>CM042748.1:21059020-21064020 GCA_022496165.2 Catalaphyllia jardinei
AATAATAATAATAATAATAATAATAATAATAATAATAATAATAATAAAGCCTTTATTTAAAGAGGGTAGCACTTAATACCCAAAGGCTAATAAACTTGTGGCCCTCATAAAATACACAACAATATACAATCTAATAAATATTGTGAGCTAAAATATAAAATGGACCATTTTCATATTCACGGTAAAGGATTGGGACTAGTATGCACTGGGGGAGTATCATTAAAAGGAGAATCAGAAAAAATCCTATAGGAAATCGAGCAATTTCTGTTGTAAGAAGACAAAAACCCTGTACCAGAATAATTTTAAGTATATTACAGCCCTTTGTGCATAGAGGTGCGATGTGGTAATTAACAGTATGAAACATTAAAATTTTTTCAGGTTGTTGGTAACAGAGGAACAATTGAAATAAATCCAAGAGAAACCATGGCCAAGGAGTCTAGCATCGTTGGTGTTATGTTAGGTCAAGCTAGTGAGGTAAAAAACAGTAAGAAGTCTTCTCTAATTCTCTGATGGATGAGATTCGTGAAGTTATGGGTTGTTAGATATAATCATGATTTACCTCAGTAGACAATACCTGGTTTATAATTCTTATTCATGCACTCGTAAGTCTAAGCCGCATACAAATCTTACATACCTCTTACCAACCAAGTTCAAAGTCAGTACGGTAACTTTTTTTTTAAAAAAAATAACTGTTGTTAAGTCGTTAGCACGTTATAATTCACAATTTAAAGGAATTCAAACAGAAGTTAGGAAAACTTGGTAATAAATTCTGAGACATTTTAGGTGGCCATAATTGGGCCGTGTAGCAGCATATGGTCTGCTAAATGGACCAATCACAATGTGCGTAGTAACCAAGAAATATAGTGACGGGAGGAACTAGTTTATATATTATTCTATCCAAAACTAGTTTATAATTTATTGTGGAATTATACAGCAGTTCACAGCATATAGTAGCAGAAAATTGTATTCTTCAGTTCAATTTACCCTCTATGCTGTTTTAAAACTGTGAAATGAATTTTATAGGGTGAGCGCCAAGAAATGACGTCTGCAATATCAGCCGGGCTACAGGCAGGTTTTCTGAGTCCAGTTGTTGGACATGAATATCAGCTGGGCCAAGCTTCAGATGCACACAGGGATATTATAGGAGGCAAAGGTGCAAAAGGAAAGTTAGTGTTGCTGCCACAGTATGTTTCTAATTTATGAGTACTCAATGTATTTTAATGTCATGAAATGACACAATGAACAACTCAGGAAATGACCGTGTTACATTTTGTGAACAACGTGTAATCTGGACGATGTACTTGATCTATTAGGGAGTGTTGTATATTTGGATGCCTGGATATGCTAAAAGTAATTCATATGACGCTATAAAAACGTCTATGGTTAGTTTTAGAAACAGATCAAACTGAACAAGTAGCGTAGTGTGGTTTTCTTTGTAACTGTTTTTTTTTTCTTTTTCAACGTTTTGGAAGCGTACTAAAACTACGTAACAACTTACGCTATGACAATGTTTCTTGTAATACTCAGAAAAAGAATTTTCTGAGCCCCCAACTGGAGCCGAACCCTTGACCTCAGTTCCCAGAGTACTGGTCATGTGTTTCTCAAAATGCTTTGTCTTCATGAATCATTTCTCATCATCAAATACACCATGATATGCAGTGCAGTTAAGATTTATGTGGGAAGTTGTATTTCCTCCTTTTTGAATCACACACAAAATGAACTGTTGGTCAGGTTGGTATTAGATACTCCATTTTAAATTTTAGGTAACCAATTACAACTAAGGTGAAAGATGTAACAGTTACATAGATAAATTAATAAATTACAAAAAAGAGAGTCAAAAAGGTTTTTAATATTATATTATAATAAGCTTTATTTCAGCAACAAACTTTACAAGGAAATGTGTAGAAGACATTGAAAAGTGAAAGAATCCTCAAAAAGTTCCACTGCACCATTCTAGGAGGAAGCCCCAAACTACCTAATTAAGTTAAAAATATATACAAATAAGTTCAATTCAAGAGTGAGTTAAAAATTTAAAAACCTTTGACTTAAAATCTATCACACAGGATGCTTGTCTAACATCAGGAAGGACACAGTTCCATTCTCCAATTATTCTATTTATGAAACTAAATTTCAATAAATTAGTCCTTGAATGACAGGGTAGCTCAGAATACTCGGAATACTGAGAACGATGACAAAATCAGGTCATGCAAAAGGGAGAAGTGTCCTTATAAAATTATAATTGTGCAGATCCACTTTGGCTAATGGTGTGAAGTTTGGCACCAAATTTAATAACCGAGAAGTAACGACTCCCTGAAATTAGCGACAAGAAACGGCTTCAAACCCCGAAAGTTTAATACTTTCCAACCGATGTTTCACGTTATGCAGCGAGAAACGTACTGTTCGCTGAATCATCGATCCTAGTTTAGATAGTAGCTGTCAGTCTAGACTGCTGGCAGTCTGTTTCTTGCTTTATTGGGGGCTGTAGAAACCAATCCCCCGCCTATTCCCAGTCCGTGCGGGTACACATAAAAAGTTTAATCTTCACGCAGGCGATGTAAATCACTAATAATAGGCGTTCACTCGCGTTTACAAGTCATCACAAGTATGCGTTACAAGTTCGAGTTGTCCACAATAAAATTATTAAACTTCTTTACGACCTAAATTATTGCTGGGTAGAAGGGTTATGAGGTGATTTTCCCACTCAGCCATACCACCCTTTTGCGTTCGCGTTCGCAGGTGCCAAACACTTATCTAAGGGAACCAGCAGTCTGCTGTCATTCACCCCCATTCACTCTGTGCTTAACTGCCCCCACATGTTGCAGAGAGGTTAAACTAGCTCCAGATTAGTAAGGTCAAGAAATTGATATGTTCTGTCTGAAAACTGAGGTGATAGCCATGACAGAAAAATTTAGTTGGGAAGGGTGATTTTGCGTCTTTCAGTCTCGTGATTAGTTAAGACTAACATTACTAGCTAGCTGCCTCCATCAAATTAAGAAATTGACGTCTTTCCTCTTATTGATGATAATTTGCGTCATAACACAACCTCGTTCTCAGGGCAAAGGCCCTGGGAACGAGGTTGGTCATAACATTGTCAAAGTGGTTCTGCAATCAACTTTGACAAAATGTGATGATGAAATTTATCTTCAATAAGATGACAGACGCATTAAAAAACTGACGTCAATTTGTTTTTTACAATAACAAGACCCTAAAATGATCAAATGCTGGGAATAAATGAGGGGGAAAACGCCGTAAACTTGCCGTAAACAAAGATGGTGAATTTTAGTCACAATGGTATGAACATTGTCAATAGCTTTCTCAATTTTTGATTGGCTACATAAAAAGGTCAATGAAATCTCTGCTAAAACCCATTTACAAAAACTCCTTGTACTGCAAAAACGTGTCCTTCGTTTAATTTATTGTTCTGAGCCCAAAGCACATGCCGTGTCTCTGTTTATCACTTCAAATATTCTCCCCATATAGATGCTCTATGTTGAAACTGTTTCTTCTTTAATGTATGACGTCTCATGTTTGTCTGTTCCGTCTAACATCAATGATCTCTTTACGAAAATTAATAAAATACATACGCACAAGACCAGGAGCTCCTCTTCAGGCAACTTTTATATTAAATCTTCGAGTCTGAGCCTAAATCAAAGGTCTTTTGCCAGATTTGGAGCTAAACTCTGGAATTCCTACCAGGAGAAATTTCGGCAACTCCCTAAAAGTGCCTTTAAAAAGCATGTACATAATTTGCCATTCTTGATAATGGAGGCTGAGGATAATATGTTGAAACGCCTATTCGTGTGTCGTCGTTCGGTGGGCCCGAAGTACTCAAACTTGTCTCAGATGTTCCTATTCCAAGTGTATCTATTGGACAGGTAAGAATAATTCTTTATTTTAATGTTTCTCCTTAATTTGTCTTTGTTATGATCAAGAAAAAGCAAATTAAAAGCATGGTTTCTTTGTTCACTTCTCATTTAATAACCTTTTCAGAGACAGAGGAGGAATGGTGGGTATTAAGCTGGGGAGGTTGGGAGTGGTTGAATCGTGGAGCTGAATGTTGTAGTACATATAAGAGACCTGAGCCAGACATTACCACAACTACGAAATTCTTATTTTTTAGTGATAGTTTCACATCTTGCAAAATTGAGTATCGAATTCTTTCTCTTGTTATATAAAACTGTAGGTACTAGTTAAAATTGGGGCAGCTGGTGTGAATCCTGTGGACACTTACATAGCAACTGGAAAGTATGCTATTAAACCACCGTTTCCCTACACACCAGGATCTGATGGTGCTGGAGTGGTACATGGTGTGGGCGAGGATGTTACAAACGTTAAAGTGAGTCATAAGTCAAGACAATACAGTGCAAAGTCAGCTAGCAACAACATTGATGTCTTATAAGAAAACCCTGTTAAATGTGGCCACTCTTTCAGTATGGCCAACAGCCACACTCTGAAATCCCAACCAGTATAATTCTTAACAATTTTACCCTATTTATATGGCTGCTCAGTAACCAGTTATGTTTGTCTTTTTATTGTAAGTTGCAGTCTGTAATGTTGCATACAATCATGTGTACATACTAAATGAAATTTCAATTTTTTTAAGTTGTATATTCTGTATTCTGCAATTTTGATACATCTGTTTAAGAGACACAGTCAGCTTTGGGACCGCACTGTGCTAGACACTAATTTTCTCACTTTGAAAAGAGTTCACCCAACCTGCAATCAAAGTACATCTAGAATAGACCAATTTCGATATATCAAAATTCAATCTAACACAATGGACCTCAGTATGAGGCTCTGGGGAATAAACCCCAGAAACTTACATCGTTACATCATTTCACTCCTTACGGGAGATATGAACTCACTAAATTGACCTTGCTCCCAATGTGTGGCTTCATAGCTCAGTTGGTAGAGCATCGCACCGGTATCGCGGAGGTCATTGGTTTGAATCCCGTTGAAGCCCTGATTTTTTTCAGGCTCCTTCTTTCCAGTTGCTTAAA
>CM042748.1:21069020-21071520 GCA_022496165.2 Catalaphyllia jardinei
TAATTTTGTTGAAAACGTTCCGCTAGCTTCTGTTACACTTTCAAAAACTCAAATTTTTCAAGCGTAAAAACTATTCAGTTTGCTACAATTTTGTATGTGCATATATAATTTCAGTTATTTCATGTAATATCCCTGCTTAATAAATTGCAGCTTTCTAAACGTACAAAGGCTTTTTCCTTTTTTTATTATATAATTTCTATTTTCTTTCTAACATGGTCAGTTTTTCTGTAGTACATATGGCCTGTTTACGCAAATTTGTTACAAAAAGGTAAAATGTCGTGGTTGAAAATTAATGTTTTGGATTTCAAAGTTAAGTACTCCCACGATTCTACAATTCTATCAACGAAAAACGTTTCGTAAACTGCACTCTACCTATAGGTCTGTTATTGAATACTTACGGCATTTTAAAGAATTATACGTACATGTCTACATTCCTCTCTCAGATTTTTTACAATTTGAAGATTTTCTTTCTTTCTTTGTAAAAGATTTGATAAGTTAAGTTTTATGGTAGGACTACACCAGCTCTAAGCTTGCTATATTCAGACCTGCCTTATCAAAAGTATATGTGTGTATGAAAAAGTACACTAGCTAATACTCATATAAAAAAAGGTAGGCACTATTGGGAAAACAAACTTTGATACATCAGTTGTCTATTAATTGTCTCGTACACTCTTGTCAAAGTTGTGCAGATAAATATGCCCACACACATTAGTTTCTGAAGTTATATATGGTACAAGTTAAATTGTTTCTGATTTGAGGCATCCCCTAGACAGACTAATAAATACCTTGTCGTGATAAGATAATTATCAAAAGTTCTAAAAGATTTCCTTTTTCAATGATATCTAAAACGATATTGCATGATAGTTTGGAAACTTGAAGCAAATTTTTCACGTAGGGTGATAGAGTTGATGTTTGGACCAGTAAATAAGTATGGCCTTTGATCAGACACGCAATAGCATCTTCCTTCATTTTTGCCCTTTTAGAGTATTGTAAGATTTAACACGGCAATGATTCATACCATTTCTACGATTTAAGCCTGGTGGTGCGACGTAACATATCTGCTTTGAAAAAGTTATTTCTAGGCCTGAGCATATTTTTTAATTTCTTGCCACTTCTGAAGTATAAGCCGGGCAACATCTGGGCGGTTAACATGTGAACCTTTTAATTTGTTTAGTACTTCACCGAAAGTTCTGCGTTGATTTTTGTCTAGTATTTCCAACAGTTCTTTAGTAGGACTTCCAACACTCCTTTTGTACGCAGTTTCCAGATACGCCAGATCATCGTTGTCAATTTTGAAAGCTTCACCCAATATTTTCCACCCACATTCACCTTTGTGGAGCACATCCAGTTTTATTATAAGTGTGTTTTCAAGAGTCGGAGGTAGTTCACACAAAGCAAAATCTGCAATGTTGAAATACATCAAATGATTACTCTACTGAAATTCTTGCATGCTATAACTCCCCTGAACTGGCTATAAAGTATGCTTGAGTCTACAAATACATAATCTATTAGACTTACTTTCGATGTCATTAATTTCTGCATTGTTCTCAGAGGAGGTGGTAACCCCATTGTCACTGGTGTCAGCGATTTCATAATCTGAAAATAGAAACAGACTCGTTAAACCATCAGTCCGAAACAAAAAAATATGGGCAATTATTTCACCAGTTCAGACTTGTTGCCATCGATGAAAGTAGTATCTGCATCATTTTGCCTCATCGCTACTTTACAAGAACATTATTTAATATACCTGTATTAAGCAATTATTGCAGCTAAAGCAATCCATTTAATGTAACCTTGTCCTCTTTATGAGAAATTTCATCTGGATATTTTTCTTTAGATTCTGCACAACACTTCTAAGGAAATGAGGATTCATTAGGCAACATTTGATATATCAATATTCTAACATGGCTCCGAGGCTTTCAGGTCAAAATTGTAAGTTTTTCGAGTGATGTAGCAGCTCTCCTAGGGTCTCACATGAATGGCTTGCAACCCTTTGAGAGTACAATAGAATAAACAACAGAAACAATGCCCCTAGCCCTAAAACAATAACAACTGCTACAATGATAAAACAAAGGCAGGTTAGGACAGCTGCTACACTACTGAATTTTTGAAGTTTCTTTTGTCTCTCAGTTCCCAAAAGAGGCTTGGATACAAAGAAAACAACAAATATGAAAGTTTGTCATGAAAGCCTCGAAGCCATATGATTGTTAAAATATTGATATGTTGAACGTGGCCTATTATAGATGCATGCCTGATTCTGGAATGCGCTACAGTGCAGTATTGGTTACGAAACAAGTGTAATATCTGGTCAGTTACATTTCAAATGCACAATATGCACTTCTCTTGGCTTCTGATTCCTTCTTCAGTTAATGCATGTAGTGGTAGTACCACTTGCATGTTATTTGGGACCAACCAGCAGAACTAAAAGGCCGAAATTTGTTACTGATAGTTAAGTTGTACTTAGTCGCCTCACCTGTCTGTAATGTGTCGCCTACTAGTG
>CM042748.1:21081520-21083159 GCA_022496165.2 Catalaphyllia jardinei
TTGGGCGTCACTTTTCAAACCGTTTAACCGTGACTTTGTTCCTTCAAGAATGCAGAAGATTAACACGGATTACTATCCACGAACTTGAAACATTTAGGCTTTTCCAGATGTGTAAACCGTGAAGTAACCGCTTTAAATCCAATCTTGTTCCCAGGGTCTCTCTAACAGTCCCTGAAGAAGTCAGGCGGTGCCTGACGAAATATTGGAAAATATATACAGTTAACCCCAACCGTACGGTCAGCCTTTCTGAGTTCAGTTTGGTGTCTCTAATGACCAAGGGAGGCAGAGAAGAGACACCCTGGGAACGAGGTTGCTTTAAATCCTGGTCACACGGTGTCGTATTGTTTTTGCAACGGTACCAAGTTCTACTCTAGGTTTTTGGAGAACATCAATGAGATACGCGATGGTTTTCCCTTGGCTTCCTAATTTATCTAGCAATAACTTTGTAGGGCTTTCATTTTTTCCTCCTAAGTGTTCATAATATTTAAGTTCACATCTTGAAATTCCCGCCGCGTTCCCTACTTTCTGCCAACCAAACTCCTGACTTTCAGCTCCATGAGGCACGTCCAGTTTCATTACCAATATGTCCTCTAGATCTGGAGGTATTTCAGCTAAGTTCAGATCTAAAAACAAAAACTACAGTAAATAGAATTCTCTCGTTTAGTTCAAACTGTAACAATAATATCTAGCTTAGACTATTCAATATGACACTCAGAACAATTTTTTTACAAAGTTTAAGTTGACGTTAAACAAGTGCCAATAAGTTAAAGTTGGCTACCGCTATACAGTTTCATGTATTCTCCTGAAAAACAGATTGTTTGTCAGTCAAAAGCAATCGGTTTTTTTTTCAAATGTAGTTATATTATAGCGATACAAATTTTCTTAACTAATTTAGCCTTAAAATAATGTACACAGGCAAAGAGAGAGTTTCTTTGCAACTGAGAAGCGGCTGCACGTAATGCTCTTCGTTTGACGTGTAAACGTTTCACGGTGTATTCCTCGGGGGGAGGGGTGTATTCTAGTAAGTATTAGCTTTCAAACTACTACCAGGTTCTACTCTTAGCTAATTCACTTTGTCTCAAGCTATAATGTATAAATAAAGGCTACGATTTCCTTATTACCTTCCAATACCGTGACAGCAGCAGTTTCATCCTGAAGTTCATTCCTGCCTTCTTTGTCCAATAACTCATCAGATGAATCATCTTTCGGTAAATTCAAAATAACAAAAATTAATATTGTTGATCAAGTAATTGTTTTAAATTGGCTCGAGAGTGGACACTCCACTCACATTCAAGAAGTTAAAAAAGAAACAACAAATAAACCCCTTATAAGAGACAATATACTAAATTGAGCATCTGCAGCCCATTTAATTCATCCTGTTTCTCAAGCCTTGAATTAATCCATTCTTCAGCTTGTGTTAAAGTGACTGAATGAGTACAAAGTGTTTGGATGGAAGGTTATGCTCTAACAATCATCGGCTACAATCTACAACAACAACAAACAACAATAATACTAATAGTAATAATAATAATAATAATAATAAATAAATAGTAAATATAAATAACAATTTTAAATATAATAATAAATGCGTATGACTATTTCTTCTTACCTTCACCCTCTTCAAGCTTTAATGATGCAC
>CM042748.1:21093404-21146583 GCA_022496165.2 Catalaphyllia jardinei
TTTACTTTGGGACTTCTTAATACATTCTCCAGGTCAGATACTGTTCTGCCTTTAGTTCCGAGTATTGATAAAAGCGTACTGGTAGGGCTGCCGTTAACCCTTTTGTATTCGATCTTTAAGTACTCAAGGTCATCCTTGGAAATCTTGAATGCAGCGCCGACCTTTTGCCAGCCATAGCGACGTTCACCCCTGCGGCGCATATCGAGATTCTTTACCAGAAGGTAATCAAGATCAGGAGGCATCTCGGACAGGTGAAGGTCTAAAAGATGAGAAGTAAAGAAGGACATCCATTATAAGTGTTTTGATAAAATGACTGACGAATATGGCAGTTCATTGTAAAAATTGTCAAGTTTGGGCTTCCGTATCATTTCACCAGATTGCAACATCATGTATGTAACTTTTCTTAAGCTCCGTGAGCGGGTAAGATGAACCAAATCGATCGCGCGCTGTGATTGGCTACCCGAGCGGGCAAACAAGCAAAAGAAGAACTTGGCCAATATCCAGCCATCTTGACCTCACGCTTAGTCAATAACCCATATATATTTACTAACCTTGGCATTATAAATCGATCTATTGTGTTCTTTTTTTAAAATTTCGAAAATTAAAAATAATGTTAATATTGCGTGGCATCAGTAAGACTGTCCAACGTTACTTACCTTTAAGGTTAACAGAAGTGACTTGGTAAGAAGTGTTCGATGCACTCATGTATTCAGCCTTCTCGTCGAAGTCAGGCATTTCTGTATGCAATAATGAAGTGTTGCATCAGAGTTTATCAGACAACCCCCAAGAACACATTGGGATGATAAAATTAGAAGACGGGGTGAAGAGGAAAGGGAGGTTATTCTACTCCCATGTGTGGCTGTTTTTCCTGCAAGTATATTACGCCATACCGTCTACATATGGAAAGTGGAAGCGTCACGGAAGAAACATTTAGAATAAAGGGAGTTCATGTGATGGGTTTTCTAAAACAATAAGGTCGTGTCTTGGTGTATTCTTGGTCTGTCAAACATACTTTCGGGGAGGCGATCACAGAGGGTTAGCCAGTTCCCAGACCCACTTCCAACCCATCCACTGCTAATTATTGGACAGTTCGCTTTTAGGACAATCTTCACGTATTTTTGGCTTTTCGGTAAAATCATGAATTCTTACCTTCAATTTCGCTGTCTTGTAGCTCTCTGCCATTCAACCTATACCAGCCCCTAAGTTTCTGGTGACTCAACAAAAGCCATAATATTGCTAATCCAGACAGAAGACACGCCAGCGATGTTCCAAGAAAACCTCCTAGTACACAACTGATGCTTATGTCCTGAGAACTCGCTGTAAAATTGCTCGATCCTTTGTTCATCTTGTCTGGTATCGGCTGCTCTGACGAAGTCTTCGCCCCTGCAGGAGGGCGTACAATCGGTCGCGGGGCGGCTCGTTTACTCGTTGAAAATTTTGGATTAACTTGTCTCTGTCTCCAGCGATGAAAAGCTTTCGAAAAAAAGGTTGGTTTTGGAGGAGTAGCCGTGGTCATTCCTTGAACATCTTGTGTAGGACTAAGGAAGCTGTGCCGTAAGTCTGCTATTTCCGATAGGTTTGAGTCTTCAAGTTCCTCCTCATAGATGTCACTTATATCCAGAGACGGCCAGGCAGTTCCGTTTACATTTTTGGGTCTGATGCTACCGTCATCTATACTATTTCTATGGTATGCATTCTTTTTTCCTTTATTGAGTAGAGAAGACTTCTCGTGTCCAGACTTTTTCCGCTTGCTTTCGATCAGTGCCCTCGTAAGAGGAGACTTGCACTCGATAACTGTGTCCTGAGTCAATATGCTGCCACAGGGGGGCGAAAGTATCATGCCTTCACTACAAATAGGGCAGGGCTGGCATATAGTTGCTTTGCTGTCATTACGGATTAAAATTTGGTTCCCAGAACAGTTGGTCACACTGACACCAATAGTGTCCAGTCTCCACCACCGCCACTGCCACAGTGCCTCATTCTATCACCATATACAAATGCAAAAACATCAAAGAAAATAATGCGTTAAGTTTTTAATAGCGATAGCAATAAAACGAAAACCAAGTTATCACATCAATCTGGGGACTTAAACAGTATAAACGCATCGGTGGGTGGATGAACAAAGTCCCCAAACTTTTATTAAGACCGATAAATGACCGGGAAAATCATTTTGAGATAAAATAGTTTCTTTGTTCAGAGCGCATTCCTTAGTATACCCTCTTTCCCTAGGCGTTACCCTAGTCAGTTTTCCCAAAGTACTTAAGTAAGATGAGAGACCCTGGGAACGAAGTTGGTCACTAGTTTGCTGTGAAATGGGAAATTATTCCTTTTCCGGGTCGATGATTTGAATGAGTTTCGATTTGGGGGGATGAGTATCTGAGCTGAAGTAAGTAAGAATTCTCGCTCACCAACACCAACAGGACACTGAAAATCACGAGCAGTAGAACTTTCCACTCAGGGATAGCCATTTATTTAGGTTTGTTTCTGGCGTCTTGCAAAAGACTTGCAATTGACTTGCAATTCTGTAATTTAAAATGAAAATGAATTCAAATAAAGATGGTCGACTCACTAAATTTGGAAGTCAATAACAAGCTAAACATACTCAGACTAACGGGAGTATTGAAGAGGTACTTCTTCCGTTTAAAACTTTTTGAAGGTTTGCAAGCTTGTATTGCAACAGACTGATTTGTATTGACTAATAGGAACTGGCATTGTACTTTACGTTCTGAATACCACTAGATGTTCTCACCTGCATTCTGCGCCTTTTAGAAATTTGTGTCAGAGAGAGAGGTCGCATGATGAGCCAGACCGACAGCATGCGTATTTGCATAATTGGAGCTAAAATCAAAGTGTTTTTAATGCAGCGTTACAATAATAAACAAACTCGACTTACGTGAGGGTATGGGTAACGAAGTACGTTACCTGTACTCTATGAACCAATCAGATCACGACACGCCGTGAAACAACTTTTTCATAACACCACGCTGGAACTATCTAACCGTGAAAACTTGAAAGCGACGAAGCATCGATGAACGGTGAAGAAATCGTTTTCCCTGCTATAGGCGATATTTTTTAGGTCTTCAATTCTCTTAGCATTTAACAATCACATACTCAGCTGACATAATCGCGAATTTCTGAATTTTTGCGACATAAGGATTTGTCTGATCGTGCAAATATCGAAGGAAAAGCAAAAATGTACAAGTTATAAGGTTAAATATATATTTATATTTCTTTGAAATGTAGAGTGTTCATTAAATGGTAAAAGTAAATATGACATAAACCTACCAATGGCTGGTGCTATTCCAACTGCACGACAAATTCTCCACGCCAAAATGACAACCCCAGCTTTGCACACGCTTCAACAAACAATGCGTACCTTGTACCAGTGTTGTCGCTGTGTAAATCGGCTCACCGCACTGAGCGTACTTGCATCTCGCAGTGACTCCTCAGTGCTAAGTAATCTGTTAGTACCCGGCTATATTCTGATAGCAGTCGTACCGAGCGAAGGATGCTTTCACATGTCTTACTGTTAGTCAGCAATTTGCAGAACGTTCTTTTGTCACTGACAACTGGCCAACCCGGAACACCTAATTAGAATTCCACCAAATCGAGGTCACAAAAATGGTCAGAGGCTTAGAAAGAGGAAGGGGGAATCCCCTGAAATATATCTCGCGTGAGATATAAACAAAAGCCCCCTCATGTTATTTATCGGAGAATTAAAATGGACACTCTCTGGTTTCAATTCGCGCAAAAGTATTTGTATTGTTTTGCCTCTCACTCTTTATGTAAATTTATTTTCACACCTTTGTTAACTCGCAGAATTTGTATTTCTTATTTTTCAATACCTTGATAATGGGGTCATGAAGAACCCAAACGTCAGTTTTTATCATTAGTTTTTGCTTGTTTATGCATAAACTTAACCGTTATTGATATACAAAGAGAGAAAATAAAAATCATTTTTTTATAAAACGTGTTCAAGCACCACTCTAGACGTATCATAAGACACCGGTTATATCCCCCCTCCCCCCTCCTTCCCCATACATGGCCTCCTCATTCAACTATTCTATACAGTCCAGCTTTAAGTCGCTTGTAACCGGTATTCCGTGCGTTCCTGAAGCGATTGTTCTGCCAAAGCGTTTCCTAATTACTACCTCATACACCGAGACAAGTTCTGCCGAGCACGTAGTATCCTAGTTATTTAAGCCATAACTATTAAAGTAAAAGCTGCCGATCTTTGCAACTTTATCTGAAAAAAAAATTTCTAGAAAAAATTCAGTAAAAAAAAGTTCATTTTACTGGGAACTTAACTTTCCCAAGTAACCACAGTTTGACCTTCAGGCATGCACTGGTTTGCCAAATTTGGAATTTTTTTTATTGACGATTCTTGTAGCTTGTTAGGCATTTTTTTTTATCATTGATTCGTTGTTTGGTTTCTTTTGAGCTATTTTTCGTTGCTTTCTACGGTTTGAAACGATCAAGAAATCTGATACCGCGGCCGTTTGCATATGAGTCATGACGAAGTTACCAAGAGATAAAACGTCATTATTTCACGTTGTTACCTCAAAGAAAACAAAAAAAAAATGCGTAGTCTAATTTTACGGTCAAACAACAACAGTATGTTTTGTTTGTCTGTATTTTTTAATTCAAGAGGTTTAGCAAATCAGGACGCTAACGTTACCATGCAGTTCTCAAAATGTGTTTATTTTTCATTAATGCCCTGAATTTATCGCTACTTTTACGGAGACAATAAATTATCATTTCCGGTGTTGGTTGTATAATTTAATGCACGCGCTGCCGTTTTAACAGGAAGCGATTTGCCTTAAAAAAAACTTCAGTTTACACGATCGCGATTTGGTCTTACATAATTTTCTAGCCTTCTTTCATACGTCATTTCTACGAAGTGATGATCCTTTATGATTCTACCACTAAAAGTAAAAAGTAAGATATTCTGGTTTTCTTTATGACACAGTACAGTGCACTAATATTGTAAGAAATAACCACTTTCATGAAGTGAAAGAAGTAAAAAGAGAAAGTACACTTTGCTACTGTGAATAAACATTTCTTTTTTCAGATTAATCAGTCCAGATTAAAACACGATAATTTCTTCAGAAGCACGTCTTTCATCTTTGACGAAGTCAACGTTTGTTGTATCGGAAGAGTCAGTTTAAAAATGTAAATAACTATGCAATCTTCTCTTTGCTTGTTGAAAACTACGCTCGTGTATACGTTTCTGCTAGCACGTACTAAAATGAAAGTAGATACAGCATATCTCTACGTTAATGAAACCTCGCACAAAATAACGTTTATTATTATCAAGCGAAATCATCCTTGCACGCTAAAGCACATGAGCACTTGAACAGTTTTTCACTGAAATACTTGAACAAATTTTGTTTTCTTCAGAGAAGGACTGAGAACGGACGGAAATCGTACTTTGTTAAAACTGATTAAGAAAGCACAGATAACGAAGGGAAAATGAGAAACAATTGCAATATGGAACAAATGTACATTATGTAGATATATTTCATAAGCCGCTGAAAGCCTCAACCTACCAAAGTACTCTAATGAATATATTTATTTATTTTGAAATGCAAACCAAAAGTCATTGCAATATGCGATTAAAAAATGTCCTCACTATTTCTTGGACAGTTTATTTCATATATTTTGTCTAGATGACAAAATGTGAACTATGATTCATTTGAAGTACTTTTTTTTGCCTAGCAGTTTGTAAATAAAGATTGCTCTTAGTTACATACTGGTTGTTCGTTCCGAATTGCGTCTTTTCCAAACAGGTTTTTGGCGGATCATTTTACCGAGTTCCTTTTTAATATCGCGCTTTAATAACGCGTAAGCGACGGGATTGATTGCAGAATTAATAATAACAAGAAAACGCACTACATTGTACAAGTCTTGGTTCATGGTACATAATGAGGTAAAATGACAAAATGAGCTGTAAACTTCGACCGAATAACAAATCAGAAAAGTGACGACCACAGCTGTTATCACTTGTGTGGAGGAAGCTGATCGAAAACGTTTCATATTTGGTTGGTTGTGTCGTAGTTGTATGTTCAGCAGTGTGTCGCGGCGGCTGTGTTTCTGTGAGGTTATCACAGTCTGCATTGTTGCTAGGAATAACACTAGACAAGGAATAAACTCGAAGAGTGTCGTCCAGATGATCACACTGACCTTAAAGTCTATGCGAAATAAACCCAAACTGGCACAAACGGACGGGATGAAGTAAAATGACAGCGGAATTGCCCACGCCGCGGAAGTTACAAATGTCACGCGTTTAGCAGTCATAAGTAATGTGTAGTGAAGAGGACGGGTGATGGCAATATGGTGGTCGAGAGTCATCGCCAAAAGATTACAGACTGAAGCGTAGATCATCAACACTGCAATATCCTCTCTGATCATCATATTGCATGAAGAGAGTAAAAAGTGGCATATCGCTTGTCCCGGATAGTAACATGCGCCAACACTCAAGTCAGCTATTGCAAGCGACAGGACAAACCTGTTGGCAGTCGTGCGAAGAATACGGCGAGAAAGAATCAAGTAGATAACGAGACCGTTTCCAACAACAGCTACTAGTGAAGGCAGCCATCCAACATTCCAGTACCAGCTGCTCATGATAAAGGAGTCGACATATACGAGCTCCTAATTCTTATTCTAATTCCAATCCCTAATTCCGATTGTAGACTTGCGGCACAAATTTATGTTCAAAGCGTTGTCTGCTCCCTCTCTTGTCAGGACATTAAGTTAACTGAAATGACATTTTCAGCTTGCATTTGTCAATTTCTGTCGAAAAGCAGAAACAATTAGCACACGTCACCTGACCGGAATACATTTTAAGTAACCGAATCATTTTTATTTCCAAGGAAATACAGTAGTTTTAAATCTAATAACCTCTTTGAACTTATTTGTTTGTCGATAGGTGAAAAGTAAATGAGAACAACTTGAATTTCGGAGACAAAATAGAATTGCCATTTCAAAAACTTTGCTCCATTTTTTTCCTTCAAAGAATTATGTGGCAAGCTGGAAAATGTGATTGTTTATCAGGCCATTTCCGAGTTTCCTTTTGCCTCTGTTTCAAAACGAGGGTAAGCGCGAAACCATTCTTATGAAAATGACTTTGATTTGATTTGTACTTAGATTCGTTTTGAAACAGAGGCACAAGAGAACTAGGAATGGCCTATTGAATTGGTATGCGGAGAGTTTGCACAGGCTTCCAATTTCCGTCATTAGATCTTGAAAAATTAAAGTTACAAATACAATGATGGGGAAAATATAGAGATTCGATGGATGTCCTCGGTTGGTTAAGTAACATCGATGTTCATATTAAATATTAGGAAACAAACAAGAGCAAGGCACCTCAAAACAGAAGCCTTATTTGCATTTTAATCAGTTCAAACAGAGAAATACTAGCAAAATTTTGTCTCCCGATTTGCCTCCTCGAAAATTACATCTTTCTTAAATTTAGATGTATTGTTAGATATTTTAAACAGCTTTACTGCGAATATTATTTTCATTTTTTGCTTTTTTCCTTTATTTACTTTGTGTCCCGAAATTAGTATTGGATTTTCCCAGGCTTCAAGGCATTGACAGTTAATTAATAAATTATAAGTTTCTACGTATCTGTCTAACTGTGTACTCCAACGTGGAACACGAAGCAATTTCGGGCAGAAAGCACAAAAGTAATTGCCCGAAACTGTCTCTCGCATACATGCTGGATTAAATCGCAATTCAAATAAGAAAAATTAACGCCAATGATCATAAACAGATGTTTGGCCAAAAGCAGACTTTTAATTATTCATTTCTGCTCGTAAATGACGAAAGTAAATAAGGTTGGAAACTTTATAGTTATCCGGTCTTAGCATGCAGCAGGTACATAAACTATTTGTTTGCTTTGAGGGCAATAGGAAATTGAAGTGAAGGACACTAATAAGAAATCTTAGCAAGTAACCGGATCTATTTTTTTAACAACAAGAGCGTATCGTGATATCCATTTAAATGCAAACTAGGTATTTTGATAGTATTTTGAGATATGTTGGTGCTGTTGTTGAAACAAAATTTTGAAAATTGTAGCCATCTGAGTGGCAACTTTTTTCAATATTACAGAGTCATTTTTGCAATACAAAAGAGTGACTCTAGCTATACAGCTTTGAGCGCAGAAATAGCCCATTCCCTCTCTGCCGAGGCGCGCCTGCAGGGAATCACGTTAGTTTTATATCCAGTCCAATGATGAATACAACTACCATGATTCTCTGCAGGCGCGTCTCAGTTGGCCATTCATTCTCATTTTCCTCAAAGCCCATCTGGTTATTTTTGGCAGGTCTACGTACAGTACGTGCGTCTGCGATTCCTGAGTCTTGGGATAAATCAGAGTCTTTCAACCCAGTATACCTGTCCTCGCCATGTCTGAATTCGGAAATCGATAGTCCCAACTGTTCGTCGTTTTGCACGACATATAACGATAACGCAGAGAGTAGCGATTATGAAGAAGCTGGCACCTAAATAAAATCCGGGTGAAAAAATAAACAGCATATCCTGAAGAAATCACTTAATATGCAAATATGCAGGAATTACCACCTAATATAATAAAACATGCAAATGAGAAGGTGACCGCCAATTATAATGAAGTATATTACCGGCTGCCCAAAGCAGTCCTGGAGGCGTAGTGTGCAAGACAAGCTAGAGCTCGCTGCTAAAATAGAGTCAGGTGGAGGGCCATGGTTGACGCCCTATGCTCCCCAGCAGGAGTGAAGATGGCCCACACCTCATGTGACGAGAGAAGCTAAGAAAATATTAATTTTAAGATTCAAAGCATATTATGAGAGCAGCATGGACCGCCCGTCCGTGGGGAGAATATTCTGCCACTTGTTTCATTAAAGGCTCTGTTGCTAAGAGCACTTTGTCTCGTGTACGGAATCAATCTACCTATGCATGGAATTGGTGCTATACAAAAAACACACTTTCAGTCATACTTGTCCAATACTCTGACAAATTTATGCATAGCATTGTATTGTATTGTATTCTATTGTTTTGCGTCGTTCTCAACTGTATTGTATTGTTAATCCATTGTTAATCTATTATGTGGATATAATACAATACAATGCTAACTGAATTTGTCGGAGTATTGGACAACCCTCCTTTCAGTAAACAAAAATTTCTGACATGACTCTGAGGCTTTCGGTTAAAATTTGCACATCTTCCAAAATAATTATCCCTTGCTTAGTTTCTCCTATAAGAGAATTGATACAAAGACAGAAAGAGAAAATAAGCTATTATTTGACTGGTTATTGTCATTATTGTTGCCAATAAATTACAGTGAAGACAACTGTTTCAGTCTTTAATCTGTCCACATAAGAAGTACATCAGAATTATTGACAAAAAAAGTGTAAATGTTACTGCCAATACTGGAAATAGCATTAACCAGTATTATACATTGAATTCTCTAACACTTTTCTGATTGGCCAAAAGCATACAGTGAATTTTGGAAATCAGCACCTGTGACGTCATGATTATACAATTATCATGTCAAGGACACTCAAGGTCATGGGTAATCATGACATGTACGACTGCAGTGCCTGATTTTTAAGGGTAATCTTGTCAAGTTTGCGCGTTTTGTGTTGCTTGCCGTCAGTAACAGTCATGACCCTTTTCTTTTGCCGCTAAATGTATAATGTTCCTGTTTTAAAATAATTTTAGATAATCAAACTCTTAGCAAATTATTCCTGTAAATTGTCAATTTTAACAATATTTTATGATGTATATAGGTTTGTGTTTTCTTTTTCAAATTTTAATTTTTGAGGGCCATTAGTTTATCAGTTTTATTACAGTTATATGTTACCCTCGTTGAATAAAGTCTTACTTACTTCCTTACTTACATTATTATTAGATTCTGTTTTTGTGATATCCAGAATAATAAATGTCTCGGAAAGGATTATCAGCCTCAGCCTTTGGCTCATAACCCTTACCTCGACCTTGATTATTCTCGATATTACAGAAACCTTATCCAATAAGTCATCTCATAAAACTCCCAGCTACTTAGCGCTTTTTTCCCCTTTAAGCTCTGAAAGACAGAGTAACAAAAGTGACTGCAGGTTAATCCTGATCCAGTTTCTGAATAGGCTCTTTACAGCTAAGCCATCACTTGACTTTGTTTTCATAAAATTATGGGCTATAACTTACTTGGTACCTCTACAAAAAAAGTGGGCAATATTCACACCGTGTTTTTTCATAAACAAAGGAACAAGAAGGTAAAGACAGAACACTTCTTCATAACTAAATATTGTCTCAATTTGTGCAGACAGTTCAATTCCCTAAAGTTGGTCACTTGTGGACAAATATGCAGGGGATTTGAAGATTTTCACAGTTGTACTTGTTACTTAATAAATGCCAGGAATGGAAAGGCGTGTCAAAATATCAAAATGACCAAGTTTGAGCCCCTGTCGTTAAAGAATGAGATCTTATGATGATCTGGATTTTTTAAGAAAAATGAGATTTAAAAGGAAAAAAGTTGTTGGTGAGCAAGACGTTGCTCTCCTGCAACACTTTCCATACAAATTCTCTAAATTTTCAAAAAATTCAAACTCTCTTATAAACTTACTCTTTCAATCCCAGGGGCCCCAAACTTGGCAATTTTGGTATTCTTGATATACTCTAACCATTTCTGGCAATGTTTTAAGTCATAACCCATAATGTATATTTTAAAAGGAAAATTTGGTCACATGACCCCAGCTGCAAAGGGCCTATTTCTATACATGTGTGTCATCTCCATATTTGATTGTTGTGCACAAAATTAACTTTTATTTAATTAGTTATTTCTTCCACGCTTTGTTTTAGCTAGCTTTTCTTTTCTTTTCTTCACATGTTTAGGTGTTTTGTTTTTTCTTTTTTCCCTATTGGCTTCCTTCACAAGTTTCTTGTGTTCTTTTTTGCTCAAAGCAATTCCTTTTTCATCCAGAACTTTTTCCTTTCGTTCATCATCTTCACCATCACTTTCACTTTCATCATTGGAACTGCTGTCAACCTCCATATTGTCACACCCATCACCTTTATTTTCGCCATTGTCAACATGCTTGTTCTTCAGGAGTTCAGGTTGTGCTTGTACTCCTGTTAAGTCTGGTTTTAACCCTGTTAGTGTAGAGTACAAAATTTCTTCTGCTTTCCCCTTTTTAGCTCTCTCTGCATCTTTTTCAAAGTCCACAACTTGCTCCAGTGTACGAGGAATGTAAGCTTTCTTAAACACCTCTTCTTTCACTGTTTCTTCTGGGGTTTCTTCTTCAACTCCACGGTTCGCAGCTATAGCTTGAGCTCTTTCAAGGTAGTCATCAACATTGTCATCACTGATGCTTGGATCTGTTACAAAGTCAAACAGTTCTCGCACAGTCATGACACATACACCATTCTTTTTGAAAAAGTCTGTGACATTGGTACAGTCTTTCCTCAAAAACTCTAATGCATGTGGATGGTCATGTTCAACAGACTGGGAAACGTCAATCACGTACAGCTTATCTGGTTGGTACAGCATGTTGAATTCACTGAGATCAGCATGAACAAGCCGACATTTCCAGTAAATGTTTCTGATAATCTGGATGCACTGAAGGTACAGCTCTCTAGCTTTGGACTCAGACAATGTAACATCTTTGAGCAGAGGTGCCGGCCAGCCATCTGTCCCGATAAAACCCATGACCAGAACATGGCTGCGCAGTATAATCGGCTCTGGGCAGGGAATATTGGATTGGTACATACGGGTCAGATTGCGCATTTCTTTCTCTGCCCAAGTCTTCACCATCTTGCGAGGGTTGTGCTTGCAGTAACCATGACGAAACCTGAATTCACCGGTCACATATCTATCCCTGTCCTTAAATGTCAGGATGGAAGTCTTGTACACCTTCACTGCTAGCTCATCCCCATTAGCATTAGTACTGTGGTATACATTGGCCTCTTTGCCAGTGCTGATACAGCCATTTATTTCACAGATCACTCCTTTGTTGAGAATTTTGAATAGAATCATTCTCGTGCGAGGATCAAGAACTTGTTCAACAGTCGCCCTGTCTGCCTTGTCTTTAGCTCTCAGTCTCTCATTTTCAAGCTTTTTACTTGCTTGAATCAGGACGTTAGCGGCTTTATTAGATAACTTAGGACCCTCATACCTTTCAATTTTGATTCGATTACCAAATTTTTCTAGCGATTTCTCGTTCGGTTGCAACGTTGATTGGCGCTTGCCAGAAGTGTTCGCAACATTCACCTCTGATCTTGACGCATTGTAGCGCTTGGTAAAATCCCCAGTTTCGTCTTCCCAATCCCACTCTCCAAAATCGTCATCGTCGCTGTCTTCCGATGAAGATTTCACGTGGTCGCTCGATCCGCCATTTTGATTTTCATTCGAGTAATCTTTAGCCTTCAAATTGAGTTCATTTACACTATAATAAGTCAACACCCCAGGTATAAGACTGTTGTCTTCTTCAGCGTCTTCAAACTGGCCTTTGTGAACAGAAACTTGCCCATTTTGTTCGTACGCCATTGCACTGCAACACCAATTTTGCGCATGCAGTTAGAATGAGCAGCGGACAGTCAGAAAGAGTATGAGCAGAAGTGAGCCCTGCCTTTGACCCTGCGTGACGTGTTCTGTTCACTGTGGTCTTTCAAAGAAAGGCTTTGCTGTGACGAGCTTTTGTTTACCTTTTATACCTGTCGCTTGACTCTTTACACGTAAAATATGCCAGTTTGCACACAGTAGAAGTTATGCCAGAGATGCTTTGCAGCTCAAATTTCAACTGAAACGTCCGCGAGTCACGTGCTGCGTACCATGTCAAACAAGACTGTGACATGCTTTCATGATTAGCAATAGTTGACTCTCTAAAGAAGCTTATCTTCCGAGATATCAGTTTCATTTTACCGGACTTCTTGGGATGTTTTGACAGGAAGCTGAAGCTATGGATAGATGTTTTATTTAAAGGCGGTTCTTGTGCTGCTGTTATCTTGAAAACACTGCGAACATATATCTGCATCATGATCATGCAGGTTTTCAAGATCTGAAGAAGTGGAAGAAAACCGTTTGCAGGAGTCTTTGAAGCGTTTTCATCAGTTGACGATTGAATAGAGTTTATTGGTGACTTTTATAGCGGGATATAAGCTTAAATCATTACGCAGTGGATGTCTCGTGGTGAAAACTGTAAGAGGTATTTGAACAAGATGCTGATTACGTGCAGAATCGAAAGAAAGGTAAGACGACTACATTTTTTTGTTTCGTGTACACTTTTTCTGTAGAGAGGAAGTGCTTTGTTGCTTGAGAGAAATGTTTTGTATAATATTGATTGTTTTATGTATAGTAATGAATGTAAGAAGCATTCTGACATCACTGGTGAAGCATCCAGTGTACGGAGCGTATGCCGTAATCATTGTTAACATAATTAGGGACTACGAGATTGAGTACGAGTGCGAGTCAGTGACGTTTCCAGAGTCCTCGCTCCACATGTTGGTTTTAGGTGGAGAGGGTAGCTCATGGTCTGTGCTGTGATAATATGGAAACTGCAAACTAGAAATGAAAGGTCGTTCTCGTACTCGTTCTCGTACTCGTACTCAAATCTGAAGTCCTCTAAATTTTCACAGACTACTCCTTGAATTTCGAGTGTAAAATTTTACAAATCCCAAGCATTTGCCGGCAGAACGGTCAATTTTAGAGTGGAAGTTTGCGCATTTAGTACACATCATTTGCATGTACATGTAGCAACGGGAACAAGTTACTCCAACACACTCGGTTTATTTTTGTTGTGCGCGTGACTCTGAGTTTTATTTTTAGTGCTAGTGTTGGACATGTAGATTACATAATATTGTAAGGACAATTTCTAAATTTTGCTGTCAGGTCCTATTACATTTGTGTAAGATAGTGCAAGTCTATTGCATTTATTCTCCATTTGGTGTTTTTTCCATTTAATAAGTTTTACACAGAATGTTCCAGTAGAAAAAGTCCAACTTAATAAGTGATGTGTATCGCGGATTTAAGTCAGACGAAAGACTACAACTTGACACAAACTTAACATCTATATTTCAACATGGCAGTTCTCTAATCTACAAGGTACGCACGTGGCATGCGTGCACATATGTGACAGATACCGTCGCATTCCTCCCCCCCAAAATTCACAGCTAACCTAAAATGTATGAGTTCAGTTTAGTTCAATTCAGTTCACTTCATAGGTTTAGTTTTTCAGGGGGCTTCCGCAGCCGAAGGGGATATCGCCTAGGTGGTGATGTTGCTGAACTGCTGGTCGTGATCTCGTTCTGGCTGCTAGAAGAGTTGGTCGGTTGGCTGGTCACATCTATGTCTGTGGTTGATAATTCCTCAATACCACTCGCAGGAGGAGGTTGTGGTCCTTCACTTGCGACGCTGCATGTCGCTGGTGGAATTCCTACTAACACAGCTGGATCTAGGTGTGGGGTGAAGTGTTCCTTGTTAATGCTTGGAGTTACTGCAGTTTCCTTGAGTTGATTGATATGTCGTCGCCATACTGTATTGGGTCCGACTCTGACTTCGTAGGATAAGGGTCCTGGGTGACCTGTGATGATTCCAGGAACCCACTTTTCTCCGGTTCGGTAATTTTGGGCAATGACAGCTTGACCTACGGGTAACTCACGCGTAGGTGTGTGGCTCGATCGCAACTCTTGCTCTTGCTGCTTTTCTTCCACTCGCTTCCGTATGTTAGGCTTCAGTATGTCAAGCTTTGTTCTTAGGTTTCTTCCCATGAGGAGTACCGCTGGCACCTCTCCAGTCAGTGCATGCTGTGTAGTTCTGTATGCTAGCAAGAAGTTTATCAGCTTCCAGGAGAGGGTTTTCTCAGTCAGTGCTGCGTGAAGAGCTTGCTTGAATGTCTGTACAAAACATTCAGCACTTCCATTTGTAGCTGGATGATATGGAGCTGGCCTTATGTGTTTGATGCCATTACTCCTCATGAATGATCTGAATTCATCTGATGTGAATTGGGAGCCATTATCACTAACCAGCTGTTCTGGTAATCCGTGTGTCGCAAACAGCTTTCTAAGTTCCTCAATTGTTCTAGTAGCGCTTGCAGTAGTCATTGGGATCACTTCAGGCCATTTTGAGTGGCTATCCACGACGACGAGAAACATTGTTCCTAAGAATGGTCCCGCAAAATCTACGTGGATGCGTTGCCATGGGCGTGCTGGCCACTCCCATGCATGAAGTGGCGCGGTCTTAGGATTGATCTGGGTGAGCTGACAGCCAGTGCATCCTTTCCCTGTTTGTTCGATTTCCCTGTCCATTCCTGGCCACCAAATGTAGCTCCTAGCCAAAGCCTTCATTCTTACGATTCCGGGGTGGCCTTCATGGAGTTGTTCTAACAACTGTGCCGGTACTTAGGTGGAATTATCACTCAAGAGCCCCACATAAGGCAACCATCCTGTAAGGTAAGTTCATCCTTCCTTCTGTAGAATGGTTCCAATTCTTTTTCACTGACTGGTGGCCACCCTTGTTTCGTGTGTTAAACCACACGTGATAATACCGGATCTCTCTGGTTGCTTGACGAATCATGTCTCATTGACTGGCAGCACTTCGAGCTGTGACACTTGAAAAATTTCAGCTGGATCAGCTACTTCCTTGCTGTACCCCTTTTTCAAGGGTAGGCGTGATAATTCATCCACGTTTCCATGTTGGGTGGTGTCCTTGTACTCAATGCTGTACTTGAATCCTGCTAGGAACAATGCCTAGCGTTGTAAGCAGGCAACTGTCATGGCTGGTATCCCTTTCTTGGGGTTGAGGATTGAGGTCAGAGGCTCATGATCTGTCACCAGCGTGAAGTGGCGGCCAAACAGGTACAGGTGGAATTTCTTGACTCCCCAAACCAAGGCTAAAGCTTCCTTGTCAATCTGTGAGTAGTTCCTTTTTGCTTTCGTAAGGGAACGTGACGCAAAGGCTATGGGTCGTTCTGAGCCGTCTTCCAGTACATGCGATAGCACGGCCCTGACTCCGACTGATGAGGCGTCACGTGCTAGTTTCAATGGTCATTCTGGATCATAGTGGGTAAGGACCATGTCTGATGCTATGAGTTTCTTTACTGAGGTAAAGGCCTCCTTGCACTCTGTGGACCACTTTCATGGCTTGCCTTGTTCTAAGAGCCTGTTTAGGGGGTTGAGGGTGGTAGCCAGGTTAGGTAAGAATTTATGGTAATAGTTTACCAATCCCAAGAATGAACGGACTTGTTGGACGTTCTCTGGTCTTGGGGCATTGACAACGGCATCAACTTTCTCTTGAGTCTTGTGTAGCCCGTGTTGGTCCACTTAGTGTCCGCAGTATGTGATCTTCGTCTGGAAAAATTGTCATTTCTCGCAGTTTGCTCTTACAGTTGTAGGCCATGTTCCTTTAACCTCTTTAGTACTTCCTCCAGGTGAGCGAGATGCTCTTCGTCATCTTTTCCTGTGATTATCATATCGTCTAAGATGCAGCTTGTTCCTTCTATTCCTTCCAGGATTTGATCCATTCATCTCTGCCAAATTGCTGGGGCTGACATTATCCCAAATACCAGGCAATTGTATTGGTACAATCCTTGATGGGTGTTAACTGTCAGGTACTCTTGTGACTCTTCGTCCACCTCCATCTGATGGTATGCCTGTCTTAAGGTCGATTTTGGTGAACTTCTTCCCCCCTGCCAGCTTAGCAAATATGTCATCGATTCGAGGGAGAGGGTACTCTTCAGACTGCAGTTGGGGGTTTTCTGTGATCTTATAGTCGCCACAGATCCTTACTGTAGCGTTTGGTTTGACAATGGGTACAATGGGCGTTGCCCAGTTGCTGAATTTGACTTTGCTCAGTATTCCTTCTTCTTCTAGACGTTTCAGCTCAACTTCAACTTTGGGTTTCATGGCATATGGAAAAGACCTTGCTTTGTAAAACTTGGGTTGACTGTTTTCCTTAAGCGTTAGTTTTGCTTTGGTGGACTCGAGTGTGCCAATTCCATTTTGAAACACCTCACTGTACTTGTCCAGGAGTTTCTCTAATTTCTTTTGGGTTTCTTGTGGTGGCTTCTCTTTTGAAATAGTGCAGATCTGTTGCCAGTCGAGTTGTATCTGGTGTAGCCAATCTCTTCCAAACAAGGCTGGGCCTTGTGTCTTCACAACATACAATGTTAAGTTCTTAACCTGATTGTTGTGTTCCACACAAACAAGGAGTTTTCCTTCTGGTTTTATCTTCTCTCCTGAGTAGGTTTTCAAAACGGCTTTGGTGTCCACCAGTGGTGTGTCTGTAAACATTTCCTTGTATTTCTGCAATGGAAGTGTGGATATTGCTGAGCCCGTATTGAGTTCCATTTTCAGGGTGCGTCTGCTGATCTTTGGAGTAACCCAGATGACCTCACCAGCTGTTACTTGGTTAACATTGTTTACTTCTAGTGATGCCACTAAGCTGTCTATATCACGTTCATCACCCATCTCAAAAGAATGCAGATTGGGTTTATCATCCTTTCTTCGTTGGTTAGTATTCTGATTTCTTCCAGAGCAGCAAACTCGTTGGATGTGGCCCAGTTTTCCACATTTCCGGCATGTTTCCATCTTGAAGTAACACTCAGATGATTCATGGGTAGTACCACTGCATCGATAACAATTCTCACCGGACTTCGGTTTCACATTGTGTACTCATTCGTTTTCAGTGTTTATTTTGTTAACTTCAGATTCTTTATCACCCTGTAACTCTAAGGTATCTTTTGCCGCAGCTTCCATGCCTAATGCAATTTCTGTTGCTTTTGCTAATGTCAACTCTGGTTTGGAGAGCAACCGTTTTTGGATAAGTTCATTGTGTAATCCACACACAAATCTATCCCTTAATGCATCATTTAGGCTCGCTCCAAATTCACAATACAGTGTCAACTTCTTTAATTCAGCAATGTAAGTACTTACGGTTTCACCTTCCAGTTGGTTTCTCTTGTAAAAGCGAAATCGCTCTGCGATCAGCAGTGGTTTAGGAGAAAGATGTTTCTGTAGGGTTTCCACGATGGTTTTGAGAGACAGGCTGGATGGTTTCGCTGGAGCAGAGAGGTTTCGTAATAGCCCATACGTTTTGTTTCACATTAGGCTGAGTATCACTGCCACTTGCTTGTCTTCTTTAATGTTGTTGGCGATAAAGTATTGCTCTACTCGTTCAACGTAGGCATTCCAGTTGTCATTAGTTTCGTTGAAGGTTTCTATCTTTCCAATCGGCATATTGTCATAGACCTGAACGTCTCTCTTGTGGGCTCTGAAATGTCATCGCCAATCTGTTGTGTATCGCGGATTTAAGTCAGACGAAAGACTACAACTCGGCACAAACTCGACATCTATATTTCAACATGGCAGTTCTCTAATCTACAAGGTACGCACGTGGCATGTGTGCGCATATGTGACAGATACTGCGGGTCGGCATGCCCGACCTAGCAATGAGTACACCTGAGTGCTTTGTTTTGGTAATTAAATTACCCTCTGTATCAATTGCACTCAGTAGTGTTCTGAATGTACAGCTGCGTGTTAAGTATTTATGCTGTTCATAAACATTTCATACCAAGCAGCTGCTTCTAAAGAGTGGTCACAGTACAAGTATTTTGTATGTTAATAGTATTTTTGAGGAATATGGGTCAAAGCTTGCAGGTGTAAAGTCCAGTAGGTGTAACTGTTATTAAGTTAAGCTACACACTGAGGTACATTTGTTTAAAAGCAGTCTTCTATAGGATTTTCTACGTACTAATTCACTTTTAAAGCTCTACAGTGTATATCACACAGCTGTTGACTGTACGTACAAAGAGATTTGAAATTTTGATAATCAAAATAAACAAGTGGTTTTCCTATCTTTTCCTTGTGTTGTCTTCTAAAAAGAAATGGCCAACATTTTATCTGTGTCCTCATCAAGCCATAAAAACACTTGTAAATGTTTAAGAGTGCAAACACTCTTCTTTGGTTTGTGCTCCCGCAACTTTTCTTGCTCTCACAAACTTCTGATTCAGTCTGATAGATAGATCGATAGAATAGATTGATAGATAGATAGATTGATAGAAGCACAGAAAATAATATCTTCTGTTGTTGAAGTGCCTGAATCACAATTGCCAGTAATAATATTGTAAGTACATGTATGATGTTCTAAAAATGAAAAGTCTTAAAAAGCAGAGGTGCATATGAAGATCCAGTTGGATACTCCTGAATTTTCATTGAATGTGAATATTATAATTGTCACTGATAGTTTTCTTGTCCAGAATCGTAGAACACTGCATATGCAGTATACACCGGTAAAACAAAATGTATGTGAACTGATATAACATAATATACTACTTGAAAATAGTACCATGTTTCTATTTGAACAGTAGTGTTTCTGTGGAGGAACTATGGGCTCATTTTAGTTGCCCTATGGAAATTTGATGTTCTTAAATCAAATGATTTCTAGGGAAAATATGCTAGTGTTAAGAACATATTTCCAACAGGCAACTATCAGACTGATAGTTTCGAGATAAAAACACTCTATTGTCTTTATTGTTCACCACTAAATTTTATTCTGCACGCCAGTGTTTTCAACTTTTTTTAATGAATGCCCATGAAGTCAAATGTAATTTATTTTGAAAAAGAAAACAGACAAAACCCCAGTTACTAAAATTTCAATGGTTTATTTTCCATAATCCACAAAAATTTCACAGACGACTACTATCCAGTAATCCGGGTATTTTCCTCAGATGGGCACTATGGACTGATAATGTCTCTCCGGGGATGAACATTATTGTGTCATGTGATCAATTTAAACCAATAAGAACTGGAGAAAATTTAGTGGTGAACTATTAAAATACAATCATTTGTACTGAGTTATAGAAAGACAAGTGAAAGTTTTGAAGAATGAGAAATGTTGTGAGAACACTAGACATTAGGAGAGTGTTTCCACAGCTATTTTTAAGTTGTCCTAAACTTTCACGAATGTTTCTATAACTCGATAGAAACACAAAAAAAATGTTTTCTATTTCTTTTATAAAATACCACGACAAAAAAAGAAAAAAAATTGGTTTCCTTTGATCATCAAGATTTAAGTTCTCTTTGTTTGCACACTCATTACATCAACAGCTCGTGCTAGTTTAATTTGTGTTTCGATTGAGCCATAGAAACATAATTTTAAACCAATCAGTGTGCGTATTTTCTTTGAGCTATTTTCTAAATGCACTTTACCTATACCTGCTAATGCCACGTTTTGTCTTAGAACTATTATAATGAAATGCTGGTTTCAGGTAGTAACATGTACATGGTGTATGATCAATATTTTTTCTTAACAGCTTTTAACATAGATATACAGTCACTGCAATGTCAACCCCAAAGACATCCTTTACCAGTCATTATTTACTGGAACCAGAACTTTCACCAAAAGTCAATATTGCCATGTCAACAGAAGAACTTCCCGGGAATGGGAATTATTACAATGAGGTGAGGTGCTAGTATTACAATGTATACTAAATGTCTTGTGGGTTGCAATTGTGCAAAATGACTTGTCAAATCTCAGGACTTAAAATACTTCTCTTAGCAGCAGGACATGTTGGCCTTTTAATGCTGTGAAAGGTGCTGTTGATTGATTTGATATTTTAAAAGATTTTTTCCCTCTCACACACCATCTTGTGTCACTGGAAACAATGAATTTTCACTGTTAATGTTGTACCCAAGTGCTCTTTTCAGATGAAGCTGAAATTTGATTCTAGTTACAAGGCTTTTTTTGTAGGGGGGGGCTTTTTCAAGCTCATTTGGCCACTGCAGGCTTTATAGCCCAGTTTCTGGAATTTCCAACCTGAGATTAACTTCAGCATGGACTAAACTTAATTTCTGTGTAGTGTTGTTACAACAGTTACTGTACTTTACTTGCACAGTTGGTGATTAGTGAGTTTAGAATCTGTCTCAGTATGTAGGAACCCTAGTACACAAAACAGAACGACAACAGCAAGGCGAATGTTGCCATACAAAAGGCTCGTAAATGAGGTCACCATGGTATATGCATATGGTCCCTTGTACTAATGAAGGTAGCATGAATTGTTGGTTTTCTTTATACATGCATTCACTTATGGTTATCAAGTATTGCCTCAAGTAGTGATTGAGCCCAACATGAAATCTCTTAAAAATAGTTACACTGTAGCAACAGTATCTGAACTTTTCGACCTCATACCAGCTGAACTAATATCAAGCAATTCACTATACTCTTTTGAGGGCCAAAAATATGGAATGCTTTGCCATTATCAATTATGTCTTCCCCTAGTCTAATCTCCTTCAAAAGAAAGCTTCTTGATTTCCTTAGTTAATCGTATTAACATCAACTCTTTTATGTCTTTATAGTCCTACCACCGTGTGTTGAAAAAATACAATGTCCTTACTAGTTTAAGAGTCGAAACATATCTCTGAGGGGACCTCTCAATATAAACCCGGCGGTTTCTTGAGGTCTTCTCGCCACTTCTTACTTACTTTTATTATTAGTTATTATCTACAGTACACTTTTGTAATATTTTAATTTATCAATCGCTGTAACTTTCAATGAATGTACGTGGTGGTAAATAAATAAATTTAAAAAAAACTTGAAAAAATTGACAACAAGGAATAGAAAGCAGAAGTTGTAGAAATTTAATTAATAAATTTATACAATCATGTGTCTTTGTTAGTCTTCAGAGGAGGAGGATGAAATTGATTCAACTGATGTGAAGGATTTTGATTCAGCGTTGTTTGATGTACTGAAAGTTCAACCTGAAGAATTTGCTGTAAGTGGCATGTTTCATGTTTTTATGGTTCAGTATACATGTAACTGCCTTTGGTTACGAAATTTCTTCATTACCTGTGGTGCTTATTTGATTATAACAGGGTTTATAGGCATCTTTAAAACCCTTAAAACCGTTGAATTACAGGAGTCCAATTTCAAGGCTTTGAAAGTACTTAAAATCATGTTTCTTGGTCATTGAAAGTCCATAGCTTTTTATTGAACAGAATCGAAAAATATTATAATAAGCGTTACAGTAAATGAAAGCCAGTGAAAACAAATGTTCATGCAAACAGTGTATAAAATTATCGAAATGCTTACAAAATGTTTGAAAACACTTGTTTTCTGTTCCCAGTGCCCTCTTGTTACTCTCGTACATGTCCATTGAGCCACTGGTGCACAGCAATGTTTGCACATGTTGTCCTTGAAATTTTAAAGTATGGTACTGGAAAGTCTTTAAAAAGTCCTTGAACTTTTTTCCCTGAAACATTTAAGTGTGTAAACCCTGTTATGATTCTGAGGTGCTTTGTCATTTGTATGCATGAGATGCTTTGGTCATTAAATGTATATTTGTGGTATTTTTGTCATATTCTGTACTGTCAGTGCTTTGGTCATTGTGTATAATTTCTACAGTGTTTTTTTTTGTTAATTATATATTAGGTGACTTTAGCTTAATTATAAGGTATATGCATTGCTTATTTCATTATATTCATTATTTTATGAAGACAGGTGTTTTTAACATTAAGTTTTGTTGCATACTTCATTATATTATACTTGGCAGTCACTTTCATATGTTTCCTTTTACCCAGGCTCTCCTTCTCCTTTGCATAACCCTATAATTTTTCTTCTGCTGACCCTCTTCCCTCTCCTTTTTTCTTCCTCTAACTTATTTCCCTTCCCATTACCATCTCCTTTCTTGTCCATTCTCTATTCCTCTCATTTTCACATTGCCCTCTTGTTTCTCTTTCCATGTCTCTACATTCTCTGACTATCTTTATTCCCTTTCTATCTTCTCTTATGTCTCTTCCCATCACCCTGTCTTCTCCTTTCCTAGCTCCCCATCCTTTTTCTTCCTTTCATCCATTTCTTTTCATTCTCATGACCCTCTCCTCCTCTCCTTACTCTTCCTATCATGTTACTCTCTTCTTTCCCTTTCCATCACCAACTCTCTGCTCTTCCTAATGTGCCTCTCTCTCCTTTAGTTTCCCTTCCCATCACCCTTTAGTTTCCCTTACAGTCTCTCTCTTTTCTTTTCCCACCCCTCTCTCCTTTCCATTCCTATCAAACCACTTCTTCATTTCCACCACCTACATTTTTCCTTCCCACCACTGTCTCTCTCTTCCTTTCCCATCACTCTTGTTTCCTGTACAATGACCCTACATATACCACCCTTTTTTTTCTTTTCTGGTCACCCACTCCTTTCCCCTCCCATATCTATCCCTTTTCTTGTTTCCCTTACCACAACCATATCCTTTTTCTTCTGATGACCCTGTCCTTTTCCTTTTTTCCTCCTCTCATTACTCTTTGTATTACCCTCTCCTAGTTTCATTCCTATCCCCCTGTTCACCTTCTCTAATGTGATGTTTATTACTCTCTATTTCTTTGCCATCTCCCACACCTCAGACTTCCCAACTCCCTCTTCATCCCTTTCTTACATTACATATATTTTTCAAGACTCGTCTTTCTTTGTTATTACTTACATGTATCTCTTTTTGTTGCCTGCACCCTTATCTTCACTTTCCTGTGGCCCTCTCCCTAACCTCTGCATCTGTACATTAATCTTCTCTGTCCTTCTCATATTTCCAACTTCTCTTCATTCCCATTTCCCTTTTTAATTTCCTCACATTACCATGCATTCCTTCCCAACTGTGCCTCGATTCTCTGCCTCCCATTCCCACCTCCTTTTTCTCCCCTTTCTTTTGAGTGAATTAAGTATTAATAATAAATTAATTTAAATTGTTTGTTTTGATTTGTTTCTTAACAGCAACAGCTTACTATTTTGGATCTGTCTGTGTTTAAGTCAATCAGCCCAGATGTAAGTTAAATATTTGTGTAAATTTCTGAGTCAATATTTCTAATGAAATGCACATGTATAGCATGTGTATCAACAAGAATATTATTCAGTAAAGTTGGTTGTAAAATGCAATGTGCCCTTTATTTATTTTTTTGTTTTATTTTAATCTTCCTACTGTAAGATTCATACTGATTGCATTGTTAATAATAATTATTATATGTTGATTTTACTTCCTTGGATTACTGACAGACTGAGGTAATTTAATTTTCCCTGGAGCCTGATTTTTTTCTCTGTTTCGAGGTCCATTAGTATAATGTACATTTCTAGCCAGAGACCTTGAGACTGTCCTAAAGTGCATTTTGGAAGGTTATACAAAATCCCACCTGAGATCCCACATGGGATTAACAGAAACCCACCTGGGATCCCACATTGGATTAACAGAATCCCACCCGGGATCCCACATGGGATGAACAGAATCCCACCCGAGAGGTTCCATAATCCCAGGTGGCATCCCAGGTGGGATCCCACCCAAATTAGGTGGGATCCCACCCTGGAGAAACCCAGGATTCCAGATGGGATTGGCGGGATCCTGCCTGGTATTTTTACCTGGGTAGGCAACAAAGGTAAAGACTACATGTATACAGTGTAGGAGCCAAGTGGTGTACCAGGTCAACTTTTTAATGTACAGTGGAACCCTGCCTTACAACCATTCCATGGCCCAAAGGTGGTCGTATTAACAGAGTTGCACTGTATCTACCAGTTCTGTAGCAGTCCAAAGCCAGCATTAGTATTTTCACTCCCATGGATGGGATGCTTCATGTAGTCCATCACATCAAAAGGTTACTTCTCCCACCAGCACTAAGTTTGCTGGTACCCATTTATGCACCTGTGAAGAGAGAGGCACGGTGCAAATAAAGGCTACTGTATACCTTCATAGCACCTTTAGAGGTTTCTTCCATCCAAGGCATGTAGTGCATGAGTCCGGTGTGAACCTTTAGTATCAAATTAACAAATAGATTCCATATTGCAGTGCATCTGTTCAGTAATAGATCACAGATGACGTCAAAATGTGGCACACAAGGCGATTGTGTCACTGATGTTCTTACCACATTTTGATGTCTTCTGTCATCTATTACTGAACAGATGCACAGCAACATGAAATTTATTTGTTTTATATAATAACGAAACAAACTACTACTGACAGGAGTTGAAAAAATACCCTCGGAAAAGTTGTGCCATTTGATTCAAGTTTTGAATGAAAGGAGCATTAATGACGTGGTGGAAATTTTTGTCTTCTGTGGTTGGTGATTCTCAAATCAGTTTGATATAGTGTCAGAGACACATTTTAGCTGTAATGCAGTTGACCCTGAGCTGTGGTTAGCTCTACTTTGTTCGCTGTTGTGCCCTTAAGTGTCACTGCCACTAAGGACCAGGCAGAGTCCAGGGATCGAGGTCGGCTGATTCCCTCCAAATTTTCAGCATTTTTTCTCTATCAGATAAGATTACAATCGTTGGTATTTTTAGCAACCCCCTAGTTTTTGGTGCTATTTCGGCTACATGAAACGGGAAATTTGGGAAAACTTACACGACTGACTTTACTTACCTCGCATTAACCGTATTCCTTTATACGAACTGTACATACCTTCCAACCTATAAACAGCTCATGTCTCCAATATAAACGAATTTGGTTAAAAATTACTTACTTTGGAGCAGTTGCAAATATCATCACTTTGTGGCTATCGCAAGTAACAAGAATTTTGGCTTTTTCAAAGCTGGTTTTCTCTAAAGTGTGGCAGTTTATTTCCAGACCAAAACTATTTTTTATTAGTCCGACTTAAAGTCTTAACAAATACGCAAATTCTTTTTTGGCAAGTTAAAATCCTGTCGCATGAACTTTCTCACGACTTTAACCCAATTTCCTAATTTGCATAATTGTAGTTAAGGTCTTGTTTTCAACGTAGACAAGGTAGTGAATATTTCTGGAGACTAACAGAGTTGTGTTTTCCCCCACGTGTGATAGAAGGCAAACAGGTTGCCGAAGTAACAGTTGATTCCTTGAAAGAGGAAATGCAATTCAAACATTACGTAGCATGGGTGTGCAAGACTCAATACATTGTAACACAATAAATTCTTGATTGGGAGAGTGATACAATGTTACTAAAGCTGATTATTGCGTGTTCATTTCTGCTGAAATCTTCCTCCTATTTCTTTAAGCACTGCTTTTTTGTCGATGAAGAAAAACCAAATTGGTTTCATCTGTGATAGCATTCAAGCATAGCGACCGACAGCTGTGCATTTAGCTGTATGTAAACATCCTTGCAATTTTGTTTTACTGTGTTTAACCTAGCTTTTTTTCTTAGTTTTCAATCTTATATGGCTCACGATTTTACAAGCATTTATAAACACTCTTATCTAAGGGTCTCCCTGTACCTGGTCCAAACAGAGAAGATGGGGGTAGAAGCATAAATATCCTCCCAACTAAAACCATGTATTGTTATTTTTGAAAACATGAACAACCCTCAGAAAATTTTTTAATGGCCTCAAAGAAAGTCTTTTTTCTTGACAGTGGTCCACTTGTCATCAGGTATAGCTGACTGCAGATTTTTTTCAGTACTGCCAGTTTGAGTGAGTCAAGTTTCTTGCTCTTTGCAAGTTTGCAGATATTGCTAATGCCTACAATGATTGGATGGCTTGGTTTGCCCATATCAGCCATCACCAAACTTCTCAGGGTGTCAAAGGCCATTTCCGATTATGTGGCCTCAATGTGTTCTTCAGGGATTTCTTCCACATCAATATCCTTATAATGCAACGCCGCTGACTGACGTGAAAACAGGCTGCTAATCTGCTGCGCAGTCCTCTACTCTTCAGGCTTAAATGTGGCCCCTCCATTCTCATTTCTGAGTGCCTTCATTTCCCTCACTACCTGCACAGGATCAGCCTTGTTTCCAGTTCTTGCACCAGCTTCGAATTTCTTCATCAAGAAGGTCTTAACGTTATCAGTCATTCTGGTGGGTCTTTTCGTTACCTTCAGAGCCCACCCCAATGGTCCAGTGTTCCAGTTAATTTTTTTTGGCAAGGGGTCATGTAATTTTACAGGGGGGTCGCACAAAGTAGGTCTACCTGGCTAACCGCAGCTGCAGCACTACGTAAAGCTAAGGGGGGTGGGGGTTTGTTGGGCAAACAGATAAAGCATTGACTTTCGGGGGTCTAAAAATGTTTCGCATTTGATACCTCAGAAAGCTTTCTGGTACTGTGCTTAATACAGTTTGTATACATACATTCTGAAAAATACATAGCAAATATGTACAACCAAATGTGGCATTTGAGCAGGGTTTTAGCCAGGATTCTGTTAGTGGCTGTCTAGTAACTAACATGGGGCTGAAGGCCTGCTAGGGGGGTATGGGGGCATGCCCCCCCTAGAAAATTTTGAACATTTGAAGCATCTTAGGTGCATTTTCCACGATTTTCAGTCGATGACGTCGTTGATCGGACTTGAATGTTAAATGCGCCGTTTTCTTTGCCAAAAACCAAATCAAAAGAGGGGCTTAGCATTGAACAATTAGTGTAAAGTTTAATTGAAAGGAGAACAGATGGTAACAGATGGTAAAAATCTTGCAGACACATGTATATCCAGGGCTGGAGTCCAACTTAACTTCTTCATCTTCAATTTCTCCTTTATGTTTTTCTTCTGACTTTTTCGCAAAAAACTGAGCAAAGATCGTTGCATGGCAAAGGTTTTTTAAATTCAAGATGGTGAGATGGTGTGTAAAGTGTTTCTAGAATCACTAGAAACAAGTAATTTCGTTTGAACTATTATGAAATCGCTGACTGCAAATCAACAAAGATCATTTATTTTCTCCTGAAAAGTGGCCATCCACCAAACGGCAGGACGCGGCCACTTGGCTAAAACCCTGCATTTGAATTTACACCAAACACTAGCAGCTTTTTTTTCATGCAACAGTTCGGACTGCAGTGTAAACTAGTCAGAATTCATGTATTTTTAGGCCCGGTTCGATTCATACGTCGCATTTCTGTCGCGTCAAATGCAATTGAGACAATAGATAATGAGATGATTTGCTTCATTATCTTTTGTTTGAATTGCATTTGACATGGCAGAAATGCGGCGTATGAACCGGGCCCAAGTCCTTTGGAAGTCCAAACACACTTTCTGCTTCAGTTATAAACTGATGTAAATAATGTTACTGTGACCATTCCATCATTCAACAATATTATTTTTGCAAAAGAGGGCCAAAATATTTCGCTTCATTATGTTACGAATTTCCTTTTTCAGTTCATGTGAAAAGAACGTATTGATGTCGGATCGGCTAGAAGCAGAAACAAAAATCGCCTCAACATGACATGTGCAGCATGCACTGATGCAGGCCATTTTGAAGTGAAATAAGTACAACTGTAAAAACATTGTTCCAGAACAAACTTACTCTGGTCTACGCCATCCATGGATCGTTTTTTTGCCAGACACTGAACAAAGATTGCTGTTTTGTTCGCTTCATTTTGAGGCAAATGATTTCCCGAAGCCAGGTTTGCGCGTTTGGGCCAACGGCTCGGTTCTCACATGAAAATATATTTGGATTTGACATTCCTGCCGAAAGCGCGTAAGCAGTAATTTGCTGAAGAGAAAAATATCTTTTCCCCTCTTCCTTTACTTTAAAATGAATGCATGCCATCAATATCGAGAAAGTTGAAAGGTATCGCTTGTTTAATTCATGGAAAGTATCGTAAAATGGCAATAAATATTATCAAGTTTTGATGATTAGTCAGGCTTAAACTGGCTTTTTACAGACCCGATTTTTGGCAGATTATTTACAGTAGTTCTAAGGATCAAACAACGAATTCTCTCCAGAATTTTCAATGATAGTAGGCCTGTTGGAGTCCGGCTGCTATTCATGTAACATTCTGGAATCTTGTTTACAAAGAAATGAAATGCGATCGGGGAAGAAATTGATCACATGCTTAGTAACCGAGGAGAAAATCACACGAGGCAGAGCCGTCATGAATGAATAGTTCAGTTTCTTGAGCCTTAGTGAGATCGTCGAACTGTATTTATTTTATCCTGAACAAACAATTATGGAAATTAACAATGCCACAGCAAGGCAATTATATTTCTTGGGTACGTTCCCCTTTATTTGCTATATTAACAGAGGACCAAATAATTTGCAAGTCAAACAGCCTTTGGAATTTTGCTGCATCGTTTTTTCAAACTTCTTTTCCTTGATATCTTGTATTACAGTAATTTTTCAATCATTTTTCATCAGAAACTTCACTCTTTTATTTACTTTTGTTTTTTTTTCATAGTTATTTATTAAGTACTTTAACTTATATGAATACTTTAGCCGATTTTCCCTTTCGTCAGTGTCGGGTCAGGTAGCGGTTGCCGTCGGGTTTTTGACCCGAGACCCGTCTCTTATCTGGAACACTGATGGTCTAGGGTCATATTCTCTGACAGCGCTGCCACTATCCTCAACTTGCGATGAGGTTGATGGCACATCCGGAGCGTACGTCACCCCTGTAACAATTCCTGCCCATTTCCTCCTAACACGGTCATACATGGACTTGCTGTCCACCTCAAGACGGTGCTTGCCCATATCCATATGGCTGTCTGCCTCTGCTTGGGTCTTGAACGTGAGGATGCATCCAGTCTCTTGGCAAGAGTAGATCTCAGACTGATGCCTGACACTCTCACCCACGCTTCCCCTGTGTGAAGCTTGACCAAATGGCTTTCTGGCCTGACACCAGTTCTTCCCCCTACTTCTCTGAGACTTAGCAACACAGGCCCATTGTGATAACATCCAGTGTTATCGGATTGGAGGTAGGCTGTTGTCAAAACTGGATACTCCTGGTTGACGTTGTGCAGTAAGTCCTCTATGAGAGAACTGCAAAGCTATTTTGGGCGCAGTTGTTGAAAATGTATACATAACACTCGACTTCACGCTTTCTCTCCACTGTTGCTCTAGTAATTACTGCGCTGATATGCCAGCTTCTTGCCCTCTTGCCAAAAAAATCACTCATCTGTTCTCTGTACTTCACAGGCAAAAACGTCATCACCCAGTCCATTATGGCAAGACACAAGGTCTCATCTAGCTTCTGGAGAATTATGTTGCTTGGCTTCGTCCGCGTTACCTGACCACAGCAAGTGAGCCTTCCACGCCTGTATGTTGCGCACACTCTCAGTGTACTCAAACCTCAGCCTAACCCTCTCTTCTTCCGTCATGTCAGCTTTGTCTTGCATCTCTGCCACCTCTCTCAGTACTCCTTCCAGACTCTCACAGCGCTCACATTTGTAGCAGTGTTGGTGATCACATTCACCCCTGAACTCCCATGCACTACTGTAACTAAGTCCGTGGACCGTGCAGTGATCACTGCAATGTTCACCTTGTCCAATGTGTGTTTTGAAATCACTCTTCAAGTACCTTTTTCCATCCTTAAGTAATTTCCGAGTGGCAGTTACGTTGATGCCCTGATCTGCTAAGCTCTCCAACATAGAAAAGACATGATTAAACGCCTCTGTACCCTCTGCAGTGGTGTTGTCAAGTCCCTGAAGAGATTTCTGCATAGAGGCCGAACACACTTCAATCATTGAGTGGAGAGATCGCTGGCTCGCTGGCGCAAACTCTTGTTCATTACAATAGTCTAAATATTGCCTGATGATGCATGAAGGGATGACAGTCCTAATGACTGCTGGTATGATAATCTTCTCTCCCGAGTCAAACTTGAGAGTCTTTGTCCCGAACGCCACGTCCTGGACAAATTCTGGTCTGGAGACATATTCAATGAAATGATCTACCTTTTCGTGCTCAATCCTTGTAGGAAAACTAGGAATTTCAGGGAGTGGCTGGCCTTTCCTAGCCTCTGTTGCATGCTGGTGAGCTTGGTCAATGCGCCATTTGGAGAGCCCAGGGATCATCTCTTGAAGGTCAGCTCTTGAAAAGTCGTCTGCAAAGAGGGAAAGGATCTGCCATTTTGTTTGCCAATGACCTGCTTGCTCATAAGCCTTAACTAAAATGTTGACAAGACCAGAGTTGGGATCAAAACACTTGTGCTTTACTTGGCTGTCTCTGTTTGGATCCAAAAGTACCTCCTTTTGTAACGCCTTCCAAACCAGTTCTTCTTGGCCGGGAGTGATGACAGACAATGAAGTCGCTATAGTCTCCTTAGCTTTGCAGATGTAATATCACTGCTGGGTATCAGAGACGTCGTCCCATGTCGTCTTCAGGGTAGACATTACAGGGCTGTAGCGACCACCTGAGATGCTTTGTACAGCTTTGTTTAATTTCTGCCGTTTGCTGTTTTGTTCTTCCATTTCGTCAACCCATATACTAATCTCTTCTTCTGGTATCGTGGCTTGGGACGAATGGGACTGTAAAGACACTGTTTCCGACCCCTCACCAGTGCTTGAGACCTCTGCACACAACATGAAAGGCATTGTTCTCTCCTCGCAAACAGTTATGACAGAAACAGAAGAGGAATCAGGCTCTGCGATGTCGTCTGCAATCAGCAAGGTGTCTGAGTAAGGTAATAAAATGGAGCACTGAGCAAATGATGGAAACGATCATCAACAATTCCACAAGGATCTCCAATACATTTAACTGTATATATGTTTCCTAGCCGCTGCCAAAGGGTGCCCTCGCATCTTTGTAGTTGTTAAAATGTTGTCAGTCCTTGTATACCAGGGCACCTGTGGCCTGCATCAAAAAATGTGTAGTAGCCTACCTGCTCTCCACACATAGAACAGCAAGTTTTACGGGATTTGTAGTGTGCTCTGCGGCAGTTTGAACACACAGCTGTCATGAAAAAAGGTAATGATAAATAGATTAATTACAACAATTGCCTGTTTTCAAACCGTGAAGGACTAGGTACGAGTCTGTAAATTATTGGATTAGCAACTATTGATGCACATAGTTATAAAGTGTAGACCAAGCTTGACAAAATCTCTAAGTTTGGTGTAAATAGACCCAGTAGTAAGCAGGATACAGTCATTTGAAAATGTCAAAATTTACAAAGAAATATATGGCCATTTGGACTCTGTCCAATCGCCATACATTTCTTTGGTAATTTTGACGTTTTTAAAATGTTGTATCTCAGTCAAAACTAGCCTGATTCACAGCAAACTTGGGGATTTTGTGAGTCTTGGTGTGCTCGTTCTGACTATGTGGATCAATAGTTGCTTATCCCATAGTTTACAGACTCATACCTAGTCCTTCACGGTTTGAAATCGGGCAATTATCACAATAACGATAACCATCAACATGATTCACCATTACCGTCACCGTAGCCATCGTGACCATGGTCATCATCATTATTCCCAGCTTCAACCTGGTTTGTGCACTCAGGTAACTCTAGATTAATGTGTTGTTATTTACTTTCACAACAGCTAAAGAAAGGAAGGCGAGTGAAATAAGGAGGGGGTTGGGAGCCCCTTACATCCCCACCCATCTTCCCATTCCCTCTAGTCCCCCTCCTGGTTCCTGTCTTCTCCATCCTCTGCCATTTGGCATCATTTTGAAGGCAGGGTGCTTGATTACCAGTTCAATTTACCTGGATACACTACCCCAATGCAACACAATCGGGCAATACCTTTTTATTCTTAAACAAGTCGACTAAAAGCTAAAAGCTGATTCAAATACAAAACACAATACAAGGGATTAAGTTTGGCTTTCTTCCCTTGGCATGTTCCAATAAAAAGAATAAATTTATGTACTGACCATACTAACAGGTACAAAGTGAAAGGTTTCGTTTGTATTTACCATTCAAGCTCACTTCACAATTCTGAGAATTATAGCTGTGGTCTGACTGCACACAATTTGTACTTACCCGAGCCGACGTTTATGCGGCGCAATTTCTCTATATTTTTCTGCGGTCCTCGATAACTTGGATACGAGCATGTGTTGCTCTTTCTACCAGCCCAGTCTGTAGTTATTGTCATTGACAGTTTCTCGTTATCGGTTGCAACAAAGTATCCAGCTCTATTCAGGATCAGGTCAACCTCATTAACTTCTCCTGATCGCTGTTGCCCCGAACTCACTCCCAGGCTTAGTAGGTGTGCAGTAATGTCTAGCTCACATGCCGACAGGGGTACAATCTGTGACCATGTACCCTCCAAACTACAGGCAGAATCAGGAGAACTGCACTAACAAGATCATCCGTCCAGGCGGATCATCCGTCGAGATGGATCATCCATCTAGTATAAACGAGGGAAGGAACTATCGGTGTGTCGTGGGACTTTGTCCCGTGTTTATACTTGACGAGTCATCTTCTGCCAGCTTCTTGTAGCGAGGTGAAATTTTCGTGGATGGTTCATCTTCTTCCTGCATTTATACACAGAGACGGATCATCCGTCTCGACAGGTTATCCGCGATGATTCTTCTGACAGGACGGACTATCACGATAGCTCGTCTGGATGGATGAGCCATCTGCTTGCCCGTATTTATACACAGACGGATTATCAGACGAGCTACCGTTCTTTGCCCAAGCTCGTCCTAGACGGATGATCCATCTCTAGCATAAATCGGGCCATTCATGTTGCAGACAGCAAAATCAGCTGAATTTAATCAGCATAATGAATGAATCGACTACAGCTGTATGCAGATAATCAGATAAGGGTTGGGGAATTATCCTTCCCTGGACTCTGCTCCTATCAGATATCAGAACCGCTCAATATTATACTATGCACGGCACTAATTTGAAAAGTGTGGCGTTGCTCTTATTCACAAACACGCGAATTAATCAAGCGTGAAATATTTCTGGGAAAAACCACAGTTATGCAAATTGGGAAATTGGGTTAAAGTCGTGAGAAAGCTCATGCGACAGGATATTAACTTGCCAAATAAGAGTTTGCCTAGACTTTAAGTCGGACTAATAAAAAATAGTTTTGGTCTGGAAATAAACTGCCGCACTTTAGAGAAAACCAGCTTTGAAAAAGCCAAAATTCTTGTTACTTGCGATGGCCACAAAGTGATGATATTTGGAACTGCTCCAAAGTAAGTAATTTTTAACCAAATTCGTTTTTTAGGAGACATGAGCTGTTTATAGGTTGGAAAGTATGTACAGTTCGTATAAAGGATTAGAAAACAGTCCTAAGAAAGCACGCGCACTGATTGGTTAAAAATCCTGTTTGTATAACTCGATGGAGACAGAACTAGCGCGCGCTGTTGACGTAGTGATGGTGCGAGCAAAGAGAATTTACATTTTGATAATCAAAGTTAACAAGTTGTTTTCCCTTTTCTCGTCGTGGTGTTTTCTAAAAGAAATAGGAAACATGTACTCCGCGTTTGTATCGAGTTATACAAACACTCGTGAAAGTTTGGGAGAACTCGAAAAAGCTGTGGAAACACTCGCATGCGGCTCGTGTTCCCACAGCATTTCTCGTTCTCCCAAACTTCCACTCGTGTTTGTATAACTCGATACAAACACGGTACATGTTTTCTATTTCTTAAATACGGTTAATGCAAAGTAAGTAAAATCAGTCGTGTAAGTTTACCCAAATTTCCCGTTTCACGTATCCAAAATAGCACCAAAAACTAGGGTAAGGTAAGTCTGCATACGAGCCAAGTGGCCCATCAGGCCGGAGCTTATCCCGGTTTCCTTAGCATTAAGCGACTAGGAGTATTTCTACTCCCTCCTGGATGGGATGCTAGTCCATCGCAGGGTTACCCCCCAGCATTAAATTCGACGGTACCCATTTATACACCTGGGTGGAGAGAGGCAATGTGAGAGTAAAGTGCCTTGCCCAAGAACACAACACAATGTCCCCGGCCAGGGCTCGAAACCGGACCGCTCAATCCGGAGACGAGCGCGCTAACCATGAGGCCACCGCGCCTCCCACATCAAAAACCACCAAAAACTCGGGGGGTGGTCCAAATTCTAAGAAATTTATTTTATTTTACTAAAAATACCAACGATTGTAATCTTATCTGATAGAGAAAAAATGCTGAAAATTTGGAGGGAATTGGCCGACCTCGATCCGTTGACCCTCCGTGGTCCTTAACGGTAGTGACACTTAAATGACTAGAACATTCGTATTGGAAAGCAACATTATTTGTTTATTTTCACTGATTTTAAGAAGTGATGTTTTGATGTTTCATTCCAGACATCAATCAGTGTGTCAACAGTAATTATTTTGAGACTGGGAAAAGTTGAATTTTTAAAATAAATTAATCTCAGATTGAAACATTTTGTTTACTGGGTTTGTTAAATTCGAGATAAAGCAATGGTTCGTGGCTTACCAAGATCAAATTTGTGCTTGGCTTAGTCTCGTTCAACTGCCGACTGGGATTGCTCAAGTATTTTTTTTGGAATCATTAATTTTTCTAATTAAGAAAGGGCTTTATATTTCTTGTTCCTGCTTCTCAAACCTGTTTAATCCCTCAGCAAGACTTTTTTGTACTTAATCGTTTGCCCAGTCACGTAAATTAGTAGATTCTTAAAACTTTCTATTATTTTAAAACACAGAGGGAAAAACTTTGTAATGATGATGTTAATCGTGTATCTGTTCTCTAATAGATCATAGGCAGGAACCAATCAAAATGCAGGAAAAACTTGGGTTATTATATAATTAAAGCTATATCTGGCTATCAAACTTACCAAGAATTGTGGAAAAAAAAATTGTCACAATTGTTGAATTTTTCACAGCATACAAAATTTTTCATTTTCAATTATTTTTTCTCCAAGAGGGATTTTTCTTCGATTGCTCCACATTTTTTTTAATCCTATTTCGAAAATGCTATGTAATTTTTTGCTGTCACTGAATACAGTAAACACCCGCATATACGAATAAATGGATTAAGAACACCAGGCTGAAATTTGGCCAATAAAGCCCCATTTTTATGAGAACAAGATCAGCCTGAAAAATTCAGCATGTTCTTATAAATTGGAAAGGTGTCATAATTACATAAAAAAGCAAGTGATTTTATGTTGGCACTCATGACTCTATCAGCTGTCAAGTGGTCGTATTTTTGGATTGAGTACTGTACTGATGTTTATACTGTAATTGATTTTTCTACTGTAAATGCATAAAAAAATTGAGTACAGGGGGCATTTTTGGGTAGTACCTGTATTACTAATATAGAAATGTAGGAACATTTTAAGAACACTTTGAGGCTGATTTGTCACTACCGGTAAGCACCCGTTAAATAAGAACCCGATCGGCCTGACCTCCGAAATCATGTGTTCTTATATGCGGGTACTTACTGTATAGCAAATTGCAGGCACTCTTTTTTCAAGCACTTCAGGTCATGAAACTGAGGAACAAATTAAATAAGCATATACCAGAATTCCCTTTGACTTGTAGCTTTTAAAAGGTAATTTGGATGCTTGCATTTAAAGGTCATAAAAAATTTGACAATTCATTGTATTTCAAACTTCTCAGTACAGTTTGATAGCCAACTCTAAGCCAGGTTTAATTTGATAGAGGGGTTTACATGCCTACCGTTTAAATCAGATGTGCTACGTACATCACTTGGATGTAACCATAAAGGTATACAGTAACCTGAAGACCAAGTGTTTAATAGTATTACCCATTAGAACACAGCACAATGTCCCGTACAATGCTTGAATCCAAACCACTTGAACTGGAATCAGGTCCAGTAATTATAACGAGCTTTAAAGGCCACTAGACTGTACCTCCACAAACTGCTTTGGGGTGTTTTTTTGTTCACTGTGTAGTTCCAAAAATATCCATACCTCCCCATGGAAGGGATTTTTTCTAACCCGTCCCCACCCCTCTGGAAATTCCAGTAAAGCTTCATACATTTCTTTATATTTTTTGATCTTCCAGAACCCCCATCCCCCCAGGAAATTCCAATCCCTTCTGTTTGGGGGGGGGGGGGGGGGGGAGTATGGATATTTTCTGGAACTGCACATTTTATACTTAAACATTAACACATACCTGCCTTCATTAGGAGTTATCAGGCTGTGGATGGACAAAGAAAAAAAAGCTAGATCTTGCACCAAATGTAGTGGCACTTACAAAGAGATTTAACCATGTAAGTCACATACATGTACATGTGGTACATGTAATAAACTCATTACAGTTATATAGACATCTTAAGCTTTCACAGAATTTCTCGCTTGCATTAGAAAGAAACTCTGGATACGCTGGTTCTACAAACTTGGCCTGTGTACATTCAGTTAACTTGACTTTATTCTTCACAATTCAACATTACACGTTCCGTTCTACTATCTATCTCAGTTCCATCACCTAAGAGTTACAAAAATGCTATGTTTATTAGCTATGGATACACGCACCCAGATACATACACTGTAAGTCTGGAGTGGTAAAATAGTTTAAGCCAACTTGACAAAGTTTCAGTTTTGTTTTACACATTCTTCAATAATTTGTGGCCACTAATGTCCTCTTACACCAGTTTCTTTGACAATAATAGTGTTAATCTATGCATGTAGTTTTACTAGCAGCTATTTTATAAGATTAAATACGTCACTGTTTGTGAAAGCTTGATTACACAATGTCAGTCTATACTTCCTGTGACATTCTACAAATCTATGTCAGGGAGAGCGAAATAATAGCTTACTTAATCAATAAAAAATATATTGAAACAGGAAAACGTTTATTATAAGCATTTAGAAAACAGTCCTAAGAAAGCACGCGCGCTCATTGGTTAAAAATCCTGTTTGTATAACTCGCGCGCTGTTGACGTAGTGCTGGCGCGAGCAAAGAGAATTTACATTTTGATAATCAAAGTTAAAAATCTGTTTTCCTTTTTCTCGTCGTGGTGTTTTCTAAAAGAAATAGAAAACATGTACTCCTTGTTTGTATTGAGTTATACAAACACTCGTGAAAGTTTGGGAGAACTTGAAAAAGCTGTGGAAACACTCGCATGCGGCTCGTGTTCCCACAGCATTTCTCGTTCTCCCGAACTTCCACTCGTGTTTGTATAACTCGATACAAACACGGTACATGTTTTCTATTTCTTAAGTACAAACTTTCCACAACATAAGCAACTGTAAAATTAAAGCCTGAAAAAAAAAATCAGGCTTGAACTGGATTTAGGATTACAATCATTTTAATGATGTTAGATGAGTACCACCAATAAATATACTAAAACGTTTTTTAACTGTGACTGACTAATTTATAACTGTTGATCCATTAGCTAACAATCATATTATATACAGGTGAGCTTTTGGGTAGTCAGAGAAATTCTAAATGCAAACAGAACAAAGACCAGGGCAGCAGTTTTAACTCACTTTATTAAGATAGCAAAGGTAAGCCCTTGGTAAACCTGATTCATTTCCTTGTCTACATTCATGTCTTTTAATTAATAAAAGCACTACTAATGTAGCTGTGTACACTGAGCTATGAAAACGTACATACATGTATGGCAGTAAACGTACCTTAGTTTACCGATATCAAGTTGATGATCTACGTACAGTGTACCCATGAATGTTGTTTGGTATTGGAAACGTGGTTACCATCTTGATAATAATAAAAATATTTTTTGTTAACAACACAGAAACTTTTGGAGTTGAACAGTCTTCACTCTCTGAAGGCGGTGATATCTGGGCTTCAGAGTGCACCTATCTATAGACTAAACAAGACTTGGGCGGTAAGTTGATTAGTCATAATATTGTGCATCATATATGTGACATTTACATATTGCAGGTAAAGTAAAGTCAAAGAAATTTGCTTAGGGTCAGGGGGGGAATAAGACTTAATTTGTACATTGTCTATAGCTCTGCAATTACAGAGGTGTAGATCCCATGATAAAAGAGTATTTATGATACACTTTGTATTCATGGTACTCTGCAGGAGGTATTTACTGAAAATTCAGGAGTCAGAGAATTTTTGTTTCCCAACCTTAGTCCTTTCACTTTATGTATTTGGTCAAAACAAAAAGAAAGAATGGGTCAGTCATCTATTTTTGTAGTGTTATAAGGATTTTCAATTATGATTATCACAGCTAACAATTGGTGGTTATTGTTGTTGTTTTTAACAGCAAATTCAGCGAAGAGATCGTGCCCAGTTTGACAGGTTGGCAGAACTTCTTTCAGAAGAAGATAACAGGTAAAGTTACTATAATTAATAGTTTTTGAGTAGTCTCAACTTTGCATAATATTGTTATAGTCTTCGCATGTTTAAGATAAATTATAAGCTAATTATATATATGTACATTTAAAGAAAAGCCATAGTTTTATTTTTTGTAGTATGATGCAAATAATAAAATGTTTGTTGTCACTGACTAAAAATGGTTGGTTTGAAATGTTTTAGTTAAAATATTGTAACCTTCTTCAGCAGAAAAAAAAACCTGTACTAATATGCGTCAAAAATGGCATCAAGATGTACATGAAAATGAGGCCTTTGAATATGATTGAGAGTCTCAATAGTGTACATGTCTGGAATCTGGATGTGCTCATAAATAGAATTCTGGTCATGCAACAAATGCCACAGACTGTGAGCAGTCTCTTTTCATCAAAAGTTTGTGGGGCAAGAATGTAAAATCAGTAAGCATACAGCTGTGACTGAGCATGATATGCCAGCAACAATGCTGCAAGCCACCAGTAGCGTGGGCATCAGAAATGACCATAAAGAGAGTGTCCAGATTCAAATAAGGGTGGAGGTGTCATTGATGCAACTTGTCAAAGTAGTTCCAAAATGCTGTATGAAACCATTGTCATTTAAGGTGGCTAGTTTTTTGCACAAATGGATAGAAGCCATATCTGGTATACCACATAGACTGCAGCTGAAACCAGACTGCTTATTCCAATGGCTCTACTCTTCAATGTCCACCTCATACCTCAGTTCTTCACAAACAATTGTGGAGCATGAATTTAATAATTAGGTTGCAAGATCTCTGCATTTAATTTTGTAAACAACTGCGGTGGATAAATCTTCACTGTTTGTATGTACATGACTGTACGATGTAATCTTTGAGCAGTTTATTATCAAAATAATCATACCAACATACTGTGAACTGGACAAAACTCCAGTTAGACAGTACCTACATTTTATATACTTACAGATAATTTCCATGTTGCCATGCATCTGTTCAGTAGTTGATCACAGATAACATCAGTTTTTGGTAAGAACAAAAAAGTGGCACACAAGGTGATAGCCAAGCGTGTCACTGACGTTGTAACACTGTACCACATTTTGACATCTTCTGCAATTTACACTGTATCAGGGCTCGAAATTGCGACCAATATGGTCGCCAATGTGACTAACTTTTTCTCCTTGGCGACTAAAATTTTTGTTTAGTCGCCAGTTTGGCAACCTGAATTTTGTATGATTTAGAAGTACAATAAAGCATTAAAGTTAAAATAAACATCTTGTCCTGCTTTGCGTTGGTCGTAAAAGAATGGGCCAATTCGCATAAAAACCATGTTCCCTCTAACTTTACAGACTCTTGTTCTCAATATTTTCTGCAACGCCATTAGAGTTTCCCTCCCTGAAATCACACAGGAGCCGCATAATTTTGCAAAAAGACCGCTGAACAATAATTAGGTACAATTTTGAGAAGAAAAGGTAAGCTTTAGGCTTAAAGGTAATCAAGTGTTTAGATAAAGCTTGGCTAAAATTACAATTTATAGCGTTGTTTTGTTGATTGCATGACGTGCACTCATGGCTGAGAAGTGGTTGCCTAGCACGTGGTCGAAATCTGCCCCGGTCAAATTTCTTTCCAGGATAAAAATAGCCGCGTTGGAAATGAAAACGCTGTGTTTATTTTGTAAGGTTAGCAAATTTATGCGAGCATTTTTTAGTTTCTTTGTACAAAGCTTAACTCAACAACGATATATTTATTATAACTGTAGAAATTGTACACAAAAACTGTTAAGTCATTTATTTCTACCGCGAAACCGAAGCCAGCATTTTTTATGCTAAAGTACAGGTAAATCTCTGTTTTCGGCAAAACATGCAAGATGGGCGCCGCTGCACAAAATGAAAAGTGTTACATTATCAAAAAGAAATGGATAAGTAAGTCGAAAAAATACTTATTGTATGAATGTGTCCCAAGCCATACCAGACAACACTTTCAACAAACACTTTCAACAAGTGGAACCCGAACATTATTTTGATTTATATACAAACTGGCGACTTAAAATTTGCATCTGGCGACTTTATTTCTTCAGTTAGTCGCCAAAAGGCGACCTAACAATTTTTTTAATTTTGAGCCCTGTGTATGTATTACTGAACAGACATACAGAAACATGGAATCTATGTGACATTTATTTATCTACATGTCTGTCCTCAAATTGATTATATGAGTAAGAACCAATTAAGATGCACATATTGTATTATATTAGAAAACAGCCCTGAGAAAACATGCACAGTGATTGGTTGAAATTCATGTTTCTATAACTTGATGTAGACACATGTGGAGACACAGAACATGGTGCAAGCAAAGAGAATTTGGATTTTGATAATCAAAGTTAACAAGTTGTCGTCGTGGTGTTTTCTAAAAGAAATAGAAAACATGTACTCCGTGTTTCTATCGAGTTATAGAAATACTCTTGAAAGTTTGTGAGAACTCGAAAAAGCTGTGGAAACACTCGCCTGTGGCTCGTGTTCCCACAGCATTTCTCATTCTCCCAAACTTCCACTTGTGTTTCTATTTAACAATTAGATTATGAGCTCAAGATTTCTATCGTGTGATAGTTGACGAGTGCGCAGCCCGAGTCAACTATCACGCATAGAAATCGAGAGCGAATAATCTAATTGTTTTAGTATAAATCTACTAGTCATTCAAAACTTTATCTAAATCCTCTTCACAGGCACTTCAAAAATGCGAAGAAATGGCCTTCATTTTGCTGACAAGAGTACACTGCTAAGCAACTCACTATCTATCACATAACAGATAGTGAGTAGCATAGCCAATCAGAGAACAGCATTCGTGATAGAACACTAGTAGATTTTTATGAAAATGACGACACATTTCAAACGAAGTTTACAAGACATGTTTCGGTCGTGCAACGACCATCTTCAGTTGAAAGTAAAATAATTGAAGTTACATTTGAATTTATAATATTATGCTAAATAAAGATAAATAACAACGTGAAATAAAATAGGAAATCTTACAACATAGCTAGAGGTAACAAAAGAGTGTACAATAGTAACATGTTAATTAGAACGAGAGAGTTAAATTAACGTGATATAATTGCTTGTTTAAAGAAGGTTGCTCCCAGTAGATTTATACTAAAACTCGATAGAAACTCGGTACATGCTCAAATCAAACTTGCATTATTGATTTAACATTTTGATCATATGTACACAATTTGCAGTGTCCAAGCATGTGTGCATGGTGCATGTTTGATGTGCACAACATGTATGAGGTGCAGAACATTAAAAAGTCCTCCTTGAAAGTACTTCATTTCAGCTATAGACTTGATAGTGATTTTAATACTGAGCATCATCTTCAATGGTAAAAATTCTACACATTCAGACTGCTGTGCTGTTCATACTTCATGCATATAGTTAAACCTGTTAAGTAGAACTGTCAAGTAAATTTAAGTTATGACATGCCAAGCAAACTTTATTATTTTGTGATTTGTACCAGGAAACAACTGAGGGATTACTTGAGTTCAGTAAAACTTCCCTGTATTCCATACTTGGGTATGTATATATACCACGTCCATCCTACATGTAATTGTACCTCTTTGGTAGGCTTGAGCAGCATATTTGGTGAGACTGGTCAACCGATGGTTTGTATTTTGACCAGATGTTCCAGTAATCTACCAGATCTTCAAGTTATTTGGGGCATGCGAGGAGTTTGGTTTTTTGGTGGGAGGTGTTTATACCTTTTATTCCCCAAAACAAATGCTCAATATTTAATTGTGAGTTTAATTACGACTGTGATATTGCATGATGCCAGGCTAAAAAATGTTGTATGGTAAACATAATTATTTGAGAGGTTTTAGGAGAAAAAAGTGGTTTGTATTCAATGGTCGCCGTAAATAATTCATCAACAGTTGTATAACAAAATTCACTATTATTACATGTTTTTTGTAACAGGCATGTACCTGACAGATTTAACTTACATAGACGCCATTCATCCCAACACTGGAGGTCTAGATGATGCTAGAACTCGCAAGGTACATTACATACCTACTGATATTTTATGAAGATAGAAATTAAGTTAGAATATGTACAATCTGATTGAAACTGATCTGCCTGGATTAGCCTAATGCTACTAGAAGATCAGTTTTACACTCATATTAATTTCTAAATGCAGTTAAAATAATGTGTTTAAGTGTGTAGTTTTGAGTGAAATGGATAGAGACTTGCATCTACATGTACCTGCCATGAGGAAACTAAGGGAGAACTACAAGGAATGATTAGGTTGCATCCAGGCCCCTATCTTCAAGTGATGTAACAGAGAATTAACTCTGAAGTGTAAATTTTAGTGCTAATTTAACCCATGAAAAACCCACTGGGCGTTAGCCCTAGTAAAGGGAATCAGGGAACCACACGAGGTAAAGAAAAAATCTTCTGACCTCGGTGGGAATCGAACCCACGACCTCTGGATTAGATCTACCGTCACTCTGCCGACTGAGCTACGAGGTCGGACAGAGAAAGTCGGGGTCGATTTAGATGGTGAATCGCGGCGAAGAGAAAGTAAGGGTACATATGAATGTTGTGCCGCGTAGCACTATGAACACAAATGGTGTAACACTTCAGAGTTAATTCTCACAACATTCATATGTACCCTATCTTGAAGGTTTGATATGATCCATTATGCTCCACACCATCTGTCCCTGGTCCCCTTTTGTGCCCATTGTACAAGTCATTAGATGACATTGCACTCTTCCTAATTATCATGAATTTAGCTGGCTAGAAAACCAATTTTAGTTTACATGCAGTTAAATGCAATTTAAGACTGAATACCAGCTTTGCCTCAAAGTGACTTTTGCACTTTTCTTGGAGTGAGTATTTTCGTGAGCATCTTCGAGCTGGCTGCCAATAATGGAAACTCCTGAAAGTCCAGGCAACAATCTCTTTTTTGGGGTGCAATTGGTAATTACATGTAGGACTGCTGCGGAAACATTTTTTTCGTAAACTGTGTGTATTTGACTTTCAGATGAATGACATCATCAGGTTGATCTCAGAATTCCAACAGTCAAAGTATGGTAAGGTCCTGTATAAATTCATATTCATTCCGTTAAAGTTCGCGATAAAGAAAGAACGTTTAATAGAATCTTCCCAACCTGATTTAAATTATTGAATCTGATGAGATATTGGTAACTTAACTCTAATGGGGTTGTCATGTGGTATTAAATCCATGCAAGACTGTGTGATTTACAGATCATTTCGTAATGTTAACTTTCCTTGCTTTTTGTTCTTAGAAAATCTTGAACCTGCAGCCCACATACAAAGCTACTTAATTTCTGTTAATTATATTGAAGAATTGCAGAAGTTTATGGAAGATGACAACTACAAGTAAGCACTGATTGCTGCAAACATGTTGATGGTTACTACTGACATTTCAGTAGGACTTAGAGTACATGTGTACTACGTGCAAACAAACGATGTTTTAGTCTTCAACTAAAGGTACATGTATGTGTAACCTCATGTAATTTGGCCAGGCTTTCTTGGTTGGGTTTCTGAAATTTACTCAACATTAAAGTATCAGGTCAGCATGCAAGAAACATCCTGCTTGCAAAGAAAGTCCTTGATTCTGTTGTAATAATTATAGCTTACTTTTAATAGCTGCAACAGCATACTTGATTTTCTCACATGTTACATTTATAATGAAATCAATACTTTTTGTTGTTTACAATATATATAACGTAACTACAAACTCAAGGTGGATTTCTGTTTGTTTTTTCATAGGTTATCTCTTCAGATTGAGCCCAAGCCCAGCAGCTCTAACCTGAATAACAAAACTACTTCCAGATCAAGAGAGAGTATAAGTGGTGAGTCTGATGTTATTTTCCTTAAGTATGGGATTGCGAATTATATTGGACTGACACATGAATTGAGCCTGATTAAGAACTGCAACACGACAATAAAGGTAGGAATATTTTATTGCCGTTTTCGTAGTGTTGTAACTTGTTTCATTACAAATTTCTTAATAATTTTGTACTAGCTGTTTAGTGACAGGGATGTACAAGTCTGCACGGCGGCAATACGAGTGTACAGTGGCCTAGTGTGTTATCCTACAGTTAAAAGTTTCATTTTTGGATAGCCTGTAAGGATAAATTCTACAGTAGATGGAGCCACATTGTTAGACGTTTGGATCAGGGTTGACACAACTCCACCTGCTCCTCCCCTCAAAACCCCAATTCCCACAATCCCCTCCCCTTCCCGCGAAATCTTGCACATGAAGTACATAGAGTTTGATTATCGGGGGGGGGGGGGAGATGTATTTCCCTTACAAACATTTAGTTTTGCTCTCTCTTTAGATGTCCCAAGGAATTCATCTACGAAATTTGTTCCAGGACATAGAAAGGCTGTCAGCTTAGGGACTAAGTGAGTTGTGTGCGATCAGTACACATGTAAAACTTTAAAAGTAGAAAACTTGTCAAAAATCCAACTGGTTGGAGACTGACTAGTTGGCTATTTATTGTTGTAGTTTACTGTTTTACAAGAGGTGGAGGAGTTGAATTTGGGACCACCGCTTGTGTCATGGTCTGAGAAAGGTAGAAAGTACAGTAGTTTGTTAAGTCCAAAGTGACTCTGTAATAAAGATAAGACGGAAGGAAAGACGACATCACTGGTGAACAGTCGATAGAAATTCACTAGACCTGTTGAATGAATTTCTGTTAATTACTTTAATCGCCTGTAGCTGATTGGAATGCGCCTGTTTCTGTTTTAGCGTATTGAGTATTGTCGGAGGAAGTGCTTTGTCATCAACGGAGTCCTTAACGTAAGTAAATGGAGGTATTGAATTGTGGTTTTAATAAAAACCATTATCAGTCTGCTCTGTGATAATCAGATTAGTAATTATTCACTGCCTGCTTGTTGTGTGGTTAAATAGGTAATTAAAAAGCTGGGCTCAGTTTACTTGCATGTTCATGTACAGTCCTTTTTCTAGTAGTCAGGCTAAAGTAGTCCCATGCTTGTGACAACAGGAAGCAGTTTATTTGCTACTGTAGAGGTTTTGCACGGCAGCCATGTTGCATGGTAGGAACAATTGATTCTTTTTCCTGTGGGAGAAAATGTTCTTTCTTATGCAAAATATTTTCATTGTTCCTGCCATCCAACATGGCTGCCGTGCAAAACCTCTACTGCAGTGCAACCCTGTCCGTTTTATGCCAAGCCTGGTATCTTAGCATTGCAGACTGTGGACATTACACGTCTTTGCCTCAATATTTTTTTAAGCACCTGTTTATGGTGTTTGGACTTGAGAAGGCACTGCTAGAGTAGCATGTCGCAACCTAGAAAACACATCGGAATGTGACTGTCATTTGACTTGATGTTTAGATGCAGTATAGCAAGTAGCAATGGGTCTAGGAATTTACTGGATGACAGTTTACCACTGGAAGACAAGTCCTCTGTGGGTAAGTCCTTCCTTGCACGGTTCATCCAGGTTAATTCACATCTTTTTAGGGGTGTTCAGTTTATGGGGAGAATGAGTTGTACATGTCCTGTTTACCTGGCCTTTACGACTGACCAGATATTGTACACTTTGTGTTTGAAGGAAACCTGACCTCTTCTGACATGGCTCTAGACCGACACAGGTAAGCGTGTTAAACGGTATTGGTAGTCTTGGTAGCATTTGTTTTTTATATGAAGTTCAAAATTGAACTTCTTTAAATGATAACATCTTGTGAATAGTTGTGCTTCCATATCTGCTAAACGGAAGGCAAAATACCTGGGAAAATAGCCTGTTCCAGGCTCTCTGTCAGTGGAGGATTGAAAAAGCGGGCGCGCGACGAGCGGGGTCTGGTAGGGAAAAAGGAGAGGACAGGATCCCGCTGGCCGCTGATCCCGCTTGTCGCCCGCTCGCTTTTTCGATCGTCCTCACTGACCGAGAGTCTGGAACAGGCTACCAAAAAAATACTTTGTAAACCGAGCGAAACCGCACGAGAAGATCTTTTCGGAAACAGTGTAAGTTCCAGTAAATCACCTGCTAGGCTATGTGTAATTACTTGTGATTCTTGTGAAAATGTAATCTGGCTTACAGTGTTGGTCATCAAATAAGTAACTATACATTGAACTCTCTAACTCTTTTCTGATTAGCCGAGAGCGTACAGTGAATTTTCGAAATCAGCGCCCGTGACGTCATAACTGCAGATTATACAATAATCATGTCAAGGACACTCAAGGTCACGGCTAATCATGTCATGTATGACCGCAGGGCATGATTTCTAAGGGCAATCATGTCAAGTTCGCGCGCTTTGTGTTGCTTGCCGTCAGTGAAGAATATATATGTATAATGAAACAATTATTAGATTCGGTTGATAACCCTTACGTCGACCTTGGTTATTCTGGATATCACAAAAACCTCATCCAATAATTGGTTAATATTATAATTTAATACTTGAGTACTGAAGATCCCATCCACTTTCCTCTCAGGCTAATCTACCTCATGTTCGTGTTGTCCTGTGAAAGCACATCGACGGTAGTATATTCACCTGCATTATACTGGTGATTTTCTCTGTGTACAGCACATTTAATTTGAATATTGTACTTTATGTCTATCGTACAGCGTCATAAGTGACCACGAGAGCGAAGACTACAACCTGTGTCCACCTGATTCAGTGTTTACTGTTGAAGGTAAATATCAGCCACTGAAGCTTTGGGCTGTGAATGGTGGATTTCCATATAGTTTGCTTGTTTCTTTTTTCCAAAAGCTCGATTGCCTTGTAATCATGATTGAAGGTAGTGAAAGTAGGTTATGACCTTCTTGTGTCATATGTCATATGTAGGTGTTATTGAAAGGTACAATCATGAGTTCTAACGACTTAACAGCCAGATATTCTCTGACAAGATCAAACTTGATTTTTGTAGTAAGTGCAGAAATTCTCGCAAGCGCGCTCATTGGCTAATTTTCAGTGGAGCGGACAGACACAGACACATGAATTGATTATTTATGCGCTGATTTACTGTAAAAAAGAACCAATTGTTGTCAGTTTTTCGTGCATCTGTGCTGTTGTTGACAATGAATTTCGTTTGTAACATTAGCAAATCCACTCGGCTGTCGTCTCGTTTGTCTTCAGTTATTTTGACAGTGTTATGACGGAATTTATGATCAATAACAGGACAGACGCATGAAAAACTGACGTCAATTTGTTATGCCATACATACACTGAGGCCTTGAAAAGTCCTTGGAAAGTCGCATTTTGTATGGAACCCATCGTGTGAGCAGTCCAATAACAGCTAATTTGCAGCACCCTCGCGTGGTGCTGTACATAGTGTGTTAGATTCGAGGCTGATGCGTTGTTGAGGTCAATACCGACTGGCCATCCTAGTATTTTGACGATAGTGATGCTGGCTTATGTTTTGGTGTTTCCTTGAACAAAACTGACCATGACTGTGCCCTTAGGTTTCGTCAAAAGGAAGAAATGTCTGAAGGAAGGCAAGAAAATGACGGTGAGTTTTAGGATAAGCAGTATTATTTGTTTGAGAGTGACTGGATTGTTGATTTTTTGCCCTGTCACATTGCAAATTTGTCGTGTGTCTTGAGTTTGTTTGTCAACTGGGTGTGTTTGGTTAAGACTGGGTGACTTTTGGAGGCGTGTAAGCTTGTGGCCTTGTTTTGCTTTAGGTGTCATCATGGCAGAAGTTCTGGGTAGGACTTGTCGGAAGCTGGCTTCACTTTTTCCTTCCCAAGCATGGAGCGTTTGGAAGTCGCGACAGAACTGGTGTATGTATATTATCCTCAATGCAATCCTTATTTGGGCCGTCACCTGTTCGAAACGCACTGCGCCTTTTTAAACTAAATCTTGACCTTTTATAGGCTGTAAAAGTTAGAGATCTAGCCATCACCTGTTGCACGACCGAGCTAGTAAAGGGCATGGATCTATTCTGGGTTGACGTCACAGACTGATTTGCATCGTAGTAAGTCTTTGTAAACATGAGTGCAAAGAAGTTTGTGATATCAAACCAGGAATAGACCCATACCCCTTAATACTTGCTCGGTCGTGCAACAGATGATGGCCAGATTTCTTAACTTTTACAGCCTGTAAAAAGTCAAGATTAGGGCTAAAAAGGGACAAAAAGGCGCAATGCGTTTCAAACAGGTGCAAAGAGTTATTTAAGCGAAAAAAATATTTTGGGGCTAGGTGCACTTTAATAAAGAGATTCTATATTGCCGTAATAGACCACAGATGACGTCAAAATATGGTAAGAACAAAAAGTGGCACACGAGGAGATAGATCTTACCACATTTTGACGGTATAATGGCTCTTTTAAAACTCTGCTAATAAATTAATGTGTCCCCGCGGTGCTCACTCGGAAAACGCGCGCCTAAAACTGAAAACATTTATTTACGTTATTTCAGGTCACTTTTGGGAAAGTGAACTCAAGTTGTCCGCTAAATAAATGAACGACTACGTAATCCTAAAGCCTCATGATATTACTAACCTCTTACTAACCGAGCGCGAGGGCCGTACTGGGGAATAGTGGCCCGAGATCTTGGCAGTACAGACCGAACACAGCGAGGTCCGTACAAAAACGACCATGGGCCAAGTGTGGCTCGAGCTAGCTAGGTCAGTAAGTACCTTATTATATGGCACTCGGGCCATGCTTGTTTCAAATTTGCCGGCTTTAAAAAACAAATAATGCACAGCCTATGACCGTTTCCATGGAGACGGTCGGTGTGGCGAAATCCCGACCAAGAAAGAGCCAATCAGAACGCTTGGATTTACCTCAAGACTACCTTGCCATATATTAAGTTGGAGTTACTGTTTATTTCTTGTTTTTGTAGTTTAAGAAGAACGCTCACAAAATGGTGAATATATCCCAATACACTGCTGTTTTGCTGGATGACCCTCGTCACCCTGATGCTTTTCAACTCACAGATGATACCAGAGGTAAGTCTTACTCAGTAACGCTTCTAGTGTTTGCTTGTTTTCAAATGAAGAGCAGCATATGTTTTTGTAATTTCAGTTATTTAGATCCGTTTAGAATAACTTAACGAGGCTATGATAGCCTTTTCTTTTACCAAGCTTCTTAGCATTCATCATTGAGTTCATTGCCTTTTCCACCTTTTCCACAATATACCGATCTGAAAGCTGTCCAAACGTGCGCGTCTGTTTAAACCAACACAGAATTGGATGAAAGACTTAATTCTTTTATTTTTAGGGGATGCTTTAACTGGTCTGCTAGTTGCAGTAAATTTACATTTATTCTTGTCTGTCCACAGGAAACTCTTACAAGTTCAAAGTGGGAACTAAAGCCAATGCATTAAGGTGGTACACCTATGTTCGAGAAGCCACGAAAGAGAAACTAGATTATAAGGTCAGTATACTGTGGTCTGGATAGTCTTCCCTGTTAATACATGTAACGGCCTGTTTTGTAGGAAAAACTTAGTGAAGGAGGAAAAAATGTAATGTAAGAAGACGAATACAGCAGCAGTAAGGCTTTTGTAATGTTGCATATCTCATTATCTTCACCAAAGAAGGTGATACGCTTCTGGCGGTCAATAATTAAGATTCCGACATGGCGCCGAAGCTTGCGAGACTAAAACCAAAAAAACTGTATATTCGTACCTCAAGCTTTACATGCATGTTCCGTTTTCAGACCCAAACTGTCAATTCAGTTTTTAAATATTTGTACCTTTCGCAATAATGTGATTCCTGCTGAGGAGTTAATTCATCTCTCATTTTATTCCGTACAAGTTCATTCTTTATGCATCGCGTATTTGTCTTAACTTTTCGCAGCGATAATATCACTGATGCTATACCCTTAATTTCTTGTATGTTAGGTCCCGCAGAATCTTATCACATTTGAGGAAAGTGAAGAGCAACAAAGCTAGCAAAACCTCGGCTAGGGGACAAGACTAAATTGAAAGCTCGATGCAGAAGAAGAAAAAGGAAACACGATGACTCTGTTCGGTCGGACTTCGACATTTTAATTTTCCATAAGCTGGGAGATTTAGTGCACGATCAGGGCGGTAATTAGCAAGTCATGTCAGTGATAGTTACTGACACCCTCATCCTGATGCAACCTCGTTTCCAGGGTCTTTCTGTTGTTAAAATCCGAGATGGCACCGAGCCACGACAAAAGGTATATTTGTCGGTATGGTTGCCAGCTCGGATTTCAACGCCTTTAAGACCGTGTTGGTACAGTTGACTCCGATGTCCAGCGTGGAACAATTCGTGCAACCGTTTTGCACAATTTGAAGAAACAGGTGTTCTTGAATAAGTTTTTATACCGGCAATGACGACCCTAATGAAGGGACAGTTATTAAAATACAAATTGTTACAGTTTTTATGATCTAAATTACGAATAAATTATATTGACGATTTATAAGCTACATTAAGAAATTCATTTTTTATGGATGAATGTTGTGCTAAAAAGTCACCTTTTGTGGCCAAGCACTCTTGTGCTTTATGTGTTACAATGTACGTTTCGTCGTATACTTTTGGGAGATCAGTTTTCGCCATCGTCTGATTGAATTTTAAATTATTTGACTCGTCCATCGAGTTTATGGCTTTTATCTAGTGAAGTTGGAAAACTGGATATTTTGATAAATATATTTAAACTGATATGTGCTGTCAGTTAGTCACCAGTTAGTGTTTGCATCCTGTTAAGCGTTGAAATACTTTTATAAACACTGGTATTCTGTTTAGTGTGGCAACACTTACAAAGTTTGTAGGTGCATTCCGTAGGGAAAATACGTAAGCGTTATTAACTTCTCCTTTTGTGTTTGACTTCTTATTGACCAACATTGATGTAGAATTTTATGAGAGGAACAGTCATTGCAGAGTCTCGATACCAGTAAAAAATTTTGCTGAGTAATTTATGATGATGATGGACTCGCGGTTATTTAATTTACAAAATTGTGTCACGGGCACGATTGGGACTCGATGTTCATTAAATTTAAATATTTTACTACAATTTTAGGTTTAAGGAATCGCTTGTCGGTACAGGTAGTCGCTGTCAGAGTAAAATAAGACAGCTTTCGTAAACTAGACTTTTAGTTAGATCGCTTCTTCAGAATAAAGCGGAGTTTGAATTATTTCACTTTTTTTCAACCATGAGATCTTCGGAGTAAAGCTTGATTATGTCAAAGACAAACGCACTGGTTATTTAATGAAATAAAGATCACTGTTTTGTTAAATATTCTTTGCAGATGTGAACGCTGAAACTGTTTTATAATTAATTTATGAATCTCATTTTAGTGCTATTTTCCTGTACTGTTACAGAATAAAGTACTTTATTACGTGAAGCTGTTGTTCCAATTTACTGGGTCCTTTTGTAGATGCCTTAGCAATGGCGAATTACAGTAAATTGACGAAAAGACTAAGTGCAATTGAGGCCTGAAACTACTGTTAATATGGATGTTTTAAATCCTTTAAAATCTAAGCTTTCGCCAATCCACGACATCATCAGGGAAAAGAAAGGTACTCCACGTAAGGCTTATATGAAAATATGTATGTAAAATGTACAAGAATTTTAAGGTAGGAATTTGAATAAGAAATGAATAAAATGATCTAATGAGCGAGTATCATTTGCTTGGATTTTTAAGGATTTTAACCTCAATTTTAATAGCTGTTTCTCGCCTCATTTACAATTTTGTCAATTGTTCTTTGAAAATGCCACTAAAGGACAATATCCAAAGATTAATGACAATATAAGCCTTCAATCTTGCTAAGAAAAATATACAATTTTTATATGGCACACTTGGGACTGCAGTGAACATGTTTCCAACCCTGCGACTTTAAGGCAAACGCGGCAGACTGAATGAGCATGTGTGCATGCAACTGTGTACCACAAGGATAAGGAAGCTGTGTAAATTAGGGCAACTGAATTACCATACACATGCATATTTGTTGAAAACGCATCACAGGGATGGAAGTTTAATTAGAATTGATGTTGTCCGAACAGAAAAAAGAGAATGGAAATTAGAGTCCTCACAACTGCTCGCGCGTCTGAATACGCATGCACATTGAAAAAAGTAAGAAGAAAGAAGTACCACAAGGACCAGCAACCTTACGAAGTATAATGTAAATTGCTTTTCATGGACGTGGTGGTGGGGGGGTACATTAATTGTTTCAATATATAACTTTTATTTTAAAACAGTCAATACTGCAACTACCCCTACTACAGTTGTTTTTAGACACCAAAAAATAGCCTTTGGACCATCTTTGGATTCTGCCATCCCAAACCCCCTCCACCACCCTAATTTTTGAATTCACTAGCATCAAAGAAACTTAACCATGTTTGTGGTAAACATCAACCTAATGCGCATGTGCATTAGGTTGGATTGGATTCACTAGCATCAAAGAAACTTAACCATGTTTGTGGTAACCATCAACCTAATGCACTAGCTTCATCGGTTCGGAACATCCACTGT
>CM042748.1:21149912-21152412 GCA_022496165.2 Catalaphyllia jardinei
AACTTCACAGGTCTGGCTGCTCCTTCAGGAAACTTACTTAACATATTACAACACTAAATGCAGATAATAAAAGGGAACATCTACGCAAGTTCACACCAGAACCTAGGTACACTGTGTTCTTTAACTAGTTTTTTTATGTCCAGTAGCGCCATGAGGTAAAAATCTCCAACAAAAACTCTTTTTGTAGCACTCGCAACGGAGGAAACCCAGGAGCAGACTACCAAATGCCTCAACCAAGCAACACAACATTTAAAGGTCAAGCTTTCCCTAGATCACAAAAATACAGGACTCATTTTCCTTACATGTAATTGCACATCAAAGTACTTGCAAGACCTACAGGAACACGCCGCCGCCTGGTTAGCTCAGTTGGTAGAGCGCCAGTCTGCTGTGCGGGAGGTCGAGGGTTCGAGCCCCAGACCGGACCAACACTCAGGGTCTTAAAATAACTGAGGAGAATGTGCTGCCTTTGTAATTATATCTGCAAATGGTTAGACATTCAAGTCTTCTCGGATAAGGACCATAAACCGTAGGCCCCGTCTCCTGCATCTTCAGCGTTACATGGTTAGCAGGGGACGTTAAAGAACCCACACACTCATCGAAAAGAGTAGGGCACGTAGTTCCCGGTGTTGTGGTCTATCTCTCTGGTATTTCTGGATAGGGTAGGGTGGAGCACCTCGCATAGGACCTGAGTCCTGTTCGTGCTCCTTCCCTCTGGGCAGGTTTGCCCAGTAGAAGAGACAAACCAGATGTCTCGTAAAGAGTTAGAGTAACACAACAGTCAGCTCCAGTTATCTGAAGTGATCCCCATGTTGTTAGCCAGCACCTCAGATAACCTCATGGATGCAGCTGCTGGTTTCAATATGGCATATTAAAGCTATCATGATCTCAGATTATGATAACTTTACAGGTCTGGCTGCTCCTTTAGGTAACTTACTCAACATATTCTAAGCAGATTGTATGAAGAAATGTTGTATGAGGAAACATCTAGACAAGTTTGTACTAAAACCTACCTTGTGTTCTTTTACTGGTTTTTTTTATAAAATGCCCAGTAACACCATGGGATACAACCTCCTGCGATAAATATTTTTCTACCACTTGCAATGGAGGAAACCCAGGAGCAGGCTTTCATATGCCTCAACCAAACAACACAACATTTAAAGGTCAAGCTTTCCTTCGATCACAAAATGCAGGACTCATTTTCCTTACATGTAGTTGCGCAAAATGCAAGACCCACAGGAACACAACAGTCAGCTCCAACTCTCTGAAGTGATTCCCATGTTATGTTAGCCAGCACCTCGGTTAACCTCAAGGGTGCAGCTGCTGGTTTCAATATGGCATTTTCAAGCCACCATGATCTCAGATAACTTCACAGGTCTGGCTGCTCCTTCAGGAAACTTACTTAACATATTGCACTACTAAGTACAAATTGTACGAAGGAACATCTATATAAGTTTAGAATAGAATCTAGGTACAATGCAGGGGTTTCAATAAAAGCCGGTTACCGGCGCTCTATCGCCGCCTGTAAGGTTTCTTACCGCCGTCTGTTTGGGTTTCATTAATGAAGGGCCTTGCAGCCACTTTAGTGGTCACAAACGCCTATTACATCTTCAATGGCCACTCATAACTAAAGTTATTGAAACCCCCGTACAATGTGTTATTTTGCTAGTTTTTCATGGGAGGTAACTCCATTGGGTAAAACCTCCTGCAATACCTTTCTTGTGCCACTTGCAATGGAGGAAACCCAGGAGCAGGCTATCCGATATGCCACAACCAAGCAACATAACAGGGGCAAGCTTTTCTTCAACCACAAAATGTAGGACTCATTTTCCTTACATGTAGTTGCACATCAAAGTAGTCATAAGACCTACCAGAACACAACAGTCAGCTCCAGCTCTCTGAAGTGATTCCTATGTCATGCTAGCCATCACCTCGGATATCCTCATGGGTGTAGCTGCTGGCATGTTTGAGCTTGGCATTTCTAAGCCGCCAAGATCTTGGACAACTTCACACGTGTGGCTGCTCCTTCAGGAAGCCTACTTAGCATATTCCAACACTGAATGCAGATTGTACAAAGAAACATTACACGTGGAAACATCTACAGAAGTTCATACTAGAACCTTATGTTCTTTTACTAGCTTTTCATGGCCAATAATGCCATGGGGTAAGACCTCCTGTGATAACAACTTTTTATCACTCACAACAGGGGAATCCCAGGAGTAGGCTATCAAATGCCTCAACCAAGCAATGCAACATTTAAAGGTTGAGCTTTCCTTTGATCACAAAATGCATGACTCATTTTCTCTACATGTAGGTAGTCGCACGTACTTAGAAGACCTGTAGGAACAGCCAACAGTCTAGCTCCCCGAAGCAGTTCCCATGTTATGTTATTGAGCATCTTGGATCACCTTGTGGGTTCAGCTGCTGGTTTGAATGTGGCATTTTCAAGTTACTATGATCCCAGTTCACTTGATAGGTCTGGCATTTGCTCTAGAAAATAAAA
>CM042748.1:21157412-21162677 GCA_022496165.2 Catalaphyllia jardinei
AAATAATTCATATTTGAACTGCGGTTATAGATACAAGTGAAGTATGATCCTCCTTACGGGAGATATGAACTCATGAAATTGACCTTGCTCCCAATGTGTGGCTTCATAGCTCAGTTGGTAGAGCATCGCACCGGTATCGCGGAGGCCATGCATATGGGTTCGAATCCCGCTGAAGCCCTGATTTTTTTCAGGCTTCTTCTTTCCAATTGCTTAAATTGGAAAATTTACTGCGATGATCATACTTCACTTGCATGTATAACCGCAGTTATATATGAATTATTTCATATACACTTTACATCAAACACTACGAGATAAAGAAAGCTGACTGATCTTGAGCTCTCGTCTATTTATGCTATCAAATTGAAAATTCTCCGTTTGCAGTTCTGTTTCATTCTAGTAAGAAACACAGCCTTGTTCAATCCCTACTTGGCTATTTCTTTTCTAACAGCGAATTGTTATTTATCACACAAGGCAGTATAGAGTCATCGAGTTTGGTACCAAGACATGCAAGTTTTTCAGTATGTCGCGATCAATGATATATGTCGCCATCAATGATGACCATGTGACCATCCAATACGAAAATGTAGCTCAACGCCATACTGGAGTAGTAGACTTAAAAGGCAGCCAACTAAACCCCAGCGCATAAACTGAAGCCAAAACCAACAATGACCATTCTTTGTCCATTATTATTATTATTATTTTTTGCTTTGTTTATTTTCAGGTTATCATTACAACTCTTGTGTTTTTCTAACTAAGGGCGCGTTCATTTGGGATCAATCCAGAATAAGAATAATTGGAATATTGCGAGTAAGCGTTTGTTTGGGAGCTATTCTCATTCCGGAATACCTGGATTTCCATTCTGGCTATTCTACTCCCAGGAGCAGAATATCCGGAATATATTCTTATTCCGGAATATCCCAAACGAACGCGCCCTAAGAAAACTGTTAGCTACAGGCGTCCTTTAATTTGGAAATATTTATGAACATCTAATAAAAAGAATTAATATGTGACCATAAATGGCAGCCCTGCGATTAGTCTAAGAGTGATGTTTGATTTCTTTGCCTAACCATTTTCCTCAGTATGTCAATAATAGTCCGTCGAATATGCCTCATCTTCCAGCAGTGAATAACAGGGTTTAAAGATGAATTGAGAAACATCAGTGTTCATGAATAAAGGGAAAATTTCTTTAAATTAATGATCGGGCCGTATATCACAAAAGCAGCCAAACAGATAGCGCAAGGCATGTAACAAACCAAAAAAGCTAAGTAAACGTAGAATGTATCAGCAGCAGATTTTCTAAGGCGTACAAAATTGACCATTTCGCCACCATCCTGTGTCCCTTGTTGTACTTGAAAGGCTTGGATATCGTTTCTGTGACGTCGCAGAACTAAATACATCTTGATGTACACCAGTGCTGTGATAAGGAAGCCAATAACACCGGCAACACTAGACAGAAGTATGTGATGAGTATCGGAGTCAAGCCAGAGGATAACTGGAGACGCTAACGCGGACACCACCCAGACAGAGATGACTGCAGCGCCGTTTGTCCGTCACTAGCCAGACAGAGATGACTGCAGCAGCAACACGTTTGTCCGTCACTAGCTCCTGGTATCTTAGATGAAGATGAATCGCCAAGGATCTGTCTACACTCATGGCCAACACGCCGAAGAACGAAGCCGCAGATACAAAATTCAAAATTACGAGAAAAGCCCTGTAGAGTACACAGCCAGTATTGGCTTTACGTGACCATTTGATCAGAAAAAAAACTGTAAAATGGTTGGGCAAGTAGACCAACACCGACATCAGAAACAGTTAGACTCACTAACAACGTTTTTAAAGTCTTCGGCAGCGATGGAGTTCTTCTTATTGCGTAGATCGCTACAACATTCAAAGTGATAGCTGAATACCATAAAAGAGTGTTGAAGACGCAATTAGTGACGATGGTCGGAAATAAATCTTCGTGTTCCGAAATTAAAGGAAAGTACCGCAGCAATATCTCACACTCCTCCATGAGATCGATAGATTCTAGTTTGTCCTAAATAGTTCTGACGTGGAGAAATCTTGATGACTGGGAAAGCGTCACTTTCCGCCTTCACAATCACCGCCTCCGCTTAATTGGCTCCAATTGGAAGTGCTCTTTATCAATATTTGGCTAAATAAATAAATATGTCCCCTTGTGTTTTCTTAATCGAAAGAAAATAAACGTCATGGTATCAGAAAATGTAAGCAATAGTATTTAAACAATTCACTAAAAAAAGATGATTTATCCATTACTTGGTCTACATGTCTAATAAACGCCACCATTGTTTGTATAAACCAGCCATTTGTCTAAAGAAACCAAAGCAGGTGCCCATTAATGTGCCTTTTCATTTGAAAATGACGTGGAGACAAAAATCTATGACAGACAATTTTCCACATGTACCATTTATTTCTTTTTCCTGTGTCGCATAGTTTGTTCTTGTGCAATTTTCATACGGAAAATAATATATATAGAAAAAGTATTGACTACTCCAGTCAACTGGAAAATCGAAGTAAACTTTCCAAAGACACAAACCGTCTATATACAGTTTTCTTTATTTATTAACGCATGTCGGTTGAGCACCCAAAATCAGTGAACAAAGGGGTTTGGGATAATTTTCTTTTCTTTTTCCCCTATAAATTTTTTTTTAATCCGGGGACTTTAGCAAATGCTATGTCCGTCAGGAGTTCCTCGGTTATACTCCTCATGACCTTCTTGTATATATCCTTCTTAGAAGTGGGCGCGCGAGTACGTGCGAGCGCGGAGCACGAGAGTTAATTAACACGCAATACAAGGTTCTTAAAATTAACAGACTGGACGAGTTTGACTCCTGGTAGCGTTCATGTACCCGAGACAACCCGCCGGCCCGAGTCAACGTCATCCAGCGTTTATGTGAGAAAACGTCGTCCCTGTACGTTTGTACGTGCTGGCTGCCCGCGAATCGAAGTTGGCCTGTATGACTATTTATATAGTCCTTATTAAAACGCTCAAACGCGCAATTATACCTCTATATTTGAGTTTCCTTCGGTCGCCTTTTCGAACAGTTTTGCCAAGGTCATTCCCACCTTACAGTCCTAAAATCTACCCCTTACATGGCACTCGGCAAGCCGCGAGTTATCCCGTAAAGCGTTTGAATCAATAACAGTTATTTATCGCAGCATGGAAATACGTGATCATCGATTTCTGGGTCTAGCCATGTTCCTCAGCATCTCAATGTATGAGGGTCTGCCGGATATGTTTCATCTTCCAGCAGTAAATCACAGGATTTAAAACGAATTAAGCAGCAGTAGATTCCCTGAAAAGATTGCAAAATTGTTCATATTAATAGTTGGGCTGTACCTTTGATAGGCTCGATTACCAGCCGCTGTTCGGGAAATGAGCCCGCGCTCCTCCCCCGAACGCACGGCTGGACTCGTGAGGATTCTTTTGTTAGTTTTAACCAATCAGATAACCGCCCGCAGATTTTTGTCGGGCATAAATTATCTCGCCAGATTGGATTGCGGCCCGTGATGGCAGATGATGTGGAATTAATAAACAGTGTACGAGAGAACTTCAGAGACAATTAAGATCGAAAGTTTAAAATTCACAACAAGAAACGCTAGAAAGGTTTGTAAATGGCCAAGATGCATTCATTTTTCAGCCAACAATATGTATGAATCTTTGGGTTCCAGAACGTCAGATAACAAAGTCAACAAAGAGTCAGATCAAGCTAAACGTTGAGCTCAAGACACAAAACAGTCAGGCACATAAAAGTATTGCGTTTTATAAGGATAGCAACACCAGTCTCTGGCGAAGCCAGGAAAAATTATCTTTTTAAGTGAGCTAAATCGTGGGTAAAGCAAACCGACTAGCAAAACGTACGTGACAAATTGTAGAGCATCAATTTAACCATGCAAGCCAACATGTCACCTTTGACAGCTCTTGATATGCATGACCGGTTTGCTAAACCACAGCCCAACGGCGCTGCTCTACTCCAAAAACGAACTCTTCCATAGCATACAGCATTTATGCATACAGCGCTCTTCCGCAGGAATAATGTGAAACAAAATAGGTTGGAAAAGCAAATTTAAAAAAAATAGAACGGCAAATGTACAAATGTTTAAGAGCCGTAGGTTGTAATCAGATAACATTTCCGGCGACCAGGAGCGCCGCATGGATTTAATTATGAATTGACGTCACAGACATGGTTTGCCGCTCACCCGTCCAGCCGTTCTTCTCGGGGAGGGCAGACCAGACACGAGAGAGCGGTGGAAATCGAGCCTATACCTTTGAAAGATAAGCAGAAAATATGGAATGGAATATAGTAAATAAGAAATAAAACGTAAGCAAAGAATGCACAAACAGCAGACTTTCCCATTTCTAACCATGGCAACATTTGGCATTTCGTTGGAGCAATCCTATGTTACCTGACCTTCTTACAGGGCTTGAATTTGGTTCTGCATGATGGCGTCGCAAAACGACATAAATGAGACAGTACGTAAACCACTTCCATGAGGAGAAGGCAAACAATAGTAATTCTGGATAGAAATACGTAATAAATATCTGGCAAAAACAAAGGCACTCTACATTCAACCATACAATGATCAGCAAAACAAGAACACGTTTGTGAGACACAAGCTCCTGTTATCTGAGGTAAAGATGAATCGCCAAGAATCTGTCTGCACTGATAGCCTCAACTCCAAGGACTGAAGATGAGGAAACACAAGTTTAGATTACTTGGCCGTAACAACTTGGCCAGAAATGAGTTGTGAAATGGTGGGATGATTAAACCAACACCATACAACATTAGAAAGGCCGGCGAGACTCACAAGCAATGTTTTAAAGGTCAGTGGCTAAGACAAAGTTTTTCTCATGGAGTGGATGGCTACAATGTTCAAAACTATGGTTGTGTGCCAGAAGAAATAGCTGAAGATACAAAAAGCTACGTGGGTCGGAAACAAGTGTTTTTGATAAGAGATTAAAGGAAAGTGCGGCAGAAGCGTTATAACAACAACAAGTTTATTTCTCTCAATATGCCTAATTTGTTACATTTATTGAATATAAAAATGAAATAGGAAAGCACTGGCTGCCTAGAATAACTGATAAGTTAATAATGACAGGGGGCAAGTTTATACCTATGTTTGCTACTAGTTGAGGTCGGCACACAACAGACAAACACAGGACAACACAAAACGTATAAGGGATAGATATATTAATTACAAATTCATGAGATTGGGAGCGGGGTCCGGAGAAGAAGAAGAAGAAGA
>CM042748.1:21162687-21173622 GCA_022496165.2 Catalaphyllia jardinei
GAAAGGACACCTAAACGCTGACAGCTTCGATCGTCAATCCAAAAGTTACAACCAAAATAGAAATTTAACTGGTACGTTAAAACTATGTTTGAGATTGGAAAAGCTGGCCAAGCCGAGCGCGACAGATGAAGAGGTAGAGACTAGATATTAGCGAGTGTGGGTGCAGAGGAAACAAAATCAAAATAAGTAAACAGGAGACAGGTAATAACTTACAGTGGTTGAGGGGAGAAACATCAAGGAGGTGTAACAATTATGATGTCCCAACAAGCAGCCAAATGCCTTCTAGAGAAATGCAAAATCCGTTTTCGGATTCTTTCGGATTTAAGGACCTTCGCGCTAATTGTTACTGCGCATCTTTACTGCGCACGCAAATTCACATGCCACGTCGTGTATGAGCGCGCGCGCTAAGTCATAAATAAACAAATGATAAGGCAGATGGCCATTGCTAGAGCTTTCCCTGAATTAAACGATCTTGGACGTTCGGTGACCCCAATTTTTCGTTCGATGGATCATTTTCTCTACTCATTTTCTACGTTTAGGGAAAAAATGAAGAAAATCTATCGACTCGAGAAGTTTGAATTTTTGGCAAGATGCACTATCGAATTCCGTTCTTATTAGCTCTTCGTGCATCTGTGCGTTGGTTTCAAATGCCTCTTAAAAGGGTTAAATTTTGTGAAAATGTTAGTAACATTTGGAAATTATTTACGCAACAGACCCACTTCTACAAAATATGACTAAGATTGTTTACCTCCGTTGACTCACCTATATTTTTAACTACAAACCAGTGTAGACCGTGCTCAATTATATGGGACAATTTTTCGAATTCAGTATAGTTTACCACACGCTCTATCTCTGAAACGAAGACGGTACCCCCAATTTTTTTGCATTTCTGACACAAAGTAACTCAACATCTGCTTGCAGTAAAAATTTAAAAAAATTCTATTGACTGGAAAATTTTCGCGCGAACGTCCTTAAGAATCTATTCTTGGATTTTCTTAAAGAAACGCACTCTCAAACTCCTGAAATAACTTACAAATCACGAGGTGTATATTTTTCGAAAAAAAGCGATCTTAGTTCTATGTCACCGCACCCCCATAACTTCGAATTCAAAATGCGCTGGTTTCCAAATGAAGGACGTTATTGAAGTGGAAAGTTGTAATCAGATGGAAATTTAGTACCTATCATGCCTGATGAAGATAAATCCCTTAAGCGGCCTTCACACGGCAAACCTAAGTTGGCAAACACGTGTTGGCAAACTCAAGTTGATGTGTGTGAACGGCACAAAAACAGTCGGCAAACAAGTTGGCAAACTGTTGGCGACAAATAGAACTTGCCTCTGTTCTCGCCAACTTGTTCACCAACTTTTTCGTGTTGGTAAACTCGTATCTGACGTGTGAACGGTTGGCAAACATGTGTTGTAATTTGTCGACGAATCAAAACGAGCTCTATTCACGTGATTTATTTGCGTGACACTTCACAAAATGGGGGACGGGAGTCAGCACTACTTTTTAAATTTGTCGAAGCGGTTAACCCCCTCGTCCGGCTGTACGGGACGTTTCATTTATGGCCTACAAAGATACTAAAAACAAACAAACCAAAACGGAGGAACACGCGGACAAACTGGGTTTCGTCCAAACCTTTCTATTTCTCCACCGCATTCGTTTCATCTCTTCTTTTCCTCTGTGTCATTGTACGTGAGTGCCACTGCACTAAAAAAGCATGATGCAAATTACCGTGTTTGTTATTTGATACGAGTTTGACGTGTGAAGGAAAGAGTTTGTCAACTTTTTGAAGTTTTCCAACACGTGTTTGCCAACTTAGGTTTGCCGTGTGAAGGCCGCTTTAGTGGCTCTTTAGTTTTGGATTTGATGACGTCACGTGCACACATATATCTGCCCGTCATTAGATGAAATGTTCCCAGGGTAACGCCCTTAATCCAAAACTTGACAAACAAAACATGAACCTTATTTTAACAGTACCCATACTGTTAAATCTCTACAGGGAAAAATTAAACAGAATTTAACTGTTTCCTTTTCTAAATCGCGCTCTATAGGGAGGGTGTTTGTAATCACTCTAGGAAGCCAATGCCAACACAGGCAATGAAAAGATAGAAGCGCAGCTTTATAGTCGCCTTCGCCACTGTTGAGTCATTACAGAGCTTTTCTGACAAGCACTGTGTAGCACCACTCATCAGCGGCAACGGAGACTGAGTGTTAATCGAACACACAGAGTAAATTTGCAGTTACGTTCTCTGCTCATTTTTATTGCACAAATACATTACAGAAATCTCGTTAAACAAGTAATGCGGTTGAATCATTAGTACTCAACAGATTTCACACGGTCTGCTCTTTTCAATGGGGAAACTACGTCATTTAACGGCAAACGCTATGTGCAACTAAAACGCAGCGTTTAAAATATGTACAAAGCTGCATGTAGCTTTCGGGCAAGAATTTCTTCCTCTTGGTAAATATGTATGGTGCGTAAGGGAGGTGGGACATGGAGATTAGCTTTCGTCTAATGAGTAACAAATCTTATATCATGCCGTAAACACTTTAAGTGAAATGGCGTAAAACAATTACTTATTGTTGTATTATTAGTTATTTTCTTTCTTAGGGTCCACAAATTGAAATTTTTGAGCTATGATAGGACCCGTAATTGAATCAATGGTCATTACTTTCCATCCTGTGGCCCTCCAAAACAAAACAATTACTTTATTTCTTTCTTTTTGCGTTCTTTAACGTAAGACACTTGGGCTATTTTATTTGGCGGGTTTTATAAACGTATTCCCAGCCGGTGCGCTGTAATCCTGCGGGACAGACACTGATGCCGGGGTGCTAAAATATGGACTGTCTGAGGAGGGCACGGGAATGCTTGACTTCTTGATATTCACAAACTTCGTGTCCATGACTTGACAGTCGATCTGCATCATGGTAACCAAGTCTCTGTTGTCATCTTGTTGCCATTCCGTTCCTGAAAGAATGGAAAACAAAGGAAAATGACAAACTATTTTGTTTGAGACGTAGAGCTGAGCATCTATGTATTGCATGGATAAAAAAATATAATGTATTCTTTGGTGTAATTTAAGCATCACGCCTTCCTGAGGGATCGGCCGAGGGGAAGTGGGTTAGCGTAGGACACAAAGTAATTCACTGGTTACGTTGCGCGGTTGGACAACGCAGAGAAGACTTTTCCGTCAACGGAAATTAAAAAAATTGAGCTGGCATTAACCCTTATTCTTTCAAAAAGCCTGATAATCTCGCTTGACTATCACTGGTCTACAAAAGATGTCCACTTAATACACTGAACAATCGATAGCAAGACTTTAGGCACTGAAGAAAGAAAGATGTGCTCGACGTCTTCACATAATGATACACTGTACATCATTCAGTACGCATGAACCTCTATCAGTATTAGGATGTTTAAATGCTCAAAAACCGAGGGGTTGTTCACTAGTCAGGTGGCCACTTGACCGGGAGTAAAGTGTTTCAACTGTCTCAGCAAAATGACTACAGAGGGGATTGGGAGGCTTCTGCTCAAGAGCTTTTTATTGAGGGGAGGTGGGTGTGTTGGTAAAAACTCAAACTTACTGTTAGGAGGCGCCATTATCATAAAAGACATCTTGGGCCTTTGCGTTGCGTTGTACTCAGTGGCAGGGAACACCAGATGGTCCTGATTAAAACAAACACACCAGCAATTAGCTCACTTCACTTATTAACTAAATCTGAAAAAGGTAAGAAGAATAGGCATGAAACTTACTCCTTGGAAAGAGACAATGTACAGCGTGTCTGATTTCTTGTTAATTTCTTCCTCAAATGTCTTGAACCTGATAAAGCGTAAAAACATCTTTCAGTTACATTACACCCAACTATTTAAATAAAAGGGAAAACGCGACACTACCATACATTCAAGCGTCTTGAACATTTTACCTTCTGGCCAACATGGTTTTGCACTCACATCCTCCCCACCCTCCATACCCTCAGTACAATATTGCGTTATAACCAGCCGGCCTAATGACAATACCTGTATTTTAACGTTGTTATCACGATACTCCACTGACAGACATCACACACCAGTCGTTGACAGTTTTCAATACAGTTTATTCTTTTAAACGTGTTTCAGATAAAGACAACTTACTTATCTTCTCTTTGGAATAACTGCACTGCGTTTTTGGAGGCCGGGTTGTGCTTTCGTGAAAACTTATGCCTAAACCAACAAAAGAATAGTATAAAGTTGACCTTAAGCCATTAGCAATACACTGTTAAATACACTTAAGACTTTCAGCAACTCAAGGAAGGCGGAACTTCCTTGACATAACTTGATGGGTCTACAGAAACAGCATGAAGAAAGATCCAGGTAAGCACGTGTAAACAGAGAGCTACAACAACACCAATTTTATTTTCTCAAAATAAATACTGTCGAACCTTCGGTTGCGACCACCTCTCCTTGGTGACCCGTTTTCCAAAATACCAAAAGTTCACAAGAGTCAAATCACTATATTTGGAACTTCTTGTAAGCGATCACCTCCCGTAAGGGGCCGCGACCACTTTTAGAGCTAAAAAATTGAAATTTTCCCTTGTTTTTAACCTCCTGTGAGCGACCACTCAAGAGATAGTGAAGCGAAAAAACGGATAACAAGGTGTTGTAACATTATCGTATTTCTGGCTAGTACAAGGAACGGAAAGTTTTCAATGGGAAGAAACGCGCTTTTACTTCAATAAAACATTGCATTTGCATTGGCTCATGGGCCGAGGCGAAGCAGCTACCACATTCTAATGAGGAAAAATTTTGACCCATTATGCATCTAAGCTCTCGCATGAGCGACCACAGCACTTGGCTTGACATTTTAGGTGGAACCCGTATGTATAAATATTATAGCATTTTTAGTTTTGTTTGTTTTAGATGAGGTGACTGTTATAGTCTTAAATAACACCAATGAAATACCAGATAAGCTTTTGGGCCGAAAACATGATATTTTCACATGTGAAAAGATCACCATTGCTATGGTTACATATCGTGCTTTTTGCAACAAAAAGGAAATGGTTTGGTATTTCATTAGTGTATATTTTATAAATAGAACATCTCATGGCCGCTGGGAGAAAGGAAATTTCTCTTCCTGTGTCGATAAAATATTTTGTATTTCCTCATGGCCATGAAATATCCCATATTTATTACATCGAGATAAGAAAGCCACTTTGCTGTTTACCTGAACTGTAGATAACATAACACTTGACAATTAATCCATGCTTTAGCATGCCTCATTAAGTTAAATGAGATTGGAGAGCATGAAAGAAACTCAAGAGTTGCTCGCAGGTGAGAGCAGCAATGAAACATGATGCTCGACTAACCTGTTGATTTTCCGTTTGACATCTGCTGAACAGTTTGATGCCAGTCTGGCAAGCTCTTTGATAGCAGATTCCATCTGTAATCAAATGAATGGCTGGAGATCAACATAAACTTTCTAACAAGTGTTTTTCGTGTACTTAAATAAAAAGCATCTAAATGTAAGAAGAATCTAATTTTCAGAACATTATTTCACACAATGGGAGTAAAATCAGTTTTACAAGTCTGTGTCAGACTGAGTGGCCAAATACTTCCATAGCTTATCCTGGTTTCAGTACCATGAAGTGACTAAGAGTAATAAATTTGCCTGAACCATTTACATACCCAGGTGGAGAGAGGCAGTGTGAGAGTTTAGTGTCTTGCCCATGAACACAACACAATGTCCCCCAGCAGGAGTAGTAACCCAGACCTAACTCAATCCTGAATCCAGTGTACTAACCATTAGCTCATTAACTTGAATTTTGTGATATATATATGAAATAATTCATATTTGAACTGCGGTTATAGATGCAAGTGAAGTATGATCCCCGCAGTAATGAGTTCATATCTCCCTAGCGGGAGATATGAACTCATTAAATTGACCTTGCTCCCAATGTGTGGCTTCATAGCTCAGTTGGTAGAGCATCGCACCGGTATCGCGGAGGTCATGGGTTCGAATCCCGTTGAAGCCCTGATTTTTTTCAGGCTTCTTCTTTCCAGTTGCTTAAATTGGAAAATTTACTGCGAGGATCATACTTCACTTGCATTATGTTTATTATTATAGGAAGAAGTTATAATAGTGAAATCAAACCTTGGTCTGCCTGCGTCCTTGTTTTCTCTGTTTCAGAATCTGTTGATTCTCATATCTCTTCACCCAACCTTCCAGAGCTTCATTTATTCTGAGAAAGAGACGGAAATCATGACCAGTAGAGTAGTTGCAAGGCCATTTTGGGGACTGAGAGGGGGTTTGTTATGTACTCACGTCTCCCCTGTCTGTTTCAGACCTTTTTGTGTTTCAAATTTGGAAGGTTAAATTGAAATCACAACCAGCAGAGCTGTACAAAGGCCCTGTTGGAGAGAGGAGTTGGTATGTCCCCTACTGAATTTCATGAAACCTCTTCATGTTGCAATGTTGGAAGGTATGCAAGTCATTGTCAAAATTAGAACCAAAGTCTTGTTGTTTGCCATCATTTCACTGGCACCCATGTCACCATTTCAACCCCTTGTTGCTTACCAGAAATGTACTTCAAGAGGGCCTCAGTTGTAAAGGCCAGATTTAAAAAACACAAACCAATAAAAAGACCAAACCAACAAAATTAATATAGTTGCATGTCCATTACTTTATGTAAAAGCTATAATGACAAAATTGCATCATTCTTTTTGGGACATGGCTATTTAAATTTGTATATACCGTCGACTGCATCTCCCCGTGAACACACCTGTGCAAAACATGTCTTCACGTGATGTCAAACGTCTGAGTTTCAGGTGTCAAACTTTGAAGTTTTCCCACCCAAACGTGAAGTGTAGTGCTTAACGATTTTTGAAACTGCATCCTAATCTTCGCCCAACTTCTGAGAAAGAATAATCCTGCACAAGTGCTTTCACTTGATTCTGCAAATCGTTGAAAGTGGGATGCCTTTCTGAGAATTTCTTCCTTTCTTGTTGATTACATGTACAATCATCTTCCCTTTGAGCAGTGTCGAGAAGTAAAACTTCACAGTTGGGCGGGAAAACTTGAAAGTTTGACTCCTGAAACTAAGACTTTTTAATGTCATGTGAAAACATGTTTTGTGCGAGTGCGTTCACGGGTAGATGCAACCGACGGTATAATGAAGTGAAAAATAGAATTCTAAGAAACTCAGACACTCTAATGTTTAAGTTCATTTCCTGTTTCTTTCGATAAAACATGTGATGTCATTAGTTTTTACATAGCCTGATGCAAAATGGCCAGTTTGCCTATTATGAATTTATAACAATATTATATTTCTTTCTGGTTAAATACCTTGTTGCTTCTGTCTTGTTAAGATAACTTGGGCAGTAAAACTGATCATCTAGTGTTCCATTCTGTTGTTTAATTTCAATCTTTCTTCTCGACTTAGGATTCCTTTCCTTCCTTTTGACATTCCTTCGCTTCTGTCTTGAATCACTTAGGAAGTCCCACTTGTTCTTTATCACCATTAAGTCCCTCCTCTCAGCAATTGCACTCTTCAATGGCGACAGCTTTTTCTGTGAAGTGTTAAGCATGCTGGGATCCACCTTAGTGACTGTCTGTCTTTCCTGGAATTTATTGACAGCAGGACCAAACACCAGTGGTTTATCAAGGTTGCTACTATCTTCTTCTCCTTGATAATTCAGAAGTGCTCTTCCATGGTGTATCACAGAGCTTGGCAGTAGATCTGGTCGATTTAATTTCCACTGCTCCTTCAGAGTGCTAAAATTACGGCAAAAATCACATAAGGAAAAGGCATATTATACAGTACAATAAGCCATTTTAGAGTTACCAACTTGTCTCTTCGTGTGAAGCCATTCACTTATGTCAAAGTGTTCCACGTACATGTTCATTTTCTTGCAAACTCATTTTCATACATGTAAGAAAGGTTTTATAAAAAGACTCTTTTTGAAACAGAGGCACATTGTAACTCAGCAAAGGCCTTTTAGACAGGCTCCTTACGTATGGAAAGTCAATTAGCTTGAAAACCTGACGTACAATGTGCAGTAGTAGCGACATTTGACAAAATTAAAAAAAAATTAAAGGTTTCTTTAAAACATAGCTAAACTGTTGTTATAATAAAAGCACACGACTGTATGGTGACCTATTTCCTCATAACTTAACCATCAGAAAAAAAGATTGTTTGATGTAAGCCCTGTCATGGCTTCATTTTGAGGACATTTTTACTGATAGTCTCATTAGATGTTTTTGCAGTAGTTTACTCCTATCATTTGTAGCAATGCACATTAAAATATTATTCTTGACTATTTATTGCACACTTATGTCTGCTCATCGATGACTTGTTACAATTGTGTATTAGGTACTCACCTGAAAGGTCCAATGTTCAAAGCTACAAACAAAACAACAGCTAAAACACACGTAGATTTCTTTATGGTGCTTGTCAACTCTGGGTGTTTACTACGCAAAAGGGTGTTCTGTTCAAAACACAAAAAGAAAAAAAATCACATTTAAGAAATAGAAAACATGTACCGTGTTTGTATCGAGTTATACAAACACGAGTGGAAGTTTGGGAGAACGAGAAATGCTGTGGGAACACGAGCCGCAGGCGAGTGTTTCCACAGCTTTTTCGAGTTCTCCCAAACTTTCACGAGTGTTTGTAAAACTCGATACAAACACGGAGTACATGTTTTCTATTTCTTTTAGAAAACACCACGACGAGAAAAAGGAAAACAACTTGTAAACTTTGATTATCAAAATGGAAATTCTCTTTGCTCGCGCCATCACTACGTCAACAGCGCGCGCTTAGTTCTGTGTCTCCATCGAGTTATACAAACAGGCTTTTTAACCAATCAGCGCGCGTGCTTCCTTAGGACTGTTTTCTAATCTGATATAAACGTACACCTTGTAGCAATAGTGGATGCAAGTTACATAACCGTACTTTAGCTTGTAAACTATAATAATTATTTTTTCTAAAAAATTTTTCTTTTGAAGTACATGTATTAGAGGAGGTCTCATCTTCTTCATGGACATGACTACCATAATACAAATATGTACTGTTTGTAGGTAAGGATTTGATCTGCCACCAGTTTGAATTTGTAAGCTACATTTAAATGTAATTCTCAAACTCATTAATAATTCATCAATTGATAAACCAATTACGTGCCCACATTTAGGTCACATGAATGCACCTTAATAGCGCAGTATAGAACAGTGTGTTTGGACATCCAAACATGTGTGTTTGGAAATCAGTTAGAAAAAGCTATACACAACTTAAAAAAAGCTTTATTACTTCTATTGTTTGCTGCTTACATTTACGTTTTTAGTGCAATTCAAAAGCGTTCCTGAATTCAGCTGTTCAGTAAACATTCCGTGCGCACTGTTTACAGTTTCATTCTTATTAGCAACTTCTTGGGCGATAGTTTAGGGAAAGACTAGCTAGGTCCTCCAACTTCTCTTCGAGATTTTGCATATGGTTATAGTGTAAGATGATAATCTTTGAACATGCTTCCTGGGTCAAGTATACAAGAATTTTTGCTCGTATGCTGCTTGCCAAGTTCTGAAAACCTCAATGGTCCACTTGTCTTTGTACTGTGTACTTTTAGGGTTGGACTGTACAAACAAAAAATTTTTGCACACTTTTGGACAGTCGAAACCAGCAAGATTCATCCTCAGCTAACCCATGCATGTTTCGGAACTAGCAGGATGCCACTGAACGCAAATTGTGACTACTAAAAATAAACAAGCTTCAGTTGTGAAAAACACAGACATCATCACAAACTGTGCCCTGATTAAAACGAAGGCAACGAAGGCAACAATCAAATGCATGTGATTTTTGCTTTGTTTTGTTCTTTTGTTTTCTTTTTCCCTTTTGTTTGCAATTAAGTGCTGATTGAGAAGCCATTTCAAAAACTTGTGCTTCATGTTTTACCGGGGTTTCCAAACACTCAAAAAGTAATAAAAGCTCTTGGCCTAACAGCCTCGGGCTTTCAGTTTTCTTGTGTTTGGAAACCCCGGAATAACACTCGCACTCGTGACTGAAATAAGACTTGAACCTGTATCAGTAAAAGCACTGTTTTTGGATTTGAAAGGCTATGAGCCTCCTGTTCATACCGGTAATCTAATGCCATGGTATCAAATGAGCAACAGTGGTTACAGTATTACATGTACTAAGTGTTAACTGTATAATATGATTTTTAATTACTAGTTTATACCTCACTTGTCAACCCCACTTGCACTGTCTTCTTTTCATATTCAAGTTACAAATGAACTTTTAGGATTACTATTATATTATTATTAATAATAAATTATCAACTGAAAAAAGACAGGAAGGATGGATAAACAGAAGGACAGATAGAACTTGGTAGAAGGAATGAATAAATAAACATACTGTTTAGTGAATATTCACACTGTATTTAGTGAGTACCAACCTCTACTTCTAGTTCATTAACTCTTCTTTTTAAACTCTCATTTTGCACTCTCAATGATTCATTCATACTTGAAATCTCCTTGACTTTACTTTCAAGGCTTTGCAAGTACTGTTGAGAAAAGCATGTTAGTCATGTTAAAAAAATTGTACATTTAACCAATGCAAATTTGTTTATACAGAAGATTGCACTGGACTGTATTTAATAAGTACACAATGTTCATATCAGAATGACAATGTTCTGTCTGAGAAAACCCCAGTATTTGTCTTACTGAGCAAATCCAAAAATTCTTCTGAGAAAAATATTCTAAGTGGGTCACCTCTTCTCTGAACTGATGTATGCCTTACATCAGATCAAAATATATGTGTTGCAGGTAAATTTGTTCCTTAGGTCAATTTGTTTCCAACCTAGGTCAATTTGTTTCAACCTAGGTCAATTTGTTCCAACCTAGGTCAATTTGTTTCAACCTAGGTCAATTTGTTCCAACCTAGGTCAATTTGTTCCAACCTAGGTCAATTTGTT
>CM042748.1:21173632-21192105 GCA_022496165.2 Catalaphyllia jardinei
ATTTGTTCCAACCTAGGTCAATTTGTTCCAACCTAGGTCAATTTGTTTCAACCTAGGTCAATTTGTTTCAACCTACATGTAGGTCAATTTGTTACAACCTAGGTCAATTTTATATAAATTACAGTAAGATTAATTTGACTGTATATATTTAGGGCAGAGGTACATGTACTGTAGTGTAATAATGGGTGGTATATTCACTTTTATAAGTATGTCTGATTTGAATAATTTAAGGAAATTTATTACTACTACAATGTATATGTAATTAAAAAAATAGTGGAACTTGCATCCAAGTCTGCATGGCTCAATGGTAAGAATCCAAAGGAAAACCAAAGGTCTGTGGTTCAAGGCTCCCAAGGTAAGCATTGAGATAAAAAGAATACAGGTTGAGAGGTTGGGAGAGCAGGGAGGGAATAGTAGGTGAGGTAGGTGAGGTTGTTTGCCAAAAAAAGCAAAAAAAATGGACCTAGGTTGACACAAATTGACCTAGGTTGACAACAAATTGATCTAAGGAACAAATTGACCTGCAACATATACATGTACACTGTTTTTTTTTTAAAAAATTATCATAAGTGCCCATGTACTTTCACATGTACTTGGGCCCACAATTTCATACAACTGTATGTCATAACATGCCTTTTTCCGCACAGAATTTTTTCCACCTTAGTACTGTACATGTACAGCAAAATGATCTGACATTTTATGTTGCATTAATGCAAACCAACCTTGTGGAAATGCTGAATAAAGCCATTATTATTATTATTATTATTATTATTAAATATTATTATTATTATTATTTCAACCTTTAAAGGAACACAATCACGTTTTTGCGCATGCACAAGAGTTTGATTTTTGTTCAGGAGGTCAAGAATTCAAAGATGCCAGAATTGGTGTAGAGCTTTCACAAATCCCTTTGCATCATCCTCAATCAACTTTGGCTTTGCTCTAAAACATCTCAGAATCAAAGATCAGAGATACACAGTTCTCATTTAAGTGTCAATTTGTGTGTAATCGAGACCTTTCGGTGATAACTTCAATGCCGTTTGACCGAACTTTGAGTGGAGGGAAGTGTTATGGCACTGGACAAAGACGGCTTTCTCTTGGCAGCTTTCAGAAAGGTTTAGAAAATCGGGAAAGGACTGAGAAGTAATGAAACCAGCAAAATAGCAGGATTTTTGCAAAGAAACTGATTCACAAGGCTTGGGAAAGACTGAAAGGATCGCACTTGTGCGAGCTTTTCTTTGTTGACATTTTACTCGAGCAAGCAGACCTTTACTCATGGTTTTCTTTCTCGATATTCAGACATTCTATCAGGTTCTCTTTGCTCTGGTATACTCTGTGAGATTGACTCCGATTTATTTGTTTTTAACTATCATGACAGTTTTGTAAATATGATAAGGACTCCTGTATAAATTAAATCAGTAAAATTTCCACCATAACATTTGCACATCAGCATATTCAGGCTGGTTATGAACCAAGGACTTATCATTGCCTTGTTTTTGCATTACCCATGCGGCCTTTTCACATGTACCACCACTACATTGGTCAATACAGTTTTTATTGCGGTTTAACACAAAAAAACAAGTCACTTTCCCTGACTAGTTCAGCGAGTTGACCTTTCTTCCTGTAATTGAGAGATTAACGCGAGTGGCGAATGGGATATAAATAGCGCTTATCTGTCACTTTGTCACGTCGGCATGATGCGACAAAGTGACAGTTCTATTGTTTTCCGATGAAAGAAACCAGTCAAGTTCACCCATGCGCTACATTGTGATAGTGTCCCTTTAAAATGAATAGTCAGCTGAGAACATTAAACACTCAACCCTGCTGAAAAAGTATGACACTAATCATGTTGACAAAACCAGACATAATGACCATGATGTATTGTAAATATAGCTCTCATTTCTCTCACCTCCTTCTTTTTCTTTCTTGATAAGCAGGCAGACTCTCTATTTTTTATCATTCGCTGTTGTCTCTTCAAAAGTTTTGCCTATAAAACATAATACACAAATTAACATGTAAATTATAACTGTTGTCTGACAGCAATACTTGAGTTGAAACATTCCTAGTATGCACTCAAATTTCATGTATAATAGGTCATACAGGCTACATCTAGCTACTGTAAATGAAGGAAATTTTCTTCAAATGGGATATATGACACTATAATTGTAAATTAACAGACTTACAGCTACATTGCAGTGTATCATTAGAATCCAGTTTTACAGTTACATGTACTCCAAATTTGAATTCAATGTCCAGAAAATAAGGTGGCTTACTACAGTTTTGATGGATTATAACAGCCAAACAGCCAAACTTCTAACTCTGTTGAAAAATGTTCTAAGATGCTTAATTCCTTTCTCTATTTACAGTTTGCTTCAGTCTTTTACCATTCTATGTGAAACTTGAACAATTAAATGCCAACAAAAAGTCAAAATTAATGACCAAGTACCTAAGAGACTGGGCACTAGCATGTTGCATCATGTTTTTCTCAAGATCTATCCAAATGATCCCATCTTCATATTTCACAAATAAGCGATTGGTTCTGATTTAACATCAGAACGCAAAGTAAAGTAAAAATCTTTAAGACAGACTTTTCACAAACTAAGAAAATGTGAGATCAAAAATAGTTCAAAATTGGTCTTGCAGTTTTTTTTTTTAATTTTGGCTCTAAACCTGATTAATCCCTACAAATCAACTGTGAAATTTTAATCCTGGGTTGTGCATGTACAGTGGGTTCTCAAGCACACATATTATGTGCGAGAAAGCAAAAGAAAATTAGAGCTCTCTTACCAGTTGTTGCTCTTTTTTTTACATATTTTTAGGCCCTAGCTATAGGGTTAAAGACATGTTCAAACCGAGTTTGAAACTATTGCTCTGTATGCCACAGTCATTTAACGCCTTTCAAGTTCTGAAGTGGTTTTCCTTTCTTCTTAGGATTACTTGTGTCATTTTTGCATGCCTGATTAATACTGACGTCTGGCAGGCAATCATAGCGCACACTACTGAGTCTCTGAAAAACTTTAATATAATATATATTTATGTTTATGTGTATAGGAAACAACATGGACTTACGTCAGTTTCTGATGAAGAGTTATTGCTGCATCCAGATACTCCAACACTGACCGTTTTGGGTATTGTAGGAGGAACATTTTTCTAAAACAATTTGAAAAAGAACTCAAAAACCATTGATTCAGAAATAAAATTAAAATTATTTAATACAGGTGTAGGATTCTTAACAGAACGTCTTTGGATAAAAGAAAACTTTTGCAATTGTAACAGTGGCTATTGTACATGTATATTGTATGCACATGTAGTGTAAATATACACTGTGTTTGACATACCATATGTTACCAGAAGATTGTATTATCAACCATTATTTCATGTCACAAATATAGATTACTTCATAGAAAGTGCGACATATGGATTTTTATTCACGAGTTGCAAAACTTTGGAAAACAAACGAGTGAGTTTTTCAAAGTTTTGCAACCCGTGAATAAAAATCCATACAAAGCACTTTCTATGCTGTAATTGGTTTATTGTATATATAGCAAGAACTAAACATATCCTTTAAATTTATTTTTTCCTGATAACATAAGCTTATATGCAGAACAACAAAAAACTCAAGACTGATGTAAATGAGCGAACATAATAAACAACAAATTAGTTTTCCCGTCCAGCAACAAGCAGACAAAGAGCCAAAAGTACAATTTGGGGAAAATACAAAGATACAATTTGGGGAATTTGTATTTAAAACACAAGGTGTAAAATCTTTTCATTTGTCCACGACAGCCCTTCGCGCTGTGCAAAGACAAATTCAGATTCTGTTGACTTAAGCTGTTTATAGAAATAATGAATGTTCCTCCTTGAATGTTTGCCCTTGAAACAGAGATAAGACTTGCTGAGGTGACTGTTGGCTGAAGCTGAAGTGCTAAGGATCAAGATGTTGGATATATTCCGCTGCTGTTTCCGAAAGTAAATAAATAACTAAATAAATAAATATACGTAATTGGCCACTCCCCCTCGGGTCTTTTCAGGACAAATGCAAACAAACAATGATAAATTAATATTCAAATAACATAACCAGGTTAAGAATCCCAACTGGCGGGAGGCAAACCAGTTGGCTATTTACAAGCGTAACCGAGAAGTTGAACTTGGGGCTTCCGAGAACAACATCAGCAAGCGGTCAGAACGGGATTTGAACCCGCGACCTACGGATTTCAAATCCACCACTCGGCCACGCTGCCTCCCTAAAACGGGAAGCCAAAGCCATGTTTTTAAGACACAAACTTCAAGCGGGCACTGATTTCAAGACCACGCTTCTGGGAAGCCATTTGAATGCTTTGCTCTGATTGGGTGAGCGATTCTACTCTGGGCGATGATTGGTTATATTTTCACATGGGAAAATATAGCACATATAGCATTCTATTTGCAGGGTTTATTACCTAAAATTGTCGCCATATATACAATAAAAAGTTTTATTACATATTATGTGTGGATATCAGTGTGATAAAGCCGTGACTAAAAATGATACTCATGAAGTGACATGATATCATTTCACTGAAGTGAAATGATATCATATCACTTCATGGTTTGAATTGTCCAATCAAATAGACTGTAATAATTTGGTTGGACCAATTGGGTTGCACTTTATATTTTAGCTGATGCATGGCGTCAAATTTGACAGGAAGAATTGCTTTGCAGTTTTTTCAACCAAATGGCCGCTTCAAGATTTGTGAATGTCTCCGATGAAGATACTTCTCAGTTTCTTGAAGAGAACGAAAACAAGAATATGTGATAAACAAATTATTACATGTGAAGAGCCAGATCATTTTTATTCACTCATTTATAATACCATATCACTCACTCGCTCGATGGTATGGTATTAAAAACTCGTGAATAAAAATGATATCAGGCTCTTAACATGTAATAATCTATATTTGCTACTGGCATCATATAATTATAAAAGGTGCTTCCTTTTCCTCCTTATTTTACTTTTTTTATACATTGTCAAAAAATACTTAAAATTATGTAAATGAATGTATTAAAGAATTACAAATTTGAACACTTCTGAATGTACCTACCCCAACAACAACTGACACCACACCATTGGTTGGTAATGAACCAGTACAAGGGATATAGACTGGAATACCTGAAGAAAAACACACATGATTGTATATATTATAAAGTACATGTACAGTACCGCTCAGAAATAAACGAACCAAAACATACGCGAATGCTCATACGGTATACGCGTATGCCCATGCGCGTATACGCGTATACAAAGTATAACGCGTATGCTCATTAGTATTTATGAGCTAGCTTATTGCTTTCTTTGTAATACTGTAGTTGTTGAATGTTGTTTCAATGGCCCGGAAATACTGGGATTATATGGGCTGACTAAATCGCTACGTGCCAAATACGGTAGCACTAGCCACAGTTTCACAACATGGTTGTTTATAGAATGCGCTCTGTGGCGGTTTGTTACGAAAACTAAGACCCCTGAAAATTAAGACCTAAGACCTAAGACCTGAAAACGAAGACCCGAAACCTAAGACCCGAAAACGAAGACCCGAAACCTAAGACCCGAAAACGAAGACCCGAAAACGAAGACCCGAAAACTAAGGCCCCCTTATTTTCTTTATTTTTGCCCTTCAGTTCGTCATTTTTCCAACCTTCCATCCTCCTGCATACATCTATAACTCAACAGTGAAAACAACAAGGTGACAGGCCTGCGCGACTCCCATCTACGTGTAATAGCCACGTAGGAAGTTTTGCTCGAACTAGCATAATAAGGATCTGCCCCTTTTGTATGTTACGATCGGGGCATCTTTGAATATTTCACTCAGCAATAATCCTGTGTTTTCAGGAGGACATTTCTTAACAGTAGAGCCATTGGAGGTCATATGTCTGCGTGGCTTCCGCTTTTATCCGCGTGTAATCTCCAGAGTTTAACAGCTTCTGTTTCTTTCCAGTTGTTTTTCTCTATAGGTTCTTTTATATTGCAAGATATGTTTTAGGCTCTCTGAAATGTTAGCCCTGGCGGGACAAAGTTTGAAATATTTCCGCGAACATGTAGGATACTTGCATTTTGTATTACTATGCTGGGCCCGGCTGTATGCATGTTATGCTGTTTATTATCACGGGTGTCATATTTATCTCAGTTTGTCCGGCTTCGCCAGAGAGACTTTCCTTGTGGAAAGCTATAAATCTGTCTTAAGGCACGGATCGCAGATCGAAAAATGTTCTGCGATCCTCTGCAATCATATGGAAACACACTTCTGCGATAGTCTGCGATCCTGCGATCGTCTGCAATCCTGCGATCGTCTGCGATCGTTTGCGATCGTCTGCGATTATTTGCGATCGTGCGATCATATGGAAACCGAAGTTCTGCGATCTGCGATCGAAACGTATCCCATAATATTTTGAATTCCGGCCCACGATTCAACGCTTCAACAAAGCAACTGCTCATTTGTAAACACGGCTGGCGTTGAGAAAGGAAACTTTAATAACAAGGAATTTATAGAGGAAGTTAATATGAGTGCGTTTACCACCGTAACGGTAAAGATTTCAAAGACGAAAACAAAAAGGCTAACTGTTGGGAAAAAAATCGTGGAGAAATTTAACTTATTGGCGGGGGAAGCTAAGTCAGATTCCGCAACATAAGAACTGCGTATGGTCGTTATCTGAGGCGATTGAAAAAGGCATCCTCTGGATCGGGGCGAAATGTTGCAAGAAAATTTCAGAGTCGGTTGACTAAGAGAAGAATAAATTTGCTTGCAGCAGAACTTCTCTCTCAACGTCCGCCATGTTGTTTGATGCGATTTTCCTGCTAGCACAACGCGCATGTTATTTTGACACCGCTGTCCGAAATGTATGCAACAGCGATTATATCAGTGGAAATAACTCTCTTTGCGATCCGTCTGCGATCTGCGATCAGATGGAAACCAGCCTTTAGAGAGAAGTTCTTTTCTTTCTTGCATAAATTTCATGTAGCTTTTTGTCCTTCCAGTTTCTTCGTTCTAGCATTGACAATGTAAATGTAAAAGTCTGTGGACTGTTTTGCCTGTTGTTTATAATATTGCGTGGTTTCATTCAGGCAAAAAGCTCTGAATTTAGTTCTTCCGCTGATTGTTCATCCAGCTCTACATTGTCGTCACCATTGCTTTTTTGCGATGTTTTCAGGCTTTCTTGCAGAGACCGCTAATGGTCTCTCTTTTGTTGGAGGCTCGTAGCCTTGTCGTTCAGGCAAGACCGCGGTTTTGATCCTTCTGGATCTCGTCAGTTGCCGATAGCCTGGAGCGACTGAAACCAGTGTCAGGTAACACTCCGCAACTGGCGTATTTTTTTGAGATTAGCGGATCGTGAGATCTTGACTGCGATTGGTTATTTTGCCACCAGCGAATAGCGAGCTCTAAAGTCTTCGATCCCATTGTACACAGCTTGAAACTGTGTTTTCTATGATGGCTATAATGCTTATTTTCTCCGGCATGTGTAGTTTGAGTTTAAGGATAAAGTGTAACATAGTTATGCGTTGTTATTACACGACATATCTCCACGTTTTGGAGGATTGTGTGGAATATTTAGAACGCATTTCGTATGTTTATCCTTTGTTTTTAGTGTCGCTAATGTACCCATTGGACTCACATGCTGAAATAAAGAAAATAAGGGGGTCTTAGTTTTCGGGTCTTAGTTTTCGGGTCTTAGTTTTCGGGTCTTAGGTTTCGGGTCTTCATTTTCGGGTCTTAGGTCTTAATTTTCGGGGGTCTTAGTTTCCGCAACAACCCTCTGTAGCGTTACAATAATTTTATTGCAAGAAAATCTTGTGGCACAACATATCCGGAAAAACTTGTAGTCGGGTTTCCATCAGAAAATTTTTACTGTTCGTTTTAATCATTGACTTCATCTTGCTCCAAACAGAACCATTTCACATCTTGTCGTGACGTTTCGAAAAACGGCAGAGACAAAAACAACGAGCCGTCGCCTGTCGACAAAATTCAGGGCAGTAAAGTTTCACGGTGCATCATAAATACTTCGATAAACATTGTTTTGCAGATGGAGATCATTTCATTGTTGAAATCACCGATTTATGCTAAACAGAACCAGAGACGCCATCAAAATTTTCACTACACTTCTTGCGCGACGCTTCAGTCGACAAATAAGCAAGCGACCGGCGCGTACGAAAGATAAAAGTCTTGGAAAGTTTCTATTGCAAAAAAGTTAATACCTGTTCGCGGCGCATCATAAAAACTTCAATGAAACATCGTTTCTGCGGATAGAGATCATTGCACCGTTTAACTCGCCGATTTATGACGAATAGAACCGAAAATATCATTATTTTCACTACTTGCCGTGATGCTTAAAATCGATAGACAATTAGCGAGCGGCTCGCCGACGCGTGCTGAAAGATGAAAACTTTACATTGCAAAAAAGTTAATACCTGTTCGCGACACATCATAAAAACTTCAATGAAACATAGTTTCTGCGGATAGAGATCATTTTACCGTTTAAATCGCCGATTTATGCCGAATAGAACCGGAGATATCTTTATTTTCAGTACTTGCCGTGATGCTTAAATCGATAGACAATTAGCAAACGACTCACCGACACCCACTGAAAGCAAAAACTTTATCCTGCAAAATTAAATAGTTATTTAGTTATTTGAGTTTACTGTGAATGAAAACTTTAGTCAATTTGCTTCACAATACTTAGTGATACTCTTGTTAAAGCTGCGAACTTAGATGTCAAAGCAACGCTTTTTAAACTGAAAGAAAGTAACGTGTTGTTTACAAACTCACGCTATATTTAACCGGAATAGTAGCCGGCGAAATGTGTCGCGAACGTGTTCCACGAATGAACCATTTCTGAACCAAAACTCCCTGGGGTGGGAGAAAGCTTATTGTTCAAACAACATTTCGCTTGGATATATTGCTCGCTCTCAAAGCAATAAAAAAGATCGTGACGTGGCTTTTCCGCTGTGACACTATTTACACGGCATTGCTGGACTTTGTCGGAGTGTCTCCCGTGAACTTCGCGGTAAAATGAAATGTATGCTTAGCAGATGAGTATTCTGCAATTTAGCCGCAAATGATATTCTTTTCCTAAACAGGGAAAAAAACAAGCAGTCGTTGCAAGTAGGCAGCGATAATTACTCGACCGGTGGCTAATTGGTAAATCTTCAAAGAGAACTAGAGTGGAAATACGATAGCTTCATTGAAGATGTTTTTACAATATGCAAATGTGGCTGTAATCGAACGGCTCTCGCTTTTTGAGTTTTCCTAACAAAGCTAGTTATTGTTTTGTCCAACAATACTTCACAAAAGAAACAGTTAGAGGTGAACAACAAAGAAATACCTATACGCGTATGCACGTATAGACTGCGTATGCGAAGTTCGCTTATTTCTGAGCAGTACTGTAGTTGTGGAAAGAGAAATGTACATGTTTAGACCCCAGGAGGAAGGGGGGGGGGGGTACTATGAATTGCACATGACAGGGATTGATGGAATCCCCAAAAAATTCTTTGTGCTTCCAACAAAACACAAAATATCCCTTGGGACTGATCCAACAAAACCCCCCACGACCTCTACGGCTTCCAACCAAGGTCCAAAAATCACAAGACCAGGAATCAACCCCAAAGTTCATGCCAAGTTAACAAACTTTAAAAATTTCCAGAAAGAATTATATACATGTAACTGATATACAGTACCAAAAAAATGTTAGGAACTGAATGTTTGTGCCACAGCTGTAAATATCAAAACAACCGTAAAACAAGTTTGGTTGTACTTTTTGTGCAGAACTAAGTGCAGATCTTGAGGACAATCGCACAACTTGGGGGTTTCTAAAACAAAATAACTTAAAACCCATTAACAATATTATTATTGCTTTTATTAGTTAATACACTCCCAGTGCACTGTAGAGTTACATTAATAGTCCTTATGCATGATGACATCAGGCAAGCAAATTTCACGACCAAAAATGCAATTTGCAAATTTTATCATGGATGAATTGATTTCCTAAAGCAGAAAGATTTCCTAAAGAAAACAACACAAAGATACCTGAGGTTTGAAAACATTTCACACAAACAAGGCTTGGTGGTAAATTTTGATTGTGTGACATACATGTAATCATGCATAAGACCTACAGTATATTACATACAATGTAATATAACTATGAAATTTTTAAGAAAATGAAAGAGAGTGCTAAGAGGCACAAAGTGCTAATAATAATGCATGTATACATGTACAATGTAATACAATGTAACTGTATTTCTCATGATCACATCTTAAAGATTCAGAAGTGCTTACAGTAGATCTTGATGTAACTCGACAATGCACAAGGAAGACATTGACTAAATTTACAAATGGTTAAGAGATTACATGTACCAGTGGTCAAACTTGTACACACCAAGTGCATAACTCTAAAAAGCAGCTGAAACATGTACATGTATGCTGCAAGGCCTTTATCAAATTATGATTATCTTATTAAACTGACCACAACAAACACAGTGCATGCAACTCCATGAACATTTCCATGTCAGTTAAAGTGTACAGTTCCATGGACAATTGCATGCTGAAGATTGCTTTTTTAACATGTTTTATTTCAATTAATTAAATAAGTGTATGTACATGCATGCACAGTACATATACACAGCATGTAAATAGAATGAACAACATACCTCCAGCAGGCTTAGTATTGAGTTGCCCAACCTGAGATTTCTGAATGCCCACAGGAACTGTAGCCACAGGCATGGGCTGAATAGATTTGACTCCACATGATTGTATAGGTATTTTCTCTTGTTTTACATTGCATTGAACAGGTGTGAGAGTTGCTTCTGTCTTCACACACAATGGACTGGGTAGTAAGCTGCTTTGTGATAATTCAAAATCTGCACTGGGCTGATGGACTGGTGAACTTTCTCCATTTATAAGAAACTGAAGCAAATCACACATTTATAATATTAAGCACATAAACCATAAACCACTTTCTTATTAAGCACTGGTCTGTGTAAGAACTAGGAAGACCAAAATGTTCACAAAATAAATTAAAAAGTGTGAGGTCTTGATTATAAATTTCAGTTTAATTAATGCATCTGATTGGTAAACAGCAAAAAAAAAAACTCTGTGGCATAGTTTACCCCGTATCCCTTATTTCTATCACTCCGCCAAACTTGAGAATTTTCCTATACACCCATCAAAAGTTAAAGAGAAAGATGAATTGACCTCACGAAATTTAAATGTGATGAGCCATATTGGACTTAAGAAGGAAAGAGTCTTGTACATCTGTACTTGACAATTGTCTGATGACGTGTAAACCTGCTTTTCATTCTTATTTCTTCACCATATAAGATGCAGTTACTGGTAGTGAATTCAATCATATGTTATTGCTTTCAAGTCACTTGAATTGCTGTACACGTCACAGTTCAAGTGACAATAGCTGGGATGCAAGATGTCTGTATGCATAGAATAGGGTGATATATTTTGTTATTGTTTACCCAGTTGTACGCTGGTTGTATTATGTGGAAGGGAAGTTTTTTTATAGAAAACAGTGGCAACACACTGTACTCTAGCACTGCCTCTCTCCACCCAGGTGTAAACAAAAAATGAGTATTGGTAAATGTAACACTAAGAGTAACCATGCGATGACTATCATCCCATCCAGCGAGGAGTACATGTAGAAAATACTCCTATTGTAGTCACTTAATGCTACAGTAGTTGGAGATAAATGCCAGCCTAATGGGCCATTTAGCTCATACAGTTGTATGCAGATTTAACCTACCATTAGTCACACACATGATGTAAGTGAATAAAAATACATGACCATACATGTACAGCCTTGTGGTGACTTGAAACATTTTAAAAAGGCCTTAAAATGATATGAGTGAAAAAGAATAATTGTCAATACGACACAGGGAAGCTGAAGAAGAGGGATCATTTAAATTGTTCACGACTGGTGTGGATTGCAAAACTTGTTCTAATTTTGTTGCCCAGGAGAGCATAATAAAATTTAGGCTAATAATGCAAAACCACATGGCATTGTCTGATGCCCAAAATTTGTTTTTTTCCAGCTTAGATTTCAACAAATAAATCCTTCACGCAATAAAATGTGGTTTACAAGTACATAATAATTAAAAATAAAATTTTAATAAACACATACTCTTCCAATCTACATTGTATCTCATTCCAGCGAACGTCATACTGTACTACCGTCCATTTCTTACTCTTCATTTTAAATGGAAAATGTTTGTATCAAGCAATACAAATTGTACAGTTATTCGAAACCTTTTAGCATGTAATAAATTTTATACATGTACCTGATTCTCTGGTGAACTGGGCAGAGACGCGTAAGACGAATTTGAGGATGATGGAGAAAGAGGTTCCTCTTTGATACAAACACCTGTTGAGTGACAGATGAGGTTTTTTAAAGCGGCTGTTTAATCAACAACCTAGTGCTGAATAAATAATGCGAGAAAAAATCCTATCCAATTAAGAGAAAAATGATTTATTACACGTACTTACCCGAAGTAAAATCGAAATCTTCAATTACAGGGGAAGAAGGATCGCCTAGACTTGATAAAAATTCGTTCAGGTGATCATCTTTGTGCTGTAAAGAAATAAAACAACGGGAACATGTTGCATTAAAATTACAAGAAAAATCGCACACAAGTAAAAACGATACTGGAAGAGAAATCTTAACACCTTTTCGCACAAGAAAATTAATTGAACAACATTTGGCACCATAAAACCGTAAACTGAATATATCAAAATATTTCCCAAGGAACGCCGTCGTCCAGGAGCTGCCAAGATTTCACAATGTGCTTTGTTCTTTATGATCAATGTTTCAACACATGAATCTCCACACAGAATATAACACTGTTAAATTTTAGTGACCTATAAACGAGATTTTTGGTCCTAATGGTTGGAAAAAGACAAAATTGTAAACGTAGACGCTACTGCGAACAGCGAAGACAAACAATCTCAATATTCAGGTTGAAAGTTAATGCTTTCCTTTTGGCAGAAAGCCTTTCACTATGACATTTTCATTCTTGGTTAAAATGACAAAAGCTAAGCATCATAAAGGGCTGTAGTAAAGAGATAGCGAGTTTATTTCATTAATTAAACTTCCTCAGTTCGAGTTTTGCGGAAGTTAGACACGATCTCAAGTTTCAGCTTAGAGACCTCACAACAGACAATTTTATACTTCCTAGTTTACTTTAAGGTTTCTTTGAGTAACGTTCCCCGCAAACTTCGATAACACGTTTGTAAGATTAGGAAAATCAGTTTCACAGCTTGAAGAGAGTTCGTAAAGGGTATCTTTCAACTGGGAATGACCGTTCACGCATAGCTGCCTCACGCAACCTCGATTCGTCGTCAACCGCCTGCCGAGAGCAATCGAGAATTTTTGCAAGTTTAATACTCTTACTTCTAGGTCCAAGTCTTGGTCTTCCACTCCCAAAAACAAATCATCTGGGTTGAATTTAACATCAGCAATAGAGTCTCCTAGAAGTTACAAAGAACTGACGTGAAATGTGGATTTGTAGTAGCGTAGTGAAATTCAGCTTTAAACAGATCGACAGACGCGTACAACAAACTTACCCCAATCTTCAACTCCCAGTAGATTATCGGCGAAAAATTTCGTGTCCGGCTCTGACCAGGCTAAAAGTTCTGTCTGAGACATCATCTTTGACACATTAAAAACCCCCCGAGACCGACTAAATACAATACAAAACCTGAGATACCAACTTTACCAAGCCAAACTAAAGGCCGATTCATCACTTACGAATCACTTACCGGTTAAATTAGGGCCCAGGTCTTTTGCGGCTCACAAACCTAGCACGTGAGAATTTGCACGTGACGTCTCTTGGGATCGGCATCACGGTGAAACAAACACAGAGGAAACGAAAGAACGGGAAAGCATGGTTTAAGCAATATTGTTCAATCTGTTTTTCATCCCAGTTTTGCTGATGAAAATTAGTTTGCTGCCGACATATCTGCGTGTAAAGACAACAATAGACTGCAATCGGGTAAACTTTATGAAAGGACCACTTGTACAAACAGCAGCAGAGTGAAGCCGGATCTTGGTTTAGATCAGGATCAGCAGTGTAAATGAAATTTAAAACCAATAGAAATGCTGACCGGACGGCTAAAAGGGGTACATTTAATTTTTTTTTTGTATTTTAATAATATTTATTGATTATCAGTTTTACATACAATTCACTACACTCACTTACTACCTACTACACTCACTCACACCCACTTACATACAAGCACACACACACACACCCAAATGACAAAAGTACTAAGATACTAAAATTGTAATTATCATTATCATCATCATCATCACGCACATTTCAATAACTTATTTATCTTCGAAGCCGCACTTACTCCATTTCGAAAAGTGAACTTGCCACTTATTTTTCCATTTAGCAATCTTGCCTTCTAATTGATAGACTGACTTGATTCTTAGTAATAGAACATTAAAAAGGGGTTATAAATTATTAGACCTGCAATAATATACGTACTGCTTTGCAATAAGAATAATATGATTAAATAACAAGAAACAATCATTTCTTTGCCAGTCACCAAATAATATATCTACCGCAGATAGGGTTTCAATGTTGATATCTCTACCGTTACACCAGACTAAAAGTTCTTTCCACAGCGTTGCAGTGAAGTGGCAAGTCACAAGAAGATGTTCGAGGGACTCCTCCATCACACCACAAAAAGAACAGGCTGCCGAGTCTGTTTTACCTATTTTCTTTAGAAAAGTGTTTGTCACTAAATACCTATTCAGAATCTTATATTGGAATTCTCGTGTTTTTGTGTCCAAAACAACTTTGAAGGGCAAACTATAAATTTCCTTCCAATCCAAACAGACATCATCAAAGGTTTCATTATACTTCAATTGAGCTGTCGGTTGAGCCACAAGCCCAGAAATTAATTCCCAATAGACCCTTTTAGAGGTCACCTCACTTATCAAGACGTTCTGGTTATCTAAGACTAGTTGAATGTGGTCCTGAAGGACAAACGAGATTTTGTCTACATAACCATTTGTTTTAAGGGATTTCCGCCACGGTGCAGGGATGGCATCCATTAAGGACATCAGATCAAAGATGTCTTTTGGGGAAAAGTCCAACTGGCGCAAATTGCCTTGAGAGATAAATTGATTATTTTCTGTGACCAAGTCACCTATTCTGAATAATCCTTTACTAACCAAGCTTTGATTGAACACAGATTTACCATTGATGCAAATGAATTTGTTGTTCCAGATAACAGTGTTGAGTATTTCTTCGTGTGATAACTCCGGAACACTATTACATGTGGATGCGGAGCATTGCGCAAAGCACTCAAAACATTCTCTGTAGAACTTTGGAAGATTAATTGGAAGCTTTTTAACATCAAAATTACAGCATAGAATGAACTTATTCCCAACTGGTTTCAGATAGTGTAATAAAATAGTTTTCCAGTGACAAGGTTCCTTTTCCACTAATCTCTTGCAAAACATTATTCTTTGAGTTTTGATTATAGATTCCAAGTGCGGGGCTTTCAGTCCCCCATCTTTTGTATCACTAATTAGGGATATACGTTTAACTTTATCTTTACCTTTCCATATAAAATCAAAAATAATTCTATTGGCTTCAATTATAACTTCCTTATCTATACAAATTGAACCAGCACGATACATTAGCATTGGGATCACGAAGGTTTTAACAATCTGAATTCTTCCAATAATTGTCAGGTTCCTCCACCTCCAAAGCTGTAGTTTTGTTTTGATAGCGTCTATTATTCCTTCAAAGTTTAATTTATTCCTCAAACGGCGGTTATAAGAGAAATAGACTCCTAATATTTTAACCGCTTCCTTGATCTCAATATCGATAAAACCTTGATCTTGGGCCGGAGTAACGCACGTATTTCCCAAGATCAACATTTCTGTTTTGGCTAAATTGATGCTAAGACCTGCGCAATTTCCGAACTTTAAAATGACATCTAAAAAGTATTTGAGAGATCTATCATTCCGCAGGAAAGCAGTTAGATCATCTGCAAAAACTTCAATTTTGATTTCCATTCCATCAACAACAATTCCTTGAATATCATCATTTTCACGTATACTAATAGCTAGAACTTCAAGGATAATTATAAACAAATACGGGGAAAGTGGATCTCCTTGTCTCACACCTCTTTGTATCTCAAAAGGTCCAGTAGAGAAACCGTTATTCAGAACACTGCTTGTAATATTTTGATAAAAAGTATGTATCCACTGGATGAATGTAGGGCCAAAGTTAAAAGCAGCTAATGTACTATACAAAAATTTCCTATTCACAGATTCAAAAGCTTTCTGGAAATCCACTGCTAACATCTTGCCCTTGATTCCATATCTTTCTGTATGTTCAAGTATATCATCAATCGTCCTTACTGCATCATTAATTGTTCTACCTTTGACGTACGCATGCTGATTATGATGAATTATTTTAGGTAGGACCGTCTGCAGTCTCATGGCAATAGCCTTAGATCCGATCTTGACATCTACATTAATCAGAGAAATCGGTCTCCAATTCGAAATTTTCCGTTTATCTTTATCTTTCTTTTCTATTAAAGTTATTATTGCTTGTTTTTGTGAGTTGGATAATTCACCATGATCAAATGAGTAATTGAGACAATCCACAAGGAGTTCACCGAGACTTTCCCAAAACGCAGTATAAAACTCGACTGTAAGGCCATCATTGCCGGGGGATTTATTGTTTTGAAAAGATCGTAGACTGTGAAGACATTCTGTAGGCGTCAATCTCCCCTCACACCCAATAACATCTTCCCCAGATAGCTTGGGGAATTCCCGAGACTGTACAAATGAATTAAAGACATCATCATCATCTGACCCTTTTAAATTGACCTTTTTATAAAGACCAGAATAAAAATCTTCCACTTCCTTCATAATTCTTTTGGGGTCAGAAGTAAGGAAACCATCTTTGGTATATGCTTTTCGAATAGAGCTCTTGGATTTTTTATGGGTTTCTAGGTTTAAAAAAAACTTATTACTTTTTTCTCCTTGCTCGTACCAATTGGCTCTAGAACGTATTATCGCTCCCTTTGCTAAATGCTCGTAAAACAATTCATACTCACTTCGAATAATTTCCAATTTTTCGATATTTTCAGGGGAGGGGTGCCTACTGCAATCATCCTCACACTTTTTTAACGAGTCTTCTATCCTTTTCAATCTTTGTCTTCTTGCATTTGCTTTCACTTTACTAAACTTAATCGACACTTGCCTTATTCGATATTTGATTAAATCCCAAAGAACTCTTTTGTCATTAACTTCTATGAACTCCTCGCGCCATACTGGCACACTTTCGGTTATTAGCTTACAAAAATCAGGATCATCTAATAGACTCGCATTAAATTTCCAATATGATGGGCCATGCCTTTGTTCTTCTATACTATTAAAATAAAGTACGATAGCCGAATGGTCGGAGTTTATGGAGGAAATTATATCGACACCTTCTACCTCCTCCTGGTACGAATCGCTCAACAGCCAATAATCTAATCTACGTTGAATAAAAGGATTCTTCTGTCTCTACGTAAAGCGTTTGCATTCTGGGTTTCTAACGCGCCATATATCCACTAAATCAAAATTTAAACAAACATCTTGAACGTGCTTTACAGAATCTTTCTTTGTGGGGTTACCCCCTGAGCAGTCCAAATCGGGATCGAGAGTAACATTGAAATCCCCGCCAAGTATTATTTTTTTCTCAGCGCTATCAAGAAACTTCTCTATCAGTGTGTCTAGGGCGCTAAAGAATTCACATTGGTCTTGAACCTTGTTAGGTGCATAAATATTGACAAATAAGAAGTCCGATCCCTGCACAGTGGCATCCATCAAAATATAACGACCTTCGGCATCTAAAACGGACGATTTAAGATTGAATTCTAGATCATCTTTTATTAAAATCATCACTCCACAACTGTGATTGGTGCCATGCGAATAAATCATCTTACCTTTAAATTGCGTTTTCCAGATAGCCTCTATCTCTTCCGTGCTATAGGTTTCCTGGAGAAAAATGATGTCTGCATTTTGCTTTTTCAACCACAGAAACAGAGCCTTCCTCTTTGCAGATGAACGAATCCCTCGAACATTTAGAGACAATAATTTAAAATCAACGTTATCTTTGCTGAAGGCAAAGCGTCATTCTTATCCAAACTTGTTAAAGCGTGCGTGATTAATACACTAGAGTTAACGGTTTTACATAAAGACAATAAACATAAAAACAATAAATAACAAAACACACCTAAAAACATTAAGAAGAGCCGCAGATATTCTATCTATGTGCTGCCCTTGGGATTTAAGGGCCGTAGTTGCTTCTACCGTATGCAAATACGCAATTCACGCAATTCTACTCCCGTCATGAAAAAAAAAATAACCGTGTAACAAGGATTTTAAGTGCTTAAGATACCATTAATATAAAGCTTATCAGGTTCTCGCTTATCAAA
>CM042748.1:21192205-21226891 GCA_022496165.2 Catalaphyllia jardinei
GCTACTTTGCCATCCTCTCTTGCTTGTTTCAGTTTTGGCCACAGTTTCTTTCTCCTGTCTCGTATTTCTTTCGGAAGGTCCGCATACGCTTTCACATCCGATTCTTCACCCAGATCTCTTACTTTCCTAAAAACAAGCTCGCGCTCAGGGAATCTAAGAAAGCGTACAATTATTGGCCTTGGCTGGCCTGCCTTCTTTTTCCCTAGTCTATGAACACGCTGAAACTCTATATTCCTCGCTTCCTCTAACTCTAATTCGTTCTCCAGAAACTTGTACACCACTTCACATGTATTCTCGCTTCCTTGACCTTCTTCGGGAAGACCGAAGAGACGTAAGTTTTCTCTCCTGCTGTAGACCTCCTGGTAAAGAATTTGGTCTTCCAAGCCTTGGATCTTGTCCGATGTTTGATTCTCTCTTCTCTTTATTTCCTCGATGTCTTTATTTGTAAACGTCAATCCCGCTTCTATCTCGTGTATTGTTTCTTCCATCTTCTTAGCTTTTTCATTGAAATATTCCATATTTGCTTGAATCTTGTTTACTGCGTTCTCCAAGCTGGAAATCTTACCGAGGGTACCTTCCATCGTTTGTAGTTTCGTCTCCATACGCTCAAGTCTGTCCAGGATTTGTTGGAGCTGTTGACCAATCTTTTCAGTCATCGTCAAGGCTACCAGAACTTGATCGTCACTAACATCAAGTGGTTTTCCGTTTGGGCTTATATCGTTCTTAAAGAGCGTTGTACTAAAACTTGAGATAAAGATCCGTTTGTCATCCGGCGAATTTGTTTCGCTATCTGAGTTAGGACTCTTACTTGTTCTTGTTCGCTTAAGCGTTGGTGTAAACGCCTCGGCCATAAACCAACCAAGAATAATTGACTTATAGTTTGAAATTTACGGGAGCAGAATGAATGGCGTCCTCATCCGCTCATGGTCGGTCCCAGTACATTTAATGCCAAAAATTGCGTTTAATCTATTTATCCTTTTATGTCTCCGCTCGAGTACACGTTTCATTTTTCGTTTCATTTTTCATGTGATTCGATCGGATACATAAAAGAAAAAGAAATTAAAAAATCCGTCAGGCCTGTTTAACCATTTTGTAACCGTTTTATGTATATGTACTTAGCTTCAGTGAAGCCCCTGAAAAAGGTTAGTCATGTCTGATCTAACAGAAATATTGGGCATTAAATTTACCTTTTTTAGCCGTCCGGTCAGCCTTTCAATTGGTTTTATACATGAATAGACTTCAAGGCCGATACTACTATGAAAGAAGTTTCGATCTCGAGACACAAACAAGGCAAGAACCTATAAAAAACAGGATCGTCAGCACTGTGCAGCGAAGATATGTAACACCAGCGCAAAAGCCAACGCACATAAAATTTAATTGCAAAATGACCCGTTCGCTTTATGTGCACTGGCTCTTAGGCTGGCGTTCATATCTTCGCCACACAGTGCTGACGATCGCGCCCCAAGAAGGACGAAACAGCTAGTCACTGTTGCGATCCTGCTGTAGCGGTTCTTGCCATGTTGGTGTCTCGAAACGTCTTTACCGTACATTGTAGTATCAGCCTTGCAGTCTTTTTTTTTGTGAGATCGTTTTAATTGCAAAAACAAAACTATTTACATTACTCACAATACAGCTATTACACCACTGATATTACAATATCTCTACTCTCAGGGCAAAAACTTACATTACTTATATTACAATACTTACATAGAGTAGGATACAATACTTAAGCTTCTTACGATACAAGACATTTATTGACAAAATAAGTTTTTCATCGGTTTCCACTTAAAATTTTATCTCGATGAGCGAAGTCACATGCAAATTTTTCATTATTATAATTAAACTTAAGGTAGCTTTGTATGCCGGCAAAATCGGGGTTACGTCCCTCCATTTTGCATTTACATATGAAAAATTTGACCACTAAAATAATACAGTTAATCGCATTATTACAAGGTATAAAGTTTGTATAGCCCAAGAGAACAGATTCAAAGGAAAATTCTACTTCAGTTTCTGTTACCGCCGAGGGAATATCCGGTCACAATACCAAAAGAGGTGCTCTATGGTTTCGGGTTTACTGTCACAAAAAAAGCAATCATCGTGATCCTTGATTCCCATTTTCATTAACAATACATTTGTGCCAATAGTTCTATGGAATATCCTATATTGAAAACTTCTTAGCTTGCTAGCACCGGTGCATAAGAAAGGGATACTTTAATTGTTATGTATTTTTGTTTACAGTTCATGTCGCTTAATTTTTTTGATATTTTATGTAATTTTTCTCCTTGCGATCTTTGTCTTTGTTTGCACTGTTATGTTTTGGGCACAACAGTGTGTAACTCAAAACACCTTTGCAAAATTCCACAGGGCTCCAATCTTTACAAAATCAATTTTAGTGTTTTTAATGTATGTTTGTGGTGTCAAAAATTTCTTGTTATTTCCTCTTTGTACTTATGGTTTTTTTCCCGCGCTTTTAGCTCCGCTAAAACCATCGCTCCAAATTTTCAGTTACACGGCTTTGGAGATCATAATTCTCCTCATCAGTCAAAATTTATATGGAGATACAAATAAGTTCTCTTAACGTACGAGGCATGGGGGACAAGCAAAAAAGAAGTGAAATATTTAACTGGCTGAGGTCGAAAAAATTTTCCCTCTACTTGCTACAAGAGGTACACTGCAGCAACGATAAAATAGCTATCTGGTCTTCAGAATGGGGTTACAAGTCACTTTTTAGCTGCTGTTCAAGTGCAAAAGGCGGAGTCGCTATTCTCTTTAACAACAACTTTTCTTTCCAAATTCTTCGGCTATATTCGGACACAAATGGCAGATTTATTATCTGTGACATTGAAACTGAAGGGAAATGTATTACCTTGGCTACTCTGTACGCTCCAAACGAGGATGAGCCCAATTTTTTCCAACACTTTTTTGACCATTTAAGTGACTTTCAATGCGATGACTTAATAATAGGTGGTGATTTTAACTTGATACTGGATCTTGATAAAGATAAAAAAGGTAGCCGCTACAAAACGCACACTAGATCAGTTAAAGCGTTAAAGGAATTTATTGCCAAATTAGATCTCATTGACGTGTGGAGGGTTCTAAATCCCAACACACTCAGATACACATGGCGCCGGAAAAAGCCTGAGATTCAGTGTAGATTAGATTTTTTTCTGGTAAGTCAAAGTTTGATGTGTAATGTAATACACGCTGACATTACGATGGGGTTAAAAACAGATCATTCTCTGATTACAATCAGTGCAGCACTACACTCTAATCGACGAGGTCCTGGCTATTGGAAGCTTAACACTTCCTTTCTCTCAGATGCTAATTACGTAAATCAAATTCGTACGACAATTAAAAAAGTCACCGATGAATATTTTAACGATGACAACGTAAACCCCACCTTGATGTGGGAAATGATCAAACTAAAAATTCGCGAGCAATCTATAAAATACGCTAAAGATAGAAGAACAAAAACCTCAAGAAGAGAAGAAGAAATAGAAAAAACGATAAATGTACTGCAAGAACTGATAGAATCCAGTAACAAAGGAGATCAAGAAAAAAGAGAAGCCTCCAGGGACCTGGAAGAAAAAAAAGCTGAACTGGAAAAAATTATTGAATATCGAACTAAAGGTGCAATATTACGTGCCAAATGCAGGTGGTATAATGAGGGTGAGAAAAACACGAAATATTTTCTAAATCTCGAGAAAAGGCATTTTAAAAACGGCGTTATTAGCCAACTAAAAACTGGAGAAAATGAATTTGTTACGTCGGATAAAGAGATACTACATCAGTGTGAAAATTTCTACAGAGATCTATATAAATCTCGTGTCAGTGAACAACAATCCGAACCCTCGATTTTCAATTTTTTTGCAGACACAAAGATTCTAAATGCAGATGAAAAAGAAAGTTGTGAAGGCTTTCTAACTAAATCAGAGTGTCTACAAGCTTGAAAAAGTATGGTACCAGAAAAAACACCAGGCTCAGACGGTATTCCTGCTGAATTTTACAAAATCTTCTGGAACGACATTTCTGAACACTTGGTAACCTCGATCAACCATGCATATCAAAAGGAGGAGTTTTCAGTGACTCAAAGACGTGGAATAATTAAACTTATTCCAAAAAAAGATGCAGAACCATTTCTTATTAAAAACTGGCGCCCTATCTCCTTACTCAATTGTGATTATAAGATTGCGGCCAAAGCTCTTGCTAACCGTCTCAAGAAAGTACTACCGAAACTGGTGAATAGCGACCAAACTGGATTTATGAAAGGCCGGTTTATTGGAGAAAACATTAGACTAATTGATGGAGTTATAAATTTTGCGGAGGCTGAAAACACTCCTGGACTATTGCTTTTTTTAGATTTTGAGAAAGCCTTTGATACTGTGGAGTGGGCTTTTATTGAAAAAACCTTTCAACAGTTTAATTTTGGTCCCTCGATGATTAAATGGATTAACATCTGTTATAACAACATCGAGAGTTGCGTTTTAAATAATGGGTGGTCCACTGTTTTTTTTAAACTTGAAAGGGGAGTAAGGCAGGGCTGCCCCCTTTCGCCTTATCTTTTCGTTCTTGGGGTCGAAATTCTTGCTGAAAAAAATAGAAAAAATAAACCATAAAAGGAATAACGGTATCCGAAAATGAAATTAAAGTTAGCCAGTACGCCGATGATACAACCCTTATTCTCGACGGTTCGAAGGAATCTTTGATATGCGCTTTACAAGTTCTGGAGAATTTTAGTTTGGTCTCAGGCCTAAGATTAAACAACAGAAAAACAGAAGCTCTTTGGATCGGGGCCTATAAAGACAGGGATGACAAACTATACCCTGGAAAGAATTTAAAGTGGAATAAACACAAAGGAAAAGCATTAGGCGTCTGGTTTTCTACAAATCCGGGAGAAGCTTTGGAAGCAAACTATGCTGATAAATTCGCAAAAGTGTCCAACTCTTTAGGTTGTTGGGAATTACGAAGATTGTCTTTGCTTGGAAAAATAACAGTACTTAAGAGCCTGATAGTTTCTCAATTAGTTTACATTTTGTCGCCCCTCACAACAAATCAACGTGTGCTTGAAGAGATAAATACTCTCTTTTTCAACTTTTTATGGAACGGCAAGGGAGATAAAATTAAACGAAACACAATGATTAGTGACTACTCAGAAGGTGGCCTGCGAATGATAGATTTAATATCCTTTAACAAAGCTCTCAAATCCACGTGGGTTAAGAAGTATCTAGATCCAGAAAATCATGGCAAATGGAAGTTTTTTTTTGACTGGCAATTACAACACTATGGCGGCCCAGTCGTTTTCAGAGGTAACCTTAATAGACATGACTTATCTAAACTTATCAACACAGCAGATGCCTTTACTACGGAAATCTTACAACTTTGGTCAGAGATAAGCTACGAGGCGAACGTGAACTCTACTGACCATTTTCTTTCATTGCCTCTATGGCACAACTCTTTGATACGAATCGACAACAGACCCGTATATTATAAATCGTGGAGCTGTAAAGGTATCCAGAATGTTACAGACCTGCTTAAAGACCAGAATACCTTTTTATCTTCTCAAGAACTTCAGGAACGATATAATGTTAAAACAAACTTTTTAACTCTTCATGGCCTAAAATCTTCTTTACTATCTTTGAGAGAAAGACTGTTACTTAGTACTACACCCTCTCAAAGCTTTCTGCAACGCTTCTTAAAAGCCAAAAAGCCTACCAAGGCTATTTATGAAAGGCTGGTTACTATAAAGCAAAAAACTCCTTTTCGAAGCCAGGAAAAATGGTTGGCTGACTGTGAACTTGAAAGCCATGAAACGATTGACTGGAAGTCGGTTTACCTACTCTCGTTTAAATGTACGAAAATTACTAAACTAATCATCTTCCAATTTAAACTTTTACATAGAAGACTTGCTACGAATTCCTTTCTCAAGAAAATAGGAATCAAACAAAGTGACTTGTGTACCTTCTGTAAGACTGAGGAGGAAAGTCTGATTAATTTATTTTGGTCTTGTGGTATCACCTCTATCTTTTGGCAAGAATTTAAACAGTGGATAACAACAAATTATGAAAATGTAACCAGCAATTTTAGTCCAGCAATAGTATTAGGCTTTAAGCCTTTTTTCATCAGCAAGAAAACTCGTCTTTTATGCTTAATTGCTAGATATTACATTTGGGTCTGCAGAACTCAAGAAAAGGCTTTAAGACTAGAAAACTTCGTAACTTTCCAAAACTCGCTCGATGTCTGTTAATTTGTCTCCTGTGCCTCCCAACTTAGTAACACCGATACGCCATTCACAAGGTCGTGTGGCTGTTGATACAAGTAATTATTTTACAGCAAAATAGTAGCGGACTGTAATATGTCATGTTACTAATGTATTGTATTGTACCGTAATGTATTTTCATGTTATGTAATACATTGTAGTATATAGTATATTGTTATTGTAATTTTTAACTATATCAATCTGTAAGTAATTGTATGGTAGCTCTAGTATCTTTCTTAGTTACATTAGTATTGTAATGTCGGTAGCTTCGTGCATTTCTTTAAGCTTTTCTTGTATCGTATTGTTAGTAGTGCATGTATATGTAGTGTAATTAGTCAGTATATTGTAATGGTAATGTTAGTATTGTAAGCAGTGTAAGTGTTTTGGAATTGTAAATAAAATTGCATGAAAAAAAAAAAAAAAAAAGAAAAAAAAAAGAAAAGAAGGAGATACTGCAATAGGCAGACCAATCTTCGACCGGAGATAGTAAAAGTTTATTTCATTTACGCTGCACCCTTGTTGGCTGTGTGGCAACCGATTTTCGCAAAATATCAGACGTAAAACTGGTCACCTTTTTTTGTCTTAAATAATCTATCTATATTTTCGGATTTGACCACAGGTAACCGTTTACCAAACTCTCTAATTTTTGACTTCCATGAATTTGGAATTGCGCACATGATGCCATAAGCTTGTAAGAAGGTACACTTTAGGTTAAACTTATTAATCAATTCGGTTGGTGACATAAAAACGCCAGATTCGTCTACAAGATCATTGACGTAGTGTTAATTTTTTATGTACCACGACTTATAAAACACAGATTTTTTTCTATCTTAATAAAAGCATTATTCCATAGTGGCTGAGACAAAATATCACTGGCTTCTACAGTTTTCTGAACATACTCTGCCCAAGATTCGACTACGTTTCTCCAGAAAGTATTTTCCACAAAAGAACAAGCCAAGACTGACAATGATCTTTTGTTTAATAACCAAACATCATTCCAGTAGAAACGATCAGAAAACAAGAGTCTTTTCCAATCTGCCTGATAATTTACATCCCATACTTTTTTAATCCAGGAGATCTTTAGAGCCTTGGCAAATGATTGAATATCTGTCATCTTCAATCCCCCATTTTCTATATCGTTAATGATTCTTTTCCTTGCTATTTTATCACCCTTTCAACCCCAGATAAAGGAGAAGAAGAGTGTTTCCATTTCTTTAAGAAAAGAGTCATTTGGAGTAGGAAGTGTTGTGAAGAGATGTATGAATTTAGATATTGCAAGTGACTTAATTACCTGTATTTTTCCCATAATACTCAAAAGTCTCCAGGACCATGAATCCAAAAGCTTTCTGACCTCATCTAATTTCATCTTGAATTGTACTCCACTATTTTCAGGGTTTCTACAAAAAACGTTATCTCTAGGATGTCAAAAGGTTCATTAAGTACCCAAGCTAAATTTTTCTCTGGAAGTAATATGTCTTTTGAGAGTCTCTTGCTACCCAGCCATACAGCCTTTGTTTTTTCTACATTCACCTTCAGCCTTGCAGTCTATTGTTTGTCTTGACACACTTATCAGGTCCGTTGTAGATCCTACGTTGGCAGCGTTTATCGTATACGGTCCCTTGCAGTTTCCGGTTTCGAGTCATGTGTGCGTGCTCCACTAATTGAAGATCAAAGTCTCTTGACATCGTTTCTTTGGGGGGTGATGGGGTAAGGATGTGAGTTAATTCCATTTTACCTAGAATCGCGAAGTTCGTGCGATATAAAAATTTGATCTGGAATTCCCATGTCAGGTAATGAATTTTCCTATAGAATGGAAAATTAAAGCAGGGTATCTTGATTAAGAGCAAATGGATCCATTTTAACAAAGCTGACCACATGTTGAGAACGGGGCACACCTAAAACAGAAGTTTTTAAAGTAGGCAAAGACTAAAAACATCTGGCAGTGATTCAACTTCAGGGACAAAAGTGTTGAAACATTTTTGCAAATCTGACGTTTTTGAGCTGAGATCTGTACTTCCCTTGATAAAAAGAAACACCTTTTTCATCAACAGCCACCCCAACCCCCAACCCCCTCCTTCACTGTGCGTTGAAACCGGAAAACTTTAGCGATGCTATCACATGGTTTTAACATTGGACGTTCTTGGAAAGGTGGGAGGGGTGGAGGGGGGGAGGGGTGAGTTACGAGAGTTTCAACTATTGTTGCCCCTGATCGTAGCTTGATCTGATTCGCTGCTGTGAACAACTGATTAAGAAAACACAAAAGGGAAATAAGTAGGTACGCAAACGTTTCAATAAAACAGTTACTGTAGTCAAGGGCTTAATTTGATTTTAAAAAAGTTCTCTTCAGAGATAAATTATGTTATCATCTTCAGTAAATTTTAAAGTTTAAAGTGGATAATGTGAAGGGGGTGGGGCCCAAGTTAACGTTCGGTTGTTCATAGGAGGAAGTGAATACGTCGACTACGAAAGAGGAAGTCGATCATAAAGGTTCATATGGGAACTGAAAATGTTAAAAGAAACTACAAATGATGACGAAACTATATATATTTGAAAAGGTTATAAAGTACACTTACAACATAATCAAATACGAAATTAACGAGCGTCGTACATGACGTTTTTAATCTGTTCCCTAACACCAACCCCTTCCCGCTCCCATATGGATGTTTCAGCTTCACTGGACAATCTGAATGATACCCTATGACCTGAGGGGTAGAGGACTGGGGAGAAATATTCAAGGTTCAGAGGTTTTTAGTGGAAGCAGTTACAAAAACTATATCGTTCCCAGTAGATGTGATAGCATCAAGGGGCGACTAAATTGCAAACTGCGACAAAATCCACCTTATACTCATTCTACCGCATCATCGTAACCAAATAATGAAAAAAATAGTTTCAGTCCTTCAAGAACGCTATAAGAAAATTACATGCATATTTTCAGTATTTTAGAGAATAACAGTGACTATTATGATCTCTGCCAGTCATGATTTAAACATGCGGAATCACAGATTGGTTACATACGTGTCTCCTTTTGCACGTAAATACCTCGTTCTGTTGTTATTTATTATTTACATTAAAGTCATGTTAGTTAGATAATTAGTTACATGGTTAGTGTTACCTTTTCTTTTCATCAGCCTATCAGACGTTTTTCATGTTTTGTTAGTCTAAAACAGTGCCCCCATTTAGCTTGTCTCATTCTGTACCGTTTCATTCTTTTTATATAAGAACATTGTTTTTTTTTTGGCTGGGGCTGAATTCTCTTATTTTTGTGCTGATTTTAGGCTGAAAATATTCCTGTGAATACTCTTAGATTATAGTGTATGGCATGCATTTCTCAGTGTTTTCGAGTGTTTGTGCTCAGAGGGTGTCCGAGTCAATAATTTTGGAGCCAGCCTGCAGGCATTTTTGTGCATGATATGACGCACATAGCTTTTTTCAGAAATGTTGTTAGCAACGGACGTGTTGCTGGAGCTGTTTTGTTGCTTTTGAGAGAGTTTTGCTGTTTAGAGGAGGAATTTTTATGGCCGGTTTAGTTAGGAACATAAATTGTAATTCAACACACAAAATTTTACTCTTTTCAAAATCTCAACCTTAGGGTTTATCGATCTTCAAAATATTCTTAAAATTTCACAAATTTAAGCCTCTAAATTCTTATTAGCTTAAGTCCCGGCGGGATCGTGATCAGCTGATAAAACGGTCAGAGACATGATTCATCTTATGATCGGATCAGGTGATGTTAGCAGTAAACTGCATTTCAGCAAGTCAGACGTATTTTACAATAACATTTTTGTGAGTACCCTGCGTGTAGACGTCTAAGCTAATAAGACCTTTCACGCGGAAAAAATGGTGACTTCCGCGTGAAAGGAGATATCAGGGAGCTTTAAGCACGCGCGTTTTTGAGGCGCGGACGGCAACCGGAAGTGACCTATTTTCACTTTTAACTTTCCCGCAAACAACCACTTCACTAAGTATTTAGTGTATGCTAAGTATCTTTTCTCCATTAGAGATTAGTAGTGTAAAAATCTGGGAGACAATTCAGTCCTGATACGCGAAATGTTCTCTTCCGGTTGCCGTCCGCGTCTCAAAAACACGCGTGCTTAAGCTCCCTAAGAAGGTCTACGCCCCCGGGGGGGGGGGGTACTCCCTATAATGGCCTATACGGGGAGGCTCTGCCCGAAAGGGGTACCTTTTTCACGCTTCAGGTATGTGAAAGGGTAGGGATTTCACAAGATGAGGTATATAAAAGGGTAGGGAAATCGGTCATTTAGGTATTTACAAGGGCTTTTAATTATAATATTTCCAGTAGACGCCACTTATGGCTTTGTCAGTATATTTATTAAGCACTACATGAAAATGAGAACAAGACTTCCTAAAGTAGGTATCTAAAAAGGGTACCTTTTTGCAATAAAAGGTATATAAAAGGGGCACCTTTTCTGCCAAAATGGTATATAAAAGGGTAAGGGGTTGGACCTCGGGGCGGAGCCTCCCCGTATTAAACTTTGTTAAGTACCCCCCCGGGTCTACGCAGACGGTTAATTCGTACTAGTTTCTTTAACAAACCTCGCCTTTTCCTTCCAGTCTTATTATCCATTTACTTTTTTCAATTTGTTAGGTATATGATCTAACGCAACGTCTAGTAACATCTTTTACTGTAATCTGAATAGTGTGGTTTTCTTTCTATGTTATCAAATTCTTACGTAATAAATTTGCCTGATGCAGGTTTCCTATATATGGTTGCCAGCTTTTGAGCTTAATGGGCCACAAGGTTGAAATAAAGTTTTACTGACATACTTCCCAGATACTTACACGTTCACGGTCTCTTGTCACTCACAGTTACAAACTTGTACTACAGAGCGACATTTCAGTCAATGTTCAAAATAACATTTCCACATGCAGTCTAATCGCATCTGGAATCTAAACTATTAAAATCATACTCATGACGAGTTCGTATGGCCTCGTAGTACTGGCCAATCCCCCAACTGGGGGCAAGAAAATTAAGAGATGACTTCGTAACAGCAATTCAACATCTTCATGTGTGTATCTTCACTTTATATAGCGTTACTGAAAACGCGTGGGTGAAAAAAAGGGGTGCTTACTCTGAGTGCATCGGACAGTTGTCTCCATTCATACATCGAGTAACTTCCAACTAGATGACAATTAACAAAAACTTTACAGTTTCTGCAGCTATATATTATACTGGTTTGTACTTTGCAGGAGATGATTTCTCGTCTCTGTGGCCTGCGCAAGGATATGGCGAGTGCTACGTGCGCGAGTTTTAAGAGCGAGCGTGTAGGGAAGTCTCGCGAGTGCTTCTCTCGCCCCCAACAATTCATGCTCTATGATGGATTTTTCATAGCTTTCCGCCTGTTAGCCAGCTGGCCATGATCACGTAAGTTTATTGTTCGTTTTCAACACTCTTCAGAAACAAATAGATCGACTGACAATTGACCATCATTATCTACAGTTCTGCCGAACACTTACATGCCGTTATAAATCGATTAGCCATATAATAGGGAACTGAGCTATTTTTCTCGTAACTTTCAACACGACGACTACAAACGAACCGAAATAAAGACTAGAGTTGGATTTCAAAAGGAAGGTCTACGAGTTTTATTTTCCGTTTTCAAGGAATGAAATTTGGTGTCCATTCTTGGAACTAAGCTATGTTGGGAACGAGTGATCGATGTTTTCCCTCTTTCGAGTCTTAGCTACTCAAATCATTGACTCTCTTGCCGCCAAACTATTTTAAGGACATCAAACGTAACCGTCAGCCGGCTGTCTCTGCAGCTGTCGCTTTCTAACTCAATTTGCGTATAGCTCTCCGGGATAGCTCTGCTGCGAGTTGAACCTTGAACCTATATATCGCACCCGCATGGCGCGAAATTTTTGAGGGTTCCGAATCTTTGCGCGTTTTTCTCACGATCTGACGACATATCAACAAAACAATTCCCGCCGAAAAGTTCGATTCCCGGGCTCAAAAACTGATTATATCGGGGAAACTGATGTGCTCCATGGGCGAAATTATACATCCAACGGAAAAACATTATATGTAGAGAAATGTTCGATGGTAGCTATCGATTTTGGGATAGACAGACCAGACTCTGACTCTAAAGATGGAGAAGGAGTAGAAAGAAAGTACCGGTGACAACTCGAAGGATAATTCATCAAACTTGTCATTGCTGATCCATTGTTGCAGCAGTCAGCCACATGAGGACAAGATGTTATTGTATTAAAAAGAGCGCGACACTGAATACCGTGTTTTAATTTTACGCTCTGCATATTGTTTAATTTGTCGATTGCATGTAGTTTGAAACTTCCTGAAAATCGCAAAAATTTAATATAAACAGGAAGAAAACCCAAAACCAGTCTTTTAACAATAGCAAAACTTAGATACCACAAAATACAAAAAATCGCCACATGCATGGTTTGTTGGGCTGATACTTTTTCGAATTTAATTTCTTTGACTTTCAACACCTTAGCTTGAGGGTTAATACGCAATATTTTTTTAAATTCCTTTAACTCAGGGGAGGACCCAGGGAAATTCTCTACAAGGTTGCTGGATTGACCCATTTGCTGTTTACTGAGAGTGCGGCGAGGCCGAGGTAGTATCATTTGCAATTCAGCTCCCCTTTCCCTAACGTTCAGCTGGCCGTTCTCATACATATTAGTGCGCCCTGATTAGACCAGGCTTACGTAGTTAGTCTGAGAAGATCGTAAGCACAAAAATCGCTTCTTATAAACAATCGGCTTTTGTATTCTATAATTTTAAAATAAATCTCAACGCGGCCTCTGGACACGCCCATCTGGAGTGGAACGTTTATTTGGATAAGTGATTAATACTAGAATCCTCGACAAAATCCTTAAAATACATGCATGCCATCCACAAGAGCAACGCTACTGATGTCTGAATGCAAGTTCTCTTTACATACATTAATAATTATGTTTTTAGACCTTGTTTTATACCCGGGGGGGTACTCCCTTATATGGGCTATATAGGTATGTGCGGCCCTAAAGGGTATGGTTTTTCTGCAAGTTTTGGTCATAGATAGGGTATCGATTTTAGCTGATTTTGGCCATTTTGGTCATAAATAGGGTATGGTTTTTGTACTCTAGCCCTGATATGGGCATGTTCTTAAACCTAGAAGCCGCTTTTTCAACATTATCGAAAAGAAAATCAACAAAGCCCTTCACAAATTATGTTTATGGTAATTTAACATTGGTCTGAACTAGGGATCCAATTAAAACGCAGGTCCGAAACAGGATTTTGATGTAAGGTTCAGGTCATAAATAGGGTTTCGAACTTTTGGTCAGGTCATAAATAGGGTAGGGAATATCGCAGATCTTGGTCATAAATAGGGTGAGGGTTTTGGGAAGCTGGCCGCACACCCCCGCCCAATTTTTCTGGGAGTACCCACCCCGGGGTTTTATAAAAGATATGCATGGTAGATTTTTGCGCAAATAAGTTACGAATCTACTATAAAGCTAAGTCGTATCGGCTGACAGGATGTTGAATTGTAAAGTCCGATTTTTGCTGAGATGCTGAGTCATTGGGGAAGGAACCCGAGGTTAACAACTACAACTGGGTCAATAGTCTAATAATACTTAATTACAAAGTCCGAAATTGAATACTTGCGTACTGTAGGGTCAAAAGTACGATATAAAACTGTTGACAGCTATAAGTTGGAACTTGAGCTACGCATCCGATTTTTGACGGAGATCGAACAACAAGTGAGATGTGTTTTGGTTATTCCTTTGTTCATCCCTGGCTTTAATCCAGTTATAAACAAAAGATCGCGATAAACCACAAGCGTGTAACTATATAACACACATTGTACTCATTTCACAGCCCAGCATGAAAACAATGAAAAAAAACAATAGCAGGAAATTGCCGCTAATAGGATCCAGATCAGCTGATGACAAGCCTGGAACAAACATGAGCGGATGATCAATGGTATGATTGACCACGTGATCAATCCACAGCTATAAATTAGAGTCTATCAACCAGCTTTAACATCAGCTCTTTCAGGAGCAAACGTTCTACCATGAAAGGACTGGTGCTGCTGACCACTTGCGTGCGCTGTGGTCGAGGGTCTCCCAGGTACTTTAACTATCAATTAGACGTAATGTAGAGCAATTTCAAACATGTTTAAAAAAAAGTCGAATATGCCATAGAGATAAACTACTCACGGAGCTGAGGTCAACGTCCTTTTGCCTATTCACTAATCTTGACAGCCTGGCATTTTAGTCCAACCTCTCGTCACAATCTACAACGCACGCGACACGGGTGTCCTTTTTTTACATGGGTGGACCCTGCAGTGACGCAAGTATTAAAGTAAAGTAAAAAGTGTAAAACTGCTTTAGTTCATGACTTTAAAGTGAAAGGTATAACACTTTAAGTCGAGAAAGAGACTGTCAACTATACCCTGTTCAAAAGGCTGTTTGAATAATTGTTGATGAATTGAGTCATGTAAATAATGTCCTTCTTCTTGTTTATCGTCTTCAAATTAAAATACCTTAGCGAAGCCACAACTCTACATGTATTCACTTTTACAACTTGTGATTTAATAATTAAACAGAGATGGTCCCCGGGCAGCCGTTGAGTTCTCTATCAATCTGGCCTCAGCGGATCACAAAGCTAGCTCAGTCTTAAACGGCCGGAGACTTGCTGGAATAATGGAACATTATTAATTTTGGTGTTACTTTAATTTTCTAACAGCAGCAAGGTGGGAAAAGAAGCAACCAGGCCATGACAAAAAGTGGACGTTTGAAGACTGGAAAGTGAAGACTCGACCTTGGGAAAAGAAACCATGGAAAGAGCCAGGAGAAGAAATGGAAGGACACGACATCCCACAGGTTCGCTGGTGTGTTACAAACCCATGCGAGATGAAAAAGTGCAAGAGAATGGCCATGAAATTCAACTACATGGTGAACCCACAGATGTACTGGAGCTGCGTCATGGCACCTTGCAAAAAAACGTGCATGGAAGAAATTCGACTTGGACGCGCAGACGTCATGACGGCTGAAGGTGAAGATATCTACATCGCGGGGAAGGAGCAAGATATGATTCCTATCATGTATGAAAAGGAAAACCACGAAGACATTCTGGACTACAAAACGAAGTTTGCTGACTTTGAAGAGCCAGACGGTACCCTCAAGCATTACTCCATCGTACTGGTGCCGAAAACCACCACTGGTATCGAGAGCTTTCAGGACATGAAAGAGCGAAAATCGTGTCATTCCGGCGTGGACACCACAGCCAGTTTCAAATCCCCCGTTTGCTCCCTTATCGAGAAAGGTGTCATGCAACGCACAGGGAACGTGTATGAGAGCGCGGGGGAGTACTTCAAAGAGAGTTGCCTGCCCGGCGTTCAGAATGACAAGTACAACCCGAACATGACCAACCCTGAATCCCTCTGTAAATTATGCAAAGGTATGTCAGTAGAAGTAATTTTATTGTTAGTTTTTTTATTTCTTGTATATAGGTAACATAGTAACAAAAGAAAGACAATTTTATATGGCATGTTAAAAATTCGGCCCTATTAGATTCTACATGTTATTTAATTACCTGGGTACAATGTCCGTGAGCTGGTATCTTTCTTGGCAATCGTCCCAACAAAGAAGAGAAAAAAGCTTTAATGTACTTACCCTGCTGCACGTTCAAAGTCTTATCTCATCCGCTGTCACTACAACAAACACACCTGAGTCATAAACAAGATAACTTTTCATATCTCGATTACATTTAAAGGAAAATAATTCACTGTTTAGATGGAGTGAGAAGAACAATGTAAACCACTTTCTGGCCGAATTTTTGTGCTTTTACTTCATCTTGTTTTCACGCGCTGGCGCACGTGAGTCAGATGAAATTGCGCTTCATATCATCTTGTTGTCACGCACTGGCCGGCACGTGAGTCAGGTGAAATCATCTTGTTTTCACGCAGAGGCCAGCACGCTTGTCGGATTAAATTGCACTTCCTATCATCTTGTTTTCACGCACAGGCCGGCACGCTAGTCGGATTAAGTTGCACTTCATATCATCTTGTTTTCACGAACAGGCCGGCACGCTAGTCGGATTAAATTGCACTTCATATCATCTTGTTTTCACGCACAGGCCGGCACGCGAGTCGAATTAAATTGCTCTGTTTTTCGTTTGACTTTCCTCAAGTTTTCAACCAGGTATAGTCTTTAACACTCTTTTGATTCCATTCATTTGCTATGTTAACTTGTTCGCAACATTAGTGAGTACAGAAAATCATTTTGCGTTTATACATTTACAAATATTAAAGGTGCTGTCCTCCCTTTACGAAAATGCTCCTTTTCAGACCATGTAAAAACTGTTAACATTTCAATATTCTACATTGACGTGTCAAAAAGAGGAAAAACTGGACTTTCAAGCGAATGTGTTGAAACGTTGCAGTTGTGCAAACTTGCATGTGTCTCGATTGAAAACATTTTTTTAATTTCCCTTGAAATTGAGTGTATAAAATGAAATACTTAATGTAAGTGACAGACATGAAGTGTATTCTATTTTTAGGTAACGTTTCTTTCTTTCATTTTCCGGAATGAACTATTTGCGTTTTTGTCGACTTGAGTTTAAACTGATGTTCTTTACTGTGGATAAAAACAAGCAAGTGGTTTTCAAACCCGAAGTTAACGTTGGTACTGAAAAGAACTAAAAAAAGAAAATTCGAGCGTGCATTTGAAACGTGCGCTTATCAGCTATCTGCCTGTCAATTAAACATTATAAAGACTTGCCATCGTAAATAACATTAATTACTTGACGTGCCTAACAAATTATCAAATGATGAGCTCTCGACCTCCTGCTGATCTTAATTCTTAGATGCAATATTTGCACCAAAACAACAAGTTTCAGCTACCTGCATGAATGAGCCTAGCGTTTCATATCACCAGACAACTATCTGTCTGAAGAGAGCACATGATTCCCCACATATACATCACAGGGTTTTAAAGAAATAATAATCTGAGCTTGATCACAAGCTATGATATCGATCACATCAGAGCAAATACACGCATATCAAATTCTGACAATCTTAGACTAATTCTGGGAGTCATGTTTGAAAATTCGTTTTCACAAAAGCGCAAGAAGCCCAGCATACAACTTCATAAGAGTACACAAACGCCCCTTTTGCGAAAATTCAATGTACTGTTATCTCAGTGGATTTTCAATGATTGGATCCCGAAGCCAGTTTTACTTAATTTGTTTTATTTGCTTTTAGTTTTCGAACAACTCACAGCTAACTGCTCGCTGACTGAAGTCCAAGCCTTCTTGCCGCGCGCTTCCCTGCTCTACACGCGTGTAAAACGCCCCATCCAAACGCAGACAATTGGCAACTGGGCTTAACTTTACGCTACCCTACATTTCCTACAAAATACTTTGAACGTCAAGCAGTTGACAGATATATGATTACTTTTTTTCAATGCAAAGGGGCAGACGATGATGATTTCTGTGAGACGCTATCAGACAAGAAGGAACCTTACTATGGCTACGCAGGGATGCTGAAGTGCCTTCGCCAAGGGGGAGGAGATGTGGGGTTCTTCCACACCCGTGACGTCCTTAAGAACTTCGAAGAACTCTCTAACGAATTTGATATTTTGTGCAGAAACAAGAAGCTTTCCCTGGAGCCGAAAAATATTTTCAAGAAAGGCTGCCACCTGGTTGAGGAAATCCCTCAGGTATATAAACATACTAGTCTCGTTCACGAGCCTGTGCATTTTCAGGTCCGTAACACAAGGCTTCTACACTCGCCTGCAGGAGTGCGTCTGATTCGTGTTGTTACGTAATATGCATTTTGTTTTACACTTGATGACGTTTTAGTTATGTAATAATCCCTGTGTGATATTTATTGACACATTTATCTATTTATTTTATCTATTTATTTTATCTATTCATTTATTTTATTTATTCATTCATTCATTGATTCATTCGTTCATTCATTCATTCGTTCGTTCGTGCGTCCGTTTGTTCGTTCATTCATTCATTTTTTCATTTATTCATGTATTCATATAATTTCTCCTCTTCGCGCTGAATTGCAACAGTCTATAACAAGGAGAAATAGAGAACCTCCATATAAAGTTAAACTAACCATATGCCCCCGAGTTAGATTACATTTATTTTAGGATAAAAAAGGGTAAATAAAAAGTAGTAAGTACAGAGCAAAACAATATTGGTAAAGTGCGTTTCTTCTGAGCTCCGCTTGGTGATTTTTCATGTTCCCAAAGGCATTGCTTCCTCCACCCCAGCTATCACAAACCTGAAAAAAAATACTCTTCAAATATCCCATGCAGATTATTGAATGTGCAATTATTACAAGTCCGGTTTTCAATGTTAAAGTGAATCCATGATTGCACACTGCTTTTCTCGCTAGGTCTTGATGGTGTCCAAAGACAAACCAAAGGACTGGATCCAGGATTGCACCAGTGCTCTTACGCAAGCCTCGACGCTGTTCTCATCACCAGACAAAGACAAAGAATTTAGCCTGTTTGACTCATCTCTGTACTGTGACAAAATGGAAGACTATGATGAAAATGGTGAGGATCACAAGCAGGAAATGGGGCGGATAAAGAACAAAGATCTTATCTTCAAGGATTATAGCAATTCACTGGAACTCATTCCTGAGGTAATTTTGTTGTGTTTTATTTCTTTTAGAAAGGGGCGGTCTTCTAGGTATTATCTCAATGAGAGAAAAAGTATGGGAACAAAACGTCTAATTGTTAAGGATATAGCCGAGTAGGAATCATGATGTTAAGGATTAAGCAGTAGGAATGAAAGTCTAAGCGGAAATGAAATAACTGCTTCAGTCAGTCTTTGCCTTTGAAATAATGTGTGCCTGAGTTCGCCGTAGATTTGAAGTCATTTCTTAGACTTAGTTCTTTATCTGTAGGATAAAAGAACATTTAAGGAATTCCTTGGCGGAGAGACGGTTGCTATCTGGAAAACCTGTGCCGAACTTGAATCTAAGCCACGCGCTTTCATGTGCGTCGTTGGAGACGAAGAAATGAAGAAATGTCAGAATATGATCAACAGATTGCAGACAGTCACTTGTAAGTCAGTAGTTCTTCAATACCTTTTTATCAGTTGGATATTGTTTTGTGGAATTTCCGATCATAAACAGGAGCAATGTTTCTAACCATAACCAGATAGGTCGTAGCTAAATCGAAAGTATCGTGATCAGGTTTTCAAGCAAAACTACGTTACTTCCTTCACACAATAACGCCTTAGTCACCAAAGACGTTTGTTCAGAACTCGTTATGTTTTACCTGTCACTTTGTTTCACGTATAAAGCAATCGTAGTCACCCAGGTCACGTGAAGTTCCCCCGGAGCACGCTCGCGACACTCACGCTAATGAATAAACCTTTTGTTTTTGTTGTAGCTGACTTGAAAATTTATTTATAGCTGTTGAATTTACTGAGATATTCCTCTCGAGCTTTCCGATTGAGAAAATAATTTTGATCGATAGTAAGTGCCTGAAATACTTGCATACTTATCACATCAAAACTGCTAAAAAATAATTCTTGCAGTATTGATCAATTTTAGTGATTTATTTCTGACAGACTCTCCTTTTGATAGTGACAAATTTTTTTTCAAAGACGCTAAAGAGATTTCCTGGGGCTGTATTGAGGCCAGCTGCAAGAAAGAGTGCACGGAAATGGTAGCTAAAGGCTTAGCTGATATTGTCGACCTCAACGCCACGGACATGTTCTTGGCAGGAGTGGATTATAATTTGATTCCTTTCATGGCAGAGAACTACAAGCGGTAAGAGTTTCTGTTTCAAACATGAAAACTTTCTTGTCAAACTACGGTTGCGGTATGGCTGAATTATCGTGAACGGAAAAAAGGAGGAACAAAAATAAGTGCATCTTTCATTCACTTGAGGAATTGTTGAGAAACCGTCGAGAGCAGTAATCTTTTCTTAGCCTGCGAGTGGGCTCACTTGTTTGGGGACAAAGGCAACCGAGAACAGGCGAAGCCGGTGAGAAGAATGAGGCCCATTCTTCTCGCCAGCTCTCGGTTGCAGCTCCCCCACCTTTGCCCGCGATACCCTATACCCAAACAAGTGAGCCTGCTCGCAGGCTAGTCTTTTCTTTTTGTTTTGCCGTCTGGCTCACGTGACATATCCCGCTTTTTTTTTTCTTTTCTCGCCCGCTTTTGCTTACAATTCTCATTAGTTGGTGAAAAGCGTTTTGTAAAATTTGAAAATTAACTTCATTTTTCTCGCATATTTTAAAAAGTACTTCGCTTACATTTTAACAGGAAGGATCCTTGGACAGACAGCATCACCATCGGCGTCATGCTTAAGGACAAAACTGATCTACCAGAAGACATGCGCAGCTGGAAAATGTGTAACGCAGGCGTTGATAAGATCAGCGGTTTCCTTCACCCGATGGGATGGCTCTTGGCTAACGGCACAATACAACGATCTAGTTCACCTCTGAAATCGATCGGGTTAGTAGAAATTTATTGATATCTTTACAATCCAGTGATATTACACTGTGACGATAATGTAATTTCTCGGTATGATATCAGAACATTTTGAACTAGACAGGCGGTGAAAACACTTTAAAAGTCAGCATTGAAAATTGTGTGGGAATACCAACATGGAGTTCTAAGAACTCAATTGGGATAAATGGGTGAGAGACTACAAGAAGTTTCGCTGCTTTTGCATGTCAGGGCTAAAAGAGTTCCAGCTGTTATTTGGGTCGTCATACGACCTTTTTCGAATGCAGAAACGAAGGTTTGCGTGACGACAGCAGGTAACTGCAGTGACGCTAATGGAGCAACTTACATCTTTAGGTTTTGGATGCTGTTGTCTGGTATCTGGCGCGTGTTGCGCTAGGCTGGGAAATCAACTAACTCATTTGCAGAGATCGAAACAATGCCGAGTAGATTTTATAACACGTTGCTTTTTATTTCACTGTCATATTCTCAGAAAACACTTCGGTGAAAGTTGTGTACCTGGAATAAACACGATGGACCTCACTAAGTATCCTCTGTTCTCACGCACACTGGATTGGCGATCGATGCTCAAAGACAAGATTGTCACGTGGAAGGACTGGTACCAAGCTCCTCTGTGGCGCAAGTGGCAAGACAAGCAGAGTGGTATCAGCGACGAATACCACCCAATGCACGAGCTGCAAGACTTCAAATCACCAAAGTTCCTCATGCTGATCGAAAAGATGACCTCAGATGACCCGCGTACACAGGCTTTCCGAACTCCAGCGATGAAGGAGGTCTTTGAGTTGGTAAATATAATACATCACTCTTTCAACCACTCTCCTTGTATACAGTGGCTGCGTCTGCAGTACGAGCAGCTTTCAAAATCGAGCTACCGAAATGATGAATTCAAACGTTTTCGAAAAAGAAAAAAACGAGCTGTAACCCATGGCGGTTGTTTATATTTAGCGAATCTTATGGCAACGAAAAAGTTGATCATCAGACAAACACTGCGTAACCCGTACAGTTTTGAACAACATGAGAAATGAAAGTGATTTCCCAGAAAATTGTATGTTACGAACTTATAGACCATAAAAACTGCGTGGACCTGATACATCTAAGACTAATTACTATCATTACTTCTCTTACACTTCAGGCAAGCAAAGACTTCAGCTGGGACAACTATAGGGGCTTGAAAGATTTCTACGATTTGGTGATGCCCAAGTGGAATATGGTTGGCTGGGTGTGGGAGAAACCAGAGGAATGGACCGAGGACGAATGGCAATTGTTCGAGATGTGGGTCGAGGAGAAATGGAATCAAAAAGAGGACTGGGGCGCATACACCGACAAGTGGACCGATGAAGACTGGGTCACCTTTAAGGCATGGATGGATTATGAATACAATGAGTACACGAAAGATCTCACGCCTCTCCATCAAGATATCTATATCAGGTAAAAAATAATTGTTTTCCCAGCACTGGGGTTTCACTTGTAGAGCTAATGATTTTTGTCACAACAATAAAGGATTTGATCAGCATGAAGAATTCCGTTGATATAGAACTTAATTCTCGTAGCTAGCGCTACTGAAAATGCACCTTCACGTACACATTAAAATAATTTTAGGAAATCTTTGCTGTTAAGGGACACAGTCAGCTGGCGCACTTGCGCATTAGATGCCATTTTATAGCTAATTTGCATACAACAGAGGACGCGATTCGTACTGCCTGTAACCAGACATAATAAAAATATCATAGGATGAACAAAAAAACACTCAAAAACAGATTTTTCAGTGGCGCATTGAAAATCAAGCAAAACACTGAGAAAAATTCAGGCGATTTCTAGATGAAATTTTATTTCAGGTTGGGGTGAACTTTTTTCAAAGTGAGAAAATTAGTGTCCAGGTCAGCGCGCTCACAAAGCTGACTGTGTACCAGGACAAACATGCCCTTTGTTTCGAGTCCCAGTGGCTTTAATCAATCTTTTTTCTGAATTAAGTTGTCTTTTCAGATATATGTCTGGAAGAGCATCATCATTCTTTTTTGTTAATATGTTACCTTCTACAGACTTTCCCTGCTCTGCTCTCGTTATTTCTGGCTTGTTGATCAATGGACCAACCTTCAGTGGGACAACGTGGACATGAAAGAATGTCGTGAAAAGCTGTGTGAATCGTGTGCTGGGCAAGGCGACAAGAAATGCTCCATGGATGCCATCAACGAACGATACTACGGGTACGAAGGAGCCCTAAAGTGTCTCAAGTGGGACGATGGCGATGTAGCCTTCATTGATGGTTACTCTTTTGACGATGCCATCGCAAACAATGGCTACATAAAAGACGACTTCGTTCTCTTGTGTCCAGATGGGAAAACTGTGGAGTACACCGGAACTGATTCCTTTGAAAAATGTAACTTTGGACGCGTGCCATCCAATGCATTTGTCACGTGCAACATGCACGATGGTGTCTGGCGATGGAAGGTGACAAAAGCCTTACTTGAGGCTCAAAAAGTCCTGACCGTGCAGGGGGTGCCTGACGGTGTCATATTAGGCAAAGACGTCGAGAGCTTGACACCAATACCCTTCGTCAACCAGACGTACCAGGTGTGGATTGGAGAAAAATTCCTGCGAGCAATGGAGGGATTCATGCAACCACCAGGTAACCTTCCTGTCTTGACCTACCCCCACCCCTACCCTTCTCCTCATACCAACCCACTACATACATAATATGAGGCCACGGATTAATCCTCGACAGTGACATGTTTGATCGTCTATTGACAGCGCAGATGCGGAGAAAGAGACATGGAGACATTTAATTGTCATTAATTGAGAGATTAAGTTTGGTTTTGCTTAAATTGTTGTTGTGAAGTAATCTTGGCGTAAACAGTTGGGCAGTACAGAATGTCATTGTTGGGAAGTGGAAGATGGGCATGGGGAGAGGGTAAGTTTAATCACAAAACCTCTGACTCAAAAGCCTGCCCAAGATTACAACTTATTTGATCTTTAATTAGTAAAAGTAATTGGACCGAGTGGAGTGCAATTCAGGACGTAACAATATACATGAAAAAATTTATCGATTCTGATTGGCTGAGAGCAGTGCAGTTCAAGTGTAACACCAGTGTAAAAAGTGTGAGACCGGTGCAAAAAGCGTAACACCAGTGCAAATTACACATCGTAATCCTGGATTATGATTTGCTGAAGAACAATGGGAAATTTTCTAAGCCAATGATATCAAGTAAAGCGATGAATAAAATTTTGTAGGGAAACTTTGAAAAAGTTTTCTTTAATGCGAAAAAATGGCTTTTAAGAAAGATCTTCCGGCACTTCCTCCATGCGAATTTTTTCATGTTTATATTATTAATAAGTAATCATACGGTTTTTTCTCGTTCAATGTGAAATTAATTTGCACTTGTGAGTTTTTGAAAAAGCCGAAATTGCAAGAGCCGCTTCGGCTTGTGCAATTTCAGCTTTTTTAAAAACTCACTCGTGCATATCAATTCCAAATTTGAACTCGAAACCGTATGATTACCTATACTAATCGCGCGAGTAATTCAAGATCGCACGAGCGCGAAGTGCGAGGCCGATTAGAAATTAGAAGCTCGATTACTCCCTGAATTGTACGACAGGAGGTCCAGTTACTAAATAAATTAATCGTATCTATAACAAATTTCGGAATTAAAAATGTCTATGAGAACTTCTTTTGAGCGAAAACGTCTGCAGCGTTTTTTCTGAGTTATAAACAGAAGGAAACATTCAAAGGAAGGCATTAAAGCGCACGTAATTGACATGCGAATCACGTGGGTATCAAATTACAGGTATCCAATAACAAAAAGTTCAAATTTGACACCCATGTGATTACATGCCGACTACGTGATAAACAGGCGCGGGGAGAACCAATCACGATCGGGAATTTTGTTACAGATACGATGTAAGAAATAAAACTGGTCAGGAGATCAACAGAAAAAAATGATTGCAAAAACGCTAAACAGTCGTCCCACTGCGTACTTAGAAAATATTTTCCTTTCAGTTAAAGATGATAAAGGGCTTGAAGAGATATCAGACTCCATGTTCGAATGTATGGGTGATGAATGCGATGACGAAGTAGAGGGCCGTCGCCCTTGTGATGAATGCGAAGACGAGGACACCTTGTGCTTGGAGAACTGCTGGAGTGAAGAACTACCAGAGATAACCAAACCCAAAGGCAAAGGGCGCCGGAAGTCCACGAAAATTGATAGGCAAGTATTGGTAAATGGTCGTCCGCAACATCGTGGTGGTAAAAAGGGAATGACCCACAAAAAATCGGCGATGATGATGAAGAAGAACAAGATGCAGGGGAAACCAGGAGCAAGAAAAAGTCTTCGAATGATGAAACCTGGCATGAATAAAATTAAGCTAATGAAACACCGAGGAATGCGACCTATGGGAACAATGATGGGTCATCAGCGTCACAGGGAACAAATGAAGTATGGTATGAAACCCATGATGGGACCAATGAAACCTATGATGTATGACATGAAATATGGCATGAACAAGATGAACTACTATATGCGCAAGAAGATGATGGCGATGGGCCAAGGAAAGCCGATGACGACGATGAAATATCCAATGATGGGTCAAAAAATGATGATAGACATAATGATGAAAGACTACAAAATGAACTATCCTTATGAAACCGGACTTATTATGAAAAACGACAAAACTCCTCGTGGGGAGTTCTACACGAAGGTGATCTTTGTGAATGATGGGACATGTAACGCCATAGTCCGTGACCTCAGCTGCTTCGGAAAACAGAAGAACGTCAGAATGCTATCTGGACGAGTCGGAAAAACTCCCATCTCTGTTCCAATGTGCCCTCGACCCACCATCATGAAAAAGACCACCGCCCAATTTACATGCGACACTGGTGCCAGCTTCTTAAAGCCCGTTTTTGTCCCCATGAAGTGCTCTTACGTTCCATGCAATCCCGGCTTCTGGCTCCCTGATTGGTCCAACGATCAGTACTGGAACGGAGACAATTCGTATCCTGGAGATTACTGGGGAAACAAGGACTGGTGGAAATTCGACAAGCGAGATGAAAACGAGAATTGGTTTATTGTAAATGGCGACCGAAATCGCGTAGGGAAGAACTAGAACCTGGCAAAAGAGAATGCGAGGCTTGTGACGTTGACAGAATAAAGAGACTTCACCACCTTTTTCCGTCACGAGTGATCTCATGTTTAACCGCATATATTCGACTACTGGATTTGGAAGTTTATACATTAGGATGCTAGTTTCGGGGCTTTCAAAAATGTAGGGCTTTTCATGGACTTGCTGTTTTTTGCCAAGTTACAACCGCAACATTTCATTCTCATGTTTAATTCTTTTTTAAATAATGTTAACATATCTGCTAGGACTGGAGTAGTTTTCGTGAAATGTTTATCACAAAACTTCTTCACTTACAATTTTGCACAATGTTGTAGTTTTTTAGTCTGCATTTTCCGCAATAAAGGAGCATTTTATAATGATCATTGCTTAAGTTGTTTAACAGAAAACGATGATGATTGATGAGAGGAGCAGAGAGGAACGACCGATGCTCTGCTTCCAATATTTTTGAAAAATATAACTCCTCAGATCTGCCATTTTGACTTTTAATCTTTAAACGGAATGGGTTTTTGCACAGGCCCTTATTCTAAAGAGGAGTTCATTTCGTAGTTCCCTTACAAAGGAAACGCTAATTCCGACTAGGGTGAATGCCTTTTAATAAAACCAAAATTAAATCAAACCAGCTTAGAACACCGAAATACGGACATTAGGAAAAGCGAATGTTTAGCCAGAAATTGAATACCATTAAGAACATGCGCTGAACGCTCAAGACACCTTGTTTAGTTGAAACCAACATTTCTTTGCGTTTTGGAATTTAGTCAGTACAAAAGGAAAATGGAAGTATTTTTGTTTCACATTATCTGAAACAGTTTTATCCCAGGATAGCAGGTCATTTACTCGGTTCCCCCTACTGACACCGTTTAAGAGGTTTTTTGGATACAGCACATTGTAATGTAAAACATTAACGGCATACAGGTTTTTTTGGGGGAAATACTTAACAAATATCGATTTTGAGTAGGAAAATTGTTCGTGTTTGAACGATTGAGCCGGGGGTCAAAAACTACCCATTCAGCTTAAATTATGGCCTCTGAACTGGCATATGTTCCTAGTAGGAGGTCGAAATTTAAAAAAACTGAAAACTATGAATGCTGCTTAGCGCGTTTTTACCTTCTATACTATTCCGTAGAATTTAAAAAAACAGCAATAGAGCCACTGGGAAAACTTTATGTTTATTAATTAACATATATGAAGTATATCTCGATGGTACTGAAACGATAGGTCAGCTTAAGTAAACTACAATTCCTAATTCCCATAATTGAGGACACGCCTATTTGCGAACTTTACAAGCTTTCTAAATTAACCTAGTTAATTTGGACAGTTCTAAGGGCAGAATTAGACCAACACTACCCACTACCAATTTGAAAATAATCGAATATAAAAAATGCCCGTTACTGCAATTTTGGCGGGCTTCGGAATTGTTTTCATCCAAATATTTCCAAATTCAAAGAAAATAATACAAAATTGATGTACTTGTTTGAAGTTTGGCACTCTTGCGAAGTCCTTAAAAGAAAACAAAGTTTCCTTTAACGTCCCAAGTACGGGACTTCTAAACTGAACCGCTATAGTTGAAACATTTAAACCCAGGTTATTATTAATATTAGCATATAGCGTTAATGATAAAGATTAGGATTAGCTGAGCAATTTAAAGATTTTAGATGTTTCAACTGCGGGCATTGAATCGTGATGAAATCCAAACCCCAGGGTTAATTTTTGTTTATTCCGTTGTCGAGGCGTATCTGTTCATACGGGAACAAGTCATCGCAGAGCGAGTTGTTCCCTCCTGACTAAAAAATTGATGCTACACAACTGAAACCTTCTCTCAACAAGAATGCCAACGTTCAACAATCCTCAAGTCTACAAAAAGGAAACTAAGCGCGCGGAATTATTATACCGAGTAACCTGGATTAAAGATATCTCACTAGAAGCTCTCATTCCGTGATGGGAAAAACAATATCTTACTGAATTGATTAATCTAATTGCAGTTCAGTCCTTTTGCATGCGTGATGCGACCTTCGTATAGCAAGCTGTAATTGATGAGTTTTTCTTTAAAGGTGCTTTGTCACAGATGACACATCTTTTCAATTTTGGTCTAATTTTTTAAAGTTTGTCAATTCCAATCCATTTCATGTCAATCGTTCTCAGTCGTGCTAATATTTTTTCTCAGCAGTTAAATGCTACCTATAAGGTATTTTTCTACCTCGTTTATTTATTTACTCCTTATTGTCCTCGTTGAACAAACGGTGTCTAAACTATTATTTTACGTCTCCACAGGTTTGAAGGCAATAGACCATTTTACAGTTGTCTGCTGAGTGACCTGGCTTTTGAATGGCAGCGAGGCTGGAGGTGACCTTGTTTTGATAAAGACCTCACTGCTTTTGTTGTGTAAATCAAGTTTTTCTTATGCTAAGTAGTAGCCATTTAAATGACAAAAGCAGAGAGCTCTGTATCGTTGCAAGGTCACCTCCAGCCTCGCCTGCATTCATGGCCAGGCAACTAAGCATACAACTGTAAAATGGCCTATTCTGTACTTGTACTTTACACTTGAAAAAAAAAAAATTCGGTAGCATAGATCCTTTGTTAGGAAAACTTTCGTGTCGGCTATCTTAAATGAGGCCTTTTAATACATAGATATTGTCAGATTCATCTGTAGTCTATCGACGATCGGGTTCAGTGAAACGTGACTTTGATTTCGACGTATTTAGATGACGAAGGCCCAGTAATTAAATAAGTGTCTTCTGTGACTGGCTTTTTTTGTTATAATACGAAGCTGTTCATACAAGGACACCGAAACTGAGAGGTCGTAAAGATCCAGCTTTTAGGCTTTCTTTTCTTCATACGTCTTTCTGCGTGCTATACCTGAAATGGTAAGATGATACAAGATTGCCCGTTTAAGAGAGCTCACAAATAATCCATGCATACAACAGAGAAGGAGAATGTGAATGAAATGACACTGCCCTTTTGGGACACACGCTTCAGTCGCTTCATGTAACGTGTGCATTATTTGCCGTCAATTCTGTAATACGCTGTTACATTTAGCATATCACTGGGGATGCAAGTTGGAAAATAAAAAAAAAGATACAATAGTTTGAGGGGCCACAGAGTACATGGCCCTAGCTGAAATTTTCATTTTGTGCGCATTTGTGGCGCACAGAAGCAAAAACGAGATTGTATTTCCCCAACATAGCTCTTGTAGCTTGTGGGAATTTGTCGCGAAAATGTCTTGTTTCAGCGGCAGGGTATTTAACGAGGGAAAGCCCCAAGGGCAATGTAGAGTAGTAACGTTCTCAATGTCGCCGCACATGTTCTGGCCCTTAATAAAGTCCCCCTATGATCAAGTTTTCGATATCCATTTTTTTACATTTTCGTACACAATAGTTGGCTCGATTTCCAGCCGTTTTGTGAGCCCGCGTTCCTCGCCCCCCACGACGGCTGGATCACTGGTCTACCCATTGTATTTCTTGACCAATCACAGAGAAGCCTGCTCAAATCGAGCAGGCGTCCGTGTGATTGGTCAATTCTGTCACTTGTCTATCTAACATGGCGGATATCAGTGCGGATGAGTTTTCTTTTGTAAAATATGTGTTAGAGCGCTTCTATATCAAGAAATTTAGAGAAACACAACAGGAAGCCATTGTCAATTTGTTAGAAGGGAAAGATATTTTAGTTTTACAGCCAACAGCCTCAGAAACATTCGTAATTTTCAGTCCTTTCCGATGATATGCATATCCGATGTCATATGCATATCTGATGTCTAGTTGTTCGTTGGCTATCTCTCTGCTCAACTCGCTTATCCAGGACCGAGACAGGGTCCTTACTTCAATATGCATATCCGATGCAGCAGCTTTTATTGGAGATGGGCAAAATGACGAAAGCGTTACACGAAAAACTGGAGTCTAGGGCGGTTTATTTCATGTCGTGCTAGGGACCATGGATGTAAGCTTAACCGATGGCTACCTGTACTCACAAGTACAACTTACAGGGAAACTTCAAAAGGCTTTGGCTTAGTTCCAGTAATGAAGCCCATTATGTCCGACACTGGTAAGAATTAGAGTGGTTTGTTTGTAATATTTGTCGTAGTTGATTCCAAATTGATGTTAAGAAAACACTGGATACATGAAATGTGGGCTTTATCAAAGCAAGTTCTGACCGTCCGTCACAATCTTTCACACTTAAAGTAATTGTGTAATACCTTCTGCTGGTTGAAAATAAAGCCTCATTGATTTTATTGTTCATATTGCCTTTTGATATTGGAGAGATACATAAATGACAAATACATGTTAGAAATGTACAATTCAGTTTTGGACCTTAAATTCTTTAACAATACAATCAAACCTATCCTATACTGTTATGGTGTTATACAGTATCTCAATTTAGTTCAGCATGGTTTGTTAAGTTGTGACTAATATTTTTTATCTTGTGATCATTTAGGCCTTTTAGCATTCTTTATATCAAACCATTAAATGGCTATTCAAAAACAATTTTTTTTAAAGGGGCTTTTCAGCCCCCCAAAAAGAGAGAGCAGGCATTCCACAAATAGCTTTCAAGAATAAGTGAAATATATTCTCTTGAAAGAGGTCCCCTTTCATTTGTTGTGTGAAGCACAACAGCAACTAAGAAACCAAATACAAAATATTAAGCTTTGGAGATGGAAGAGTTTGTCATTCTTCATCAGATTCTCAATCAAAAAAAAGAACATTGCATTTAAGGTCAAGTTGTCAGTGGCAATTGCAAACCTCACCTTTACCCTTTTTTTTCTTATCTCTCTATTGATTATGTATTTGTTATTTACTGTCACAGTAAAGCAGGTTGTCTTGAATGATACAAGGAGATCCAAAGAATACATAATGCGATGTCTTTCAAGCCAGAATTGATAAACAAAGGGTGCATTCCTTTGGGGTTATCTGGATCAGGATCAGTGATCCAAGATCTGTCTGGATCATGGTGCATCAAAAGAACCGATGAATTTACTCTGGTTATGGATTCATCAGTTTCTCTAACGACAAATAAGTTTATGGCCGCGTTACTGTGCGTAGAACACTTGGCATTATTCACCGATGCGGACCACTGGGGAAACAAGTGTGCCTCAATATTCTATTTTGCCAGGAAAAAAAGGTTATTTTGGGATATTTTCGCTCGTAAATCTACTTGATTTTTGAAGTTTGATAATTTGTAACCGCAATGTTTGATAATTTAAAAATGAATGGCTAAAACTAAACCATATAAAGCTAGAATACGAGTTTTATTACGCCCGTATACCAGAGCACGACACGCAATTTTGTTCACTTTGTTGTCGGATCATTAAAATCAGGATAGCAATTGTCAGCCTTAATCTCTGGTATCTTTTTTGCCAAGAAAATAAGGAGTTATTACATCTATTTTAAACTGGGGAGCTTCTTTCCTTTGGAAATTCTGTAGGACTAGCGACATTCAGTCATGCTACACATAGTGGTAGAACTGAACCGGCATGGTAAACTGGCAAGGTAAAGCTCTAGTTTGCTAGGGAGGTCTTGCAAAACAGCCAGGCTGAAGAAGCAACGTTGGCTTAGAGATTTCTGGTTTCAGAAGACAGTTCTCTTTGGCGCAGGATCGACGATTTCCACTAACTCAAATATTTGTTTACTCAGTGATTGTTGACAATCATCAAAACATTTCCACATAGAACACATCCTTACTAACAGGTTTTTTTTTGCGTGTAACAAACTCCGACAGTTTTTCCCGGCGCATGATAATTTGCATAAAAACCGGATGTGACGTCACGGACAAGCGCTACGGACCAGTGATCCATCCGTAGTTGGGAGGAGGACATATGACCGGACTCCCATAACGGCTGGAAATCGAGCCTAACACAATAGATCTTCCCTTGATATCTTGCCAAATTTCAATCTATTACGAAGTATAGAGCGCACGTTTCTTGGACCTTTATCTCCGTGAATCTACGGCCGCCATTAATTCTCCTTCTTCCAATTTTTGGTTGAAAGTTGGAGTAAATGACGTCATATTGTCAAAAATACCGCACGGATTGAAATTATAATAACAATAAGTGTGGAAAATTGTACGAATACAGGGGCCAAAGTTTTTGTTCTTCGTGCGAATTGCTGTACTGATTGTTATTATAATTTCAATCCGTGCGGACTTTTTGAGAATATGACGTCATTTACTCGAATTCTCAACAAGGGAAATTTATGGCGGCGCTAAATTCTCGAAAATAAAGGTCCAAAAAACGAACGTTGTAATGTTCGTAATAGACTGAAATTTGGCAAGATATCTAGGAAAAACCTATCGTGTACGAAAATGCAAAAAAAAAGGGTTATCGAGAATTTGATCATAGAGGCACGTTAAAAAAAACCCCAGAAACAACGTGGACTTCTCAAAAAATTCAAGGCAATACCCCCACTCTCTCAACAACCACCCCGTCCCCCCATTCACCAAACCCTTTTTTGGATCAAAAGTGACCTTTCTGTTCCCACAGTAAAGAGCTAATAGAATAGCTATCGGTTTTGCACTAAAATTTATAGATCGAATCTATCCAGAAACGCAATGAAATAATGAATACACTCACCATCCATGCAAGGTCAAGTTCACAAGGAGGCACAAGGCACTGATGGCTGAGTACTGGAACAGCATATACAATGAAAAGTCAAGCAGTGAAACAAAAGTCGCAAAAGTCATCAGAGAATGTTGTGTTCGAGTTATTATTAGTTCTGTTGAACATCAAGTAACAAACCAGTTTGAGTATCTTCATGCAGGAAAGCCTCGAGAGTCTAGGTTTATAGTACCTGGTATTAACTTGAAAAACAAACTGATTAAAGGCATCTTATCAAAAGTTGAGATGTACATTCCCTTATTGGCTGCCTCTGATACCATGACAGTTAAACCGCGTCACATTTATTTGGTCTGGGGCCCGTTTCTCGAAAGACCCGGTAACTTAACGGGCCCGGAATCAGATTTTGACATCAAAGTCTCAAGAAAAGTAGGGCGTGTTCTGACCTCTGATGAAGTCCATTTTGTTTCTCTAGCTGATAACTTTACTGTACAATTTTCAAACCTTTTTGAAACTCCCTTTAGAATGGAAAAAAAAGAGCTTAACGGGCCCGTTAATTACCGGGAGCTTCGAGAAACGGGCCCCTGGTCCGGTTTGGTTTTAAAGATTGAAAACTCTGAGCAGCGTGGTTGCTTAATGTAAATTTGAAAATGGTAACTGAAGAGACTAAGTATGCAATCAGGCACGTGACCTAAATTTTGACGAACTTTTTAACGGTATTTAGTCGTCAGTCGTGTACCCCGTTTGGTTTTCACCGTCGTAAATTCTGCTGTTGAAGGAAGGAAAAGTTCCTGATCAGGATGAAAGATAAAATAAACTGAGCAAAATCAGTAAATTGATTTTCAAAAAGTCTTGTAAAAGCGCCAGGTGGCTTAACGCAGAACTGGGACTGGCAGTAAAATGGGAAATATAAAGACAAATTGTCCAGCGCAGAGAGTTCGTCAAGCTGAGGTTTTCAATTTGAGCGTTAGCTCTTTAATTCGTCAGAGCAAAATGGGGCATTATGGGCTGTGTGTGTCCATATAGAGTGAGTTAAGCTAATGAGGGAAGGAACGTTTATCATTTAAATAATTCATTCATTTTCTTTTCTCACGTCTCCTCCATTGATGGCTAATTCCCTGCTCCGCTCGTGTTTATAAACACACACTAAACCAAAAATCCCCTACCTTTCTGTTAGGAAAGACGCTCGAAGCATCAGCTTCACAAACTCGCTACGCGGCGTTTAACTTTATCGACTTCAAGCTGATAAATGGTCTAGTATCTAAGAAATTTAAGGCTGGGGGAGGGGGGGGGGGTGAAGAAAGCTTGTTAGTGTGAACGTATTCCGTTCAGTCTCAGAACAAAGATAACTAAAACGATATGGTACCTTTATTAGGATCGGTCGACGGCCATGGTACGATAAAGCTATCTCCAGGATGACATCTCATTGGTAAGTGCCCTCAGCTGCATCCCTTTGTGTCAGTTTATGTATCCTTCATTTCCTTGGCTTGACTGCAAGGAGCAAAACAGAGAAACACAAGCAGGCAAAAGCAAACCGAAAAAAGAATACTAACCATCTTAAAGCCATTTGCACAAAACTGGACACGAAGTATATAGTTAGTCATCGAAATAAATGTGATAAGTGAAGGATACAACTATCACAATGTAGACTGGAATCACCGCTTCCCATTGTCAATTGCCAACCTAGCTACGCACGTACATTTAAATTCGTTTTTTAAAAGCGTAATTCATTTATCGATTTGAGTTATTTATTCTATTCTTTTTATTGAGTTATCTATCTCTTTATTTGTTATTTTTTAGCGTTATATTGTTATTTAGTTGATTAGTTTTATTGATTTATTGATTCCTTAGTTGCTTTTATTTGTTAACGCAATTCATTTATTGAGTTGTTTATTTGTTTTATTCTCTTTGAGTTATCTATTTGTTTATTTGTTATTTTTTAGTGTTATATGGTTACTTAGTTGTTTAGTTTTAGCAAGAGAAAATGATGGTCCCATCATTTTCTCTTGGTTTTAGTGATTTATTGATTCCTTAGTTGTTTTTATTTGTTAACGCCATTCATTTATTGAGTTATTTATTTGTTTTATTCTGTTTATTGAGTTATTTGTTTATTTGTTATTTTTTTAGTGTTATATGGTAATTTAGTTGTTTAGTTTTATTGATTTATTGATTCCTTAGTTGTTTTTATTTGTTAACGCAATTCATTTATTGAGTTCTTTATTTGTTTTATTCTCTTTATTGAGTTATCTATTTGTTTATTTGTTATTTTTTTGTGTTATATGGTTGTTTAGTTAAGGTTTAAGGATTTGATT
>CM042748.1:21226901-21245358 GCA_022496165.2 Catalaphyllia jardinei
TAACGCAATTCATTTATTGAGTTGTTTATTTGTTTCATTCTGTTTATTGAGTTTTGTTTATTTGTTATTTTTTTTAGTGTTATATGGTTATTTAGTTGTTTAGTTTTATTGATTTATTGATTCCTTAGTTGTTTATTTGATATTCGTTCTCTTCAAGTAATTAGTTTAGTTATTCCGATTTTCGCCTGCCCCTGTAATGGTATAAAGAGGAGGCAAAATTACCAGTCTCTCTCCACGGACACTCCGTGGAGAGACTATGGCAAGTCGCAAGAAAGGCCGAACCCAGCAAACCTCCCCTGGCTGCACACCTCAGTGTTTTCTCTCGCCGTTTTTTCGCGCCGCTCGCCAGCTAAACGAACGTCTGAAACAGGATAGCTGGTGAACAATAAAATAAGATGGCGTTCTTAACAAAACCAACAAGACGGGAGTTACTCGAAATGAACACACTCACCAAATATGTTGCTTTTTAAAAATAAAAAATGTTGAAAATGCCGCAATGTAAGGTGGAATTTTGTAAAATGGAAACGTGCATCGTCATCATCCCGGAGTACTGACTGGGGGCATTTCCTAGAGATTTAAAATACTGTAGTTGTTTTGCCTTTACCATTCTCGAACCCCAACAAAGCATGTTCATGTAGAAATCACCTGGGCTTCTGGGCATGCCAAGTGTGCGCCTCCTCCATAGATCATCAGTTATTTAATCTTTGTTCTGCGTTGCTCTCCGACCTTCAACAAACTGAATGAGGGCACTTGTTCATTATCATTATCCAAAGAATTTTACTATTGTAGTTGTTTTGCATTTACTAATGTAGAATTTAATACCTAAGGATATTATCCTACGTGTACTAAGAAAGCGCTAGATGAAAGAACTAGCCCGAGGGATAACCTATCAAGTCCAGCTCCTCCATTCGCAACCCAGCGTTGTTCTCCGTCTCTAAGTAAACTGACCGAGGGTATTTCCTAAAGGTTTGAAACACTAGTTGTTTTGCATTTACCACTCTAGAATGTAGTCAACTAAGAACATTACTATTCTAAAGTATGAAATAGGATTCACCTGCCTCCGGGGGTAACGGGCCAGCCAAGTTCATCGTCACCATTGGTCGTCAGTCTACCTTAATGCTTAGTATTTCGTCTCTCTTCGTCCCCCAAGGGGGTCTTCAAGCTCTTTCCTTAAGGAAAATATAGAGAAAACAAACAACGAAAGACCCACAACGAAACAATACCAAACCAATCCATCCAATTTAAACCAAAAAAGTTGGAAGCCTAATATGAAAAATTAACTTGGCTAATCTAAAACAACATACCAAAAAACAAGACAATATCCGAGGTTCAAATTGCATTGTCAAGTCCCGGCTGATCTTTTTTTATGGTCTTCCTTACGGTAAAAAAGAATATTCTTTCTAGCAATAATCAACAGATCTCTATCCACGAATAAGTTACCTGGGTGGGTTCCACTCAAATAGGTGCTGAGTTACCACAAGCACTGTACCTACCAGGGTAATAATAGAAAGTGCCTAAATATCACCAGAAGCCATTCGTGGATACGAGGCAGACACGCCAAATACTTGTATTCTCACTGGATGTTTAGGGCCTCGCAAATTTAATCAAGTTGACGGAGAAGCATCTGCTCGTGTTCTTGCTGGATGATGTATAGTGCGCACTCAAGCATAAGCGTTAAGTATGGGTACAACTAAAGCGTAGAGCCTGGGTGCGAGGATGGACTACCTCTGACTTTTTTATAACTAGATGAGTGAAGAAGACGTGGCTGTACACAGGACGGAGCTGCAGACAGCTCAATTCTTCACTTAATGAGTGGAGCGAAATTATGGCTATCACTATTACTATTAGGAGATGGGGCTGTGTTTGCGGATAAAATTTCCACGACCAGCCACAAGTGGTGTAGGTAAAACTGTTTGAAGCGGTGGAATTCGAGGATACAAGTGCAGAGCTCCGGCTGTATGCGAAACCGAAATTTTCTGAACTTATTTTGCCATCATATATGGAGCTTGATGTATAAGTTGAAGATATAACTGAAGAGATGTCACTATTTTCGAGGTAAAACTATTAGCAACTTGACCCTATTTTGGATGGGTGGAGTACGATTAATGTGACTGTGTGCGACCGCACTCTCCTTGTCAGTGCGGCTTGTCTGTGTACGAGTCTTTCGCAGCGTGCGCGCTTTCCTCTATCAATTGCGTTTCGAAGATGTCCTTTCAATCATGCAAAAAGTCGAGAGTATTATTGGACAAATGCGGTTTGTACAAGACTAAACTTTCCACAACTTTTCTACTTTACGAATGGCTTTTGGTCGCCTTTTGTTCGCTATTATTGCCGAGGCGAAAATCTGAAAACGTACAACATTCCGTGACATGACTGATCTTCTCATTCAATTGATAGAGCGCGCTTTACGTTGGTAGAGTGTTAAACAGAAGAGGTAAAACTTGTTGATCCTTCCAAAACCTGCCTTCTCACTCGACCAAGAGTAAACGCAGGTTTAACTGAAGAGGTGAAGTTGCTCGGGAAGCTGAAATATTCTCAACTTGTACTCTCATTGGAAGGGTACTGGGGTCTGACAGGTCTGGCGTAGGCGACCTACGTAGCTGTTTCCCGGCATCGGAGGTTGAGAGTACTGAGTGGTATGGAACCTTGAGGTCCTGTGTGCTACTGGGCACAAAGCTGTAAAGATATCTTATGAACATACACTGTTATCGGTGAGAATTATAGCGTTAAAATTAAATGTTAACACAATTTTCATAAACGAGGGTCGAAAGTTTTTCTTCTGTTCTCAACTCCGTCTTTGTTTCTGTTCCAAGCTACCTTAGATAAGGCAACTTTTGGTTTTATTATCTGAATTGTTTTTGGACTATTTCATGTGATCTGTATAAAGAGAACGCGCTAATTTTATTTCAATATAACGAAACAGTAGTCAGTCAATTCCTTTATTCTTTCCGAAAGGGTATTCCATAATGCTACTGTAACACTGCAACGAAGGCTGGTCTTGGTTTTCACTTTTCATACTAACCTCTTCATACCTCCAACTAATTCGAAGCTAATCACTGTTTCAATTTAAAGGTGACTGTAATTTGAAGCAAGTTTCAATGGCGCTTTTGGCCACTCTGTAACAATCCTCACCCTACAGTCATAGCCAAGGATACATTAAAAGGATTCCTGATTTTCTCACACAGCAGGTTAACTCTCAAATCAATGTCTATGTAGGCTACTGCGAAAATATAATTGAGAGAAAATCGTGTTAGCGGTTTTATGCCTTAACTTGAGTCCAAGAAATAACAAGAGTAAACCTCACCTTGTCCAAACTGCCAGGTTGCTACTGCTTCTGTGTTGAGTGCTTCACAGGATCTCCAAAACGCCGAATTAAAAAGGGATGATAAAAAAGAAATAAGAAACACCTGCCAAGCGAGAAACGTTCCCGAAATGAAAGCAAAAAATTATGTCATTCATGATGTAAAAACCCTCGGGCGCAGAAACCAACCTACCTTAACCACGGCCTCTCAGTTCGCGAAACACCATTAAAAACGCAATAACGAATGGTGAGCATGGCACTGTAGCCAGCTGTCTGAAGTCACACCGAACAAAATGAGCGGAAGCAAGCAGACGAGCCATCGAAATGTGCCTTTCACTACCGTAATCAATGCGAAAAAAAAATAAATGCATGCCCGCCAAAAGTAAACGAAACAGTGACCCATTTTCACGGCCAATGAAATGAAACGGAAAAAAGCTGAAAGAAAGTAACGAGTGTTAAACTGGAATATTCATAAAGATCATCAACCTGTAGGTGTACCACCTGCATGCCCATCAATAAAAATAACTGTCTGTAGATCGTTGCAGTTTTATTTGTTATATCTTAATTACAATTCTATAGTCTATTTTCATATTAAATCGAACGTTATTCGTCTTTCCTGTTCCTTAAGATTGCCTCCGAAAATAGGCAGTAAACATGGTGCAAAACCTCGGCGAAAAAGTCATTCATGATTGGTAATGAAAGTGATCACTGTAGTGACTGACCGAGCAAGATGAAGGCAGGCAAGTCGCTGAAATTTACCCTTCACTACCAAAAAAAAAGTTGCCACGGGTAATGAATTTGAAAAGGGTGATGATGACGTGATATTCTCTCTTTCAGTTACTCGAAATCGATCGTGTTTAACGAATGAAACGGAAAAAGCTGAAAAAGAAAGTATTAAATTAACGATTAAACTGGGATTTACTGAAGAGCATCCACCACCTATGGAAAAAAAACACCACTTGGGCATGCAATTGATAAGAACAACGTCTGCAGGGTCGATCATTTTATTTGGTTTAGCTTAATTACAATTCTATTGTTGTTATCATGTGAAACCGAATGCCATTCATCTTTCCTGTTTCGTTTCCGACTGTCTCCGAAAATAGGCAGAAGGCAGCCTCACAAAATATAACATCCCGGGGAGGGTACTTGGGTCAATTTTTGCTGGGTATGTGCCGCTGGCCACTCAGAACCCCTACCCCATTATAGTCTATTCTGTGGCTAATTATAGACCCCATCTTAGTCACTTTTGGGCAAATGTAATTTTTCCCGATCCCAACTTAGTCACTTTCTGTTGATGCCTCTACCTAATAGAAAATGAATTGACACGTTTGTTAAATTGAATGTAGAACACTTTACTTTTCATCTACGATCAAACGCTTGCTAATTCAAAAGAAGATCCAAGTTGTGTTCCGGGTTGTGTTAACTTCAGTGGAGGATAGAATAGCCGCAAAATAAATACCCGTAGCACGGATGATTTGTTGGACTTTGTTCTGGACCCAGGGGTTCCGCACTATTGTGCAAGTCATTAATGTTTAAGTTGTGATTTCCTGAACCGACGGAATTCAATGAGAGACGACTGTTAAATATTAAAAAACAGCACGCACCATTTTTTAACCGCGTATCTTCCCTGCTTGCCAGAACTTTCTTATCCCAGACATCTCGAAAATGTGCGACCCCATTCTAGTAACTCTACTAAAAATGTAACCCCATTATAGTCAGTCCAGTCTTGAAAATGCGACCCCATCCAGCGGCACATCCCCATTAGCCTCTTATAAGGAAGTACCCCCCCGGGTATAACATGTTGCGAGAAACTAAGAAAAAACATGGACGAGAAAATCAGTTGCTACTAATCATGTTGACGTCCATCAAACGAAACAGAAAAAAAGCTGAAAAAGAAAGCAATGAGTGTTAGACTCACTAGGATCATCAACCTGTGGAAAAAAAACCCGGTGTCTATGCAATAGAAAGAGAAAACAACCGTCTGTAGAACCGATATTTTTATTTGTTTTAGCTTCATTACAATTCTATATTTCTTATCATGTGAAACCATCTTTTCTGTTTTTTATATTTTCTACTGCCCCCGAAAATAGCAAGTCACCTGCCTCACGAAAAGAGAAGTTTGTAACGACGGGAAGCGCTCGTGCGGTATTCTCTATCATATTGCAAATCACAAAGGTACGCTAGCTACAAAGCAGTGAACTCTTGTATTCCCGGTTGATGGTGATTACACCCAGGGTGGAAAGAATCCCCGCCTAACCTTCGAAAGCACCGTGCACAGTTGTCAAAGACCTTGTGAAAGTAGATCGGATTACTTGAAAAAATGATCTAAATTATTTGCATTCCATCCGGAAAGAAAGTTCCCGTTAAAGACAAAAAGTAAGCGAACCCTTCGTCTTCAGCCTAGTTGCATGTTTAAATTGCCTTCCAAAATTTAAGCGCCTCCCGAAAATGGGCGCAGACTGATGGCTAGTTTTGTAAATGTTTTCGAAAGGAGCTATAAGCGAGTTTGAAGGAAATAGATAGAAAAGAGTTCCAGCGTCTTTCATGACGAAATATCTTGTTCAATTATCCCCAAAAAACAACCAAACATGCCATTGTTATATTGTTAGTACCTACTTACTATCATCCTTATTCCTACATCAACACAGGCGAGCAGTTATTGTTTACAATCTACATATCTTTCCGTTGATTGCCTCCCGAAAATAGGCAGAGCCACCGAGTTCACAATAACAATAATAATAACGCAATCCATGAAATCATATCTAGTCATAATCATTGCATCGTGCTTACAATTCTTTTATTACTCGCTGAATATTTCCACATGTCCTAAGCTATTCCACAGGACCTAAATTAATCCATGAGGGGTGCGCACTAAAAGAAAATTTACTGCCAGGAAAACCGAGTAGTGTTCCTGTGTCGATAAAAACAAGACACTTTTCTTGGAACACTCAGGGTCTCTCTGGACAATGATGTATTAATTGTGGCCTGGTAACGAGTTTGTTGTCGTTACCAAGCATTCTCGTCGTCGAATAGAAGTCGAATCCAAATAAAACGAAAACCGGATCGAAACAGAAGAAAAATTAAGGCAAACTAATACGAATGAAAACGAGTCGAGCTGAGGTAAAATTTCCGTACCATTCCATACTTAATTATGCATACATTTTCGTTCGCTCTTTACGAATCATATACGGTCATCATGATTTACAGACTGCACGCGTAGTTAAGTAAAGCTTGTACGTAAATCTTGCCTCAAACAGGAGACATTTTGGCCGGATCTGTTATGCCACAATCAAATAACAACACCACCACCAACAGAATTAAACCAGTTAACATCTGCTTTATTATTTCTTGGTTACAGTGTTAAGAAAAGAAGTCGCCACCAGTGAAGGCTACCTACGCCTACAATTTGTAGACGGTCTACGCTCACTGCGCCTGCGTGGTGCAATGCAGGACTTGATTGAGTAGATTCACCGCACAAAGCAGAATTAACAAAAAGACAAACCTTTACCTGCCTGGGTGTCAAAACTGCTGGATTTGTGAGATGAGCTTCCCCACATGCTTCCTAATCCTATGAATTGACTAACTAACTTCTTTGCTATCCAGTGCATTTGAAGATGTCCACTTTGATTCCATATGCGATCCGTCTCTTCAAGCTAGATTCCTTCTCCCGGGCTGTTTGTAAGAGAGCTAACTAAGGTGTGTGCAGTGTCCCATTAGTCCCAGAACTACATTAACATTACGGTACAAATATACTATTTAACAGGTGAGGAGAAACTAACTTGTCTTAACTTGTCTCCTCTCCAAATGTTAAATAGTCTCCTTAGTTATTTCTCTGGATAAACCTAGCCGAAACGTTCTTCTTAATTACAGAGCTGCAACTGTTATAAAGAAGAACTTGAAAGAAATTAAACTACTGATATCACGGTGCTAAGCGGGAGATCGCGCTGAAGCCGAATTCAGGCCGAATTGCCGACAACGAAAAATGGCGAAAGTTGGCCGAAACAATTGACTCGAAGCCGAAGAAAGAAAGTGCCGAACCCAGGAAACCTAAGGGGAGACCCATACCTGACCCCAAGGGAAAATTAAGTCATTAAACTAAATTATGTGAATCCGAATCCGGAGGTTCAGTTAGTTATAGCGGAATTGCAAAGTTTATCCAGCGCTCTAGGTTACTAACCCTTCCCCCCTACCCACAAATGATTTCACCAACCGCTACCATCACAGACTTGAAGTTCTTGACCATAGATCAGCATTGCAGTTATCTTTAAAGCTGTACTTTTTTCCACTTGATCACCATTTCCAGATAAATAAAGAATGCTTGTATACTGTCGTGGTCGTCAGGCGGCAATTCGAAGAAAGAGCGTTTTAGAAATGGACCCCATAACCTGTTTTTAATGAATTTAAGAAAAAATAAACAAGTTTAAGAGATTTAAAATAACCGTCGTACAGAACTAAGATGTGTAATGCTTTGCGATCATGATTCCCTTTCTACCGACGGGTGACCTGAAAACCATAGGGCCCAGATGACAACTGTAACAAGACGGAATTTGTATATGTAACAAACCTATCCTTTCCTTTAATTGCTTGAAAAAAAATCCGCTCTACGGTGCGTTCTTTTCAATAAAAAGAGTAACCATAAGACCCAAAACATTGTTTTCATTTACTGGACGACACAAAGGCGGATTAGGAAAGAAAAATGGAGCTCAAACAAAACTCACCTAAAGCAAGGTCTGCGGAGACGTCCATTCACCACATGGCTTAATCAGCAACGGCCTTCCCAATTTCGGTTGTTGCCTGAAGCAGACAAAACTAACAGCGAAAGTAAAAAATGGCAATTTTATGAAGTCAGAAATAAACTCATTCAGTGAAAAAAACGACATATCCAAATTAAAATCAAAGCACAAAATTCAAAGCTTAGACTTTTCTAGGTTAATGTAGAACAAATAGAAGAAATAGGCTTCATGTAGGTCGGCGGGAATTCTTGAAGACTTTGTTCTGTGAATCAGTCTGAGCTTTTCATGAGTTGCCTTCTTGTTGGTTAGGAGAAGCGCACATAAGGGAGCCCGCACTGTAGAGTTTCGGGTGTGTAGAAAGGTAACTTAACCACAACTTGTACTCTGGTTAGATGACCGATGTGCGATTAGTTTGAGCTTTGTAGAAGAGGTAATCGCTCTCAACTTGTCTTCGTTGGGATGACTGATTGGTGATAAGATGTTGTGTTGCGGCTGGGTAGAGGGCTGAAAAATCCGCAACTTGCGTTCTTTTCGAAGACTTATCTTTTCTTAAGTGTAGGCTTAAAGACTATTTACTGGTGTTTTTCATGGATGATTAAACTTAAAAATTGAAGCTGTGTTGAAGGTGGAACTATCAATTTCTTGTTTTTGTCCAGGATGGCTGATACGCGCTTTTGGAGCTGTTAGAAGAGCTGAACGATCCGCTTCCTTTCGTCATGATAGGCGAAGATACGCGATTAACTGTTCAGTTTGAATTCTAGAAATTTAAGCTATCCACTTCTTGTTTTCTTGCTGAAATGTGTGCTCATTGACAACTGTAGAGTTCAGGCTGTTAAAAAAAGCTGAACTATCCACTCCCTTTCTTCTTCTTGGGTGAAAGTTCAACTTCATTGCTATAGCTTTGAAGAAGCCTTGAGCTTTTCACTTTCTCGGACTGACAGAGTGCTTAATCTAACTTTACAGTTGAAATTTTGTTGAGTAGAAGGTAGTGGAAATATTCATTTCCTGGTTTCTTCTGGGTGACTGATGCGTGCTTTTAACGCTCTTAGAAGAGTTGAACTGATGGCCGCTTAACTGAACTGTGGAGTTAGGGCTGTGTAGAAAGCTGAACTATATCTACTTGAATTCGTCCCAGAGGGTTGATCTGCCCTAAATTTAACTTAAGAATTGCAACTGTCGAGAAGTTCGAACTGTCCGCTTCTAGTTCTTCTCCCTGGATGACCATGTGCGCTAAATTTAACTAAAGAGTTGGAGCTGTGTAGAAAGCTGAACTACATGTATCCACATGAAGCCTTCTTGAATGACTTATGAGCACTTAAACTGTACTAGAGCTGGAACTATGCATATATATGAGGCTGCAATATTGACTTCTTGTCTTCGCCCTGGATGACTGATACTGCAGAGCTGGGGCTGCGGAGAAGAGCTTTCTCATCTCGTCGTCTTGTTGCACGACTTGTGCGCGCTTATACAGCTGTTGAGTTGGGGAATTGTAGAAGGCTAAACTATTGACGCCTTGCGTGTCTCATTACATTTAACAAGTGTGTGCTTAACATAGCTGTAGAGTTGGGGGCTGTGTAGAGTTGCGCCCGTGTAAAAAGATAGCAATCCACAATTGGCTTCTGGTGCGGGCATCATTTAATTGTGTAGCAGGCTGAAGTATCGCGAGTTACTCTTCTTGTTGAATGGCTGATGCAAGCGGAATTTTACTTTAGATGAGCGGCTATGGCGGCGTGGAGCGTATCCAAAACTTGTCTTCTTCGTGCATGGCTTAGTGATACGAGCTTAATTTTACAGTAGAGTTGCGACTGAAGTATCCACAAGTTATCTTGATGACAATGTGGGCTTATTTTATCTGTAAAGTAGTGGCTGTGTAGAAGGCTTAAGTATCCACTCCTTGTATTCTTGGATGACTAATGCGTGGTTAACGTGAATGTAGATTTACGGTTGTACAGAAGGATGAAGTATTCTTAACCTATACTTGGTCTTCTACTTGGAACTTCTGATAGATGCGTAATTTTACAGTAGCGCTGAGGCTTTCCAGAAGGCTGAAGGCTGAAGGCTTTCTCTTGCATGACTTTGAAGCCGGCTTTTTTTCATTGCAGAGTTATGACTGTGTAGTAGGATGAACAATCCATAACTAAACTTCTTGGATGACTGATGCGGGTTGTTTTAACTGTAGAGTTGGGGCTGTGTAGAATTCCGGACTATCGACTTTTAATCATCTTTCTGTATTACCACCGATGGGTGCTAAATTCAACTTTAGAGCTGTAGCGGTGTAGAGGGTTGAACTTTCACCTTCTGGTTTTCTTCCTGGATGACTGACGAGCACTCTTACATTTAATTTAAAAGTTAGAGCTGTGTAGAAGGTAGGAGTATCCACTTTTAGTCTTTTTCCGGTATGACTGATGCCCGCTGAATTTAACTTTAGAGTTGAAACTTTATAGAAGATGGAATTATCCACTTCCAGTCTTGTTACTAAATGATCGATTCGCAAAATTTCTTTCTTTTCTCCTTCTGGATTATTGATGCATGCTTAATTTCACTGTAGACCTACCGCTGTCTAGAAGAGCTTCACTATCTCACTTTCTCTTCTTACTGCATGACCCTGCATGGCCTTCTATATTTAACTGTAAACTGTTTAGGCTGTGTAGAAGGCTGAATTATCCACAACTTGATGCGCATCTTAATTAACTGCAGAGTTAAGGCTGTGTACATAGGTGAATGACTCACTTCTCTTGTTGGACGACCAACGCACGCTTAATTTAATTGTAGTTTAAGGGCTAGGTAGAAGGCTGAACTATCCAGTCTTGTATTCTTGCTGGTTGAGTGCCTAGTGGTTAGCTTAACTGTAGAGTTGCGGGTGTGAACGAAATTTAAGTTCAACATCTGAGTGATTCGAAGTTAGTTTTTACAGTAGAGCTGCGTCAGTGTAGAAGGCTGAACTATTATTCATCACCTCTCATTGTGAATAACTGATGCACGTTTAATTTAGTAGTAGAGTTGCGGCTGTGATGAAGACAGAAGTATTTGCACCTCGTCTCCATGTCAGATGACTAATGCGGTTTAATTGTACTTCAGAATTGGAGCTGTGCACGATGCTTACCTATCAAGAATTATCTTCTTGGATGACTTCAGTTATGCGCTCTAAATTTACTGTATAGCTGCAGAGGTATCCAGAACTCACGGTGTTCTTGCTGGATAGCTGACGTATGCTTTATTTTCACTGAAGCGTCGTGACTATATGGAGGACTAAAGTATCTACTTCTTGTTGAACGACTCCATGATGCGAGAAACAGCTTAATTTTACGGAAGAGTCGAGGCTGTGTAGATGGCTACAGTATCCAGAGCATCTGCTGCTTGCTTAATCTAGCTATGATGTGGCAGCTGTTTAGAAGGCTGAATATGCCAGATCTAGTCTTCTTCTTGAGTCTCCGATGCGCGCTTAATTGAACTGTAGAGTTGCAGCTGTGTAGAGAACTGAACTTTCCACAACCTGTCTTCTCTTTCGGTGGCTGATCCGCCCATATTTTAAAAGAAGAGTGCAGAACAATGAACTATCGACAACTTCCCGTCTTCTTGGATGATATGGGTCAAATTTAACTGCATATTTACGGTATCCACAACTTGTCTTGTTCAGTCTTGGATGACGATGCGCGCTTAATTTAACTATAGAGGAGTAGCTGTGTGGAAAACTGAACCCACCATAACTTGTATTCTGGAGGATGGCCAAAGCGTACTTATTTTAACTGTAGAGTTATGGTAGTTAAAAAAAGCACACAAATCAACCAGTTGTCGTCTTCTCGTATGATGGATGGGCCTTGATGTCGAGTGTAGCTTTGTTGTGTGTGTGTGTGTGTGTGTGTGGGGGAGGGACCTTAACTGTACAAGAAAAATAAACAACTCGTCTTCTTTCGATCGGGATGACTGATGCGTGTTTGTTTTAGTCGTTACTGATGTGCCGAAAACCGGAAATACCACAGTTTTTCTTCTATTGGGTGACTGATCCATGCGCGCTAATTTTTTATTTTTAGCGTTCCATTTGCTGCTTTATAGGGGGCTGATGGAAGACGGACGTGTGTTGAACAAGATGCCAATTATCCAAAACGTTTGATTTCATTGAATAATTTATGGCTCCTTGTAGGGGTTAGTTATCATCATGTGCTCGTACTCTTGAAATCTGCCATTAAATTGAAGGATCCCTTTTATACCAGTTTACCAATGTGAAAAAAAATTAGGAAAGAAGTAACGACGGGAACAAGGTTGGTTTAGAATGGGGAATTGTGGCACAAAGATTTATAAACTTAAGAGATCACCGCAGTTACTGGGGTGTCCAAAATGTCTAAGGAAACTGCGAAAATAAAGCCTGATACCCTTCAGGCTTGAACAGGATTAAATCTCTCTCCGATCTTTCAATTCTGAAATAAAGCATAAATGTAAAGACATGCAAGTGAGCACATTAAACATCACTTAATTCAACTGTGATGCTGGGAGAACATTTAAAGAAACGAGAGACTGTCACAGCCACGTACGCAACCTAAGCAACTGCAAAAGTAATGCGTAGGGTATCCTGGACGTATAACTGAGGAGAGATACGGTTGCGCAAGAACTGTCCGAAAGATATTCCACAACGCTTGTGGTAAGCCCAGGAATTCAACTGAATGTCAAACCCTCACTTCTTAAATAGTTAACAAGCTTGAGGACGTTAAGCTGAGGACATTGCTAAAGTGTTTCGTTATGTTCCGGCAATACTGAACCATCCATGACTTGCCTTCCTTCATGATAAATGAGACGTATTTGTGACTGAAGAGAGATGTTTGTTTGTGTGGCGGAACACCTGCCTCCATGATAAATAGATTCGAGTGTCAAGAATAAAAACTGAGGAAAAGCATGCATGAGGCTGAAACGTCTACTATACAAATTTTCCTCCTCCTTGGCGGCAAAGGTAAGAGATGAGATGCCGGTTCCTGTTTGCCAATCGAACACATGCAATCTTGTCTTCTTATCTAATGTGCGCTCGCCTCAAGATCGCAAGATCCGGTCTCGAACGTATTCTTAGCCCCGACACTCTCGTCTCAAAGTGCCTCTCTCTATGCAGAGGTATACGGAATGGGTGCCGGCAAATGTAATGCTGGGGGTTAAATTTTGCGACAGACTAGCATCCCATCCAGGGGGAGCAGAAACAGTCTTACTCACTTCATATATGCTACAGAACTGAAATAAGCGCCGGCTTAATAGACCACTTTCCTCGTGTGCAGACTTTGCCTTTACCTCTTCACATAATTAATAGGGGTGAGGGGGGATGGATATATTCCTCTCTTGTCGTTTCATGCCACTGAAACTGGAGATGAGTGCCGACCTGATCAGCCACATGGCACATATGTAATAAACTTTACCTCTTATCACCATCTAATGAATGGAGAGTAGGCAAGGCATGTCAAGGATATCAGCGAACTTTAAAGTATAGCGGCCGTGAAGACCAGGCGTCTTTCCACAAACGACTCTGTTGCCGCGGAGTGCAAGGAAACCTCTTAAGGTGGCCCAGGGGTAGCTTAACTGTTCAGAGCAAGGCTATCTACATAGCTGAGATGTTTTCAATGAGCTTTCATTTGTCCTGCTCATTTAGTGGCTCTGTAGGAGGCTGAAAGATCCACAAATATGTCGAGTGCGAGAGGGTATAATTGAAGAGAAGATGTTTTTAATGGCGGTGTACAATCAATAAGCCGTTTTTACGAGATTGATGGATCGTACATTAGATGAGTCAAGCATACTAAAAGTGACGGAATATGGTGGTTTTCTTGAGGATTAGCACATGGTATTTTTGTGTGCAGATTTGGAAATGCTAGATTGATTGATGAGCTAGTAACCAGGATTTCAATCACGAAAAGCGTATTATTTGCGTAATTTGATACTCCTCTTCATTCAAGTACTCAAGTTTCTAATAGTAGGTGAGGAAAATATTTCACAAGTGGATGGTATCACTGAGGACTGGAAATGTGGGTGGAATAACAGTTAATGTATCCATAACTGGATTCAGTGCACCGGTAAAGCTAACATTGTGGGTTCGACGCCCATTCAAAGCCTGAATATTTTTTCAGGTCTTTTTTTCCAGTAGTGTCATGGCTGCATTTGCATCTATAATGAATCATAACAAGAGTTAAAATGTGTGCTGTGTTTGAACCTTGACGTTGTAAGGAATACCTGGCAGGGCAACAAAAAGACATGCGAATATATATACGAGTGCCTGACTGACATGCCCATGTTGTTCATCTGGACTGAAGAACAGGGGTGTTAATTTGGAGAGCCAAGGGTATAACCTCCAGACGGAACAACGTGGAGATAAGAACCGCAAAGCATTAAAGACCTAAGCTCCACCTGGATGCTATGCACACGACTCAAGAGACTGTCCTCGACTTGGCATGCAGCTGTCTTTTCACATGCTGGTTAGATATCGATGAAGATAAAGAGCGCATGGTTTTTTAAGACCAAATTATGTTCACTTCATCTGCTGACGGACGTGCCTTCCTGGTTTTTCAGTTGCAGTGGCTTTGGTTTAACGCTATCAAGATAAATCTCATACAATGTTAGTAACCGTATGCTTGTATGCCGTTATTACTATACCCCAGCGCCAAACTCTCTAATCCAACCCCATTTATCTTATAATTGCTATATTCCTTTTTGTGCATTTTCGGTTGTGTTATTTTCCAAAGTAGTTTCAATCGAATGTAAGAATACAATAGCTGCCATTTAATAAACAATCAGTTCCATTTTATTTGTCTGCTCGACAAAATATGAAAATGTAAGAAGTGTTTTATATTTATATCACTTTTTGGGTAACCCAACGTCTTGTAACTTTCGACCTTTTAATCTTGAAGCATCTGAGTTTCTCCACTGACGTGAAGACGATGACTTGTTTCTCTCGAAAAATAATATGTTTCAATGACTCTTTTTACTCAATTCAGTGAAGGTTTTTGTTGCTTTAAGTACCAAATTAGCTTTAAGTTCAGTTCTAGTTTTCTTAAAGTTACCCAGTTACGTTCAGTTTCCGCCAACCTAAGAACTATCATTGATAATTACAGTCTTCATAATATCAAGGATACGTTAACGAGCATCTATGATTCTGTTTTGTCAGTCCCAGTCAGCGCCTGAAAGTCAAGGCGGTCACTGCAAAGAAAACGTCAGGGAAAGCGTTATTTTGGGAAGTGATTTACCATTCAAAGGATAACAAATACTGCACCTTTATCCGGCTTAGGAGTGTACGGGTGAGGTCCAGACTGATAATTGCAGTTGATTGATGCTGCTGTGGTGCTTCGTAATCATTTCCACGCAATTGTGTTCCCAGAACGGTTGGCAACTTCTAAAGAGCGTTAAGAGATAAAACTACAAAGCTGACGTAGCGAAGAAAAGGCACACGCATCTGTTTAAGTCGGCTGCTGAAGTTATTTCTAGAACGGTTCGCAACCCCGAACAATTTCCAGAGCAAACGACGATGATGATAGAGTAGTAATAATTGACAAAATTAAAATATTTCAGTTCGATCCGATGATCCGCCGAAGATCCCGGACCAAGGTGGCAATAAAAAGTTTATCGAAAATGTTGAAGAAAAAAATGGCTGCAAAAGAGAACGGCTGGTTAAGAGAGTCTTCCTTTAGGAGACTACATGATAAAAAATCTACCATAAAAAGGTCAATAAAATATGATATGACTGACAGCTAAAGTAGAAGATTTACGAGTTAAAGTTACACAACCATTCCATAAAAGAGTGAATACGTATGCAAATCAAAAACTCTTTATTTTTCACACCCATCATTACAATGTTTCTGTAGTTGTTCTTATTTACAATTGAACCCAATATAAGTATCTGCCGGCCATACATGATAATGTTTTATTGCCTCCGAAAATAGGCAGCCACGGCCTCCTTACGAAAAAAACACGCCGATGCCACTTGCGTGCCATGCACTTCTCATTCGAAAACGCTGTTCATGCAAGAGCTCGTAGTTTGTTTGCCCTCCGAAAATAGGCAGAGGAAACCACTGCGCAATGTTAGAAACAATTGTGTACGGTACGAGACACTGCTGAAAGGCAAATATGAAGAGAGGATGCAGCATAACAGTCAGTTTTGGTATGCTGATTTTATTTTTAATTCCAAGAACGTGGTACTGGTGCTACAGTTGTGTCATTACGTTATTGTTTACAGGTATATTTTTCTTTGGACCGTTAAAGGATTTTAAGGCAAAGCACAACAATAAACGCAGTCTTTACGATATTGAGTTTCCCTTTATTTCTAACTAAATAATGTTACAGTGTTTTTTTACTGTCCTTTTACTCCATTGTCACCAGTGTCATCCCGACGTCACAAGAAGCCATAAGTCGTTTCAGAGATGATTGGCCCCCGAAAATGGGCTGACCCGACCAGGTTTCGAAAACGCCGTCATACATAAAACGGCTTCACTGCAGTTATGATGTAAAGATGCTTGCCACTGCCTCAAAAAATGAGTAGAGAGGACCATAAGCAATTAACATTCGAAAACACTATATTATAGAGGAGTAAGCAAAACCGGCTACGCCGGATGTGAAGATAACGCAATAAAGAGAGCCAGCGATTTAAGTTCACCAGTTTATTGTCTTCAACACATTACAAATTCTCAAAAAACAAAAATGTCGTTTGAACCTACCTGTGTCGTCGCAATAGATACCTTGGTTTATTGCCCCCGAAAATGGGCTGCTCGAGGTAAAGTAGACCGTTCTTCGACTCCAAAAAGCATAAAGCCTAATTGTAATCATCACACGGCAATTACAGAGCTTACAATTCCTGTATTACACAGAGTATTTCAACATGACCTAAGCTATTACACAGGACCTAAATTAATCCATGAGGGGGTGCGCACCTAAAGGAAAATTTAGTGCCAGGAAAACCGAGTAGTGTTCCTGTGTCGATAAAAACAAGACAGTTTTCCTTGAACACTCAGGGTCTCTCTGGACAATGATGTATCAATTGTGGCCTGGTAACGAATTTGTTGTCGTTACCAAGCGTTCTCGCCGTCGAATAGAAGTTGAATCCAAATAAAACGAAAACCGGATCGAAACCGAAGAACAACGCAAACTAATTCGAATGAAAACGAATCGAGCTGAGGTAAAATTTCCGTACCATTCCATACTTAATTATGCATACATTTTCGTCCGCTCTTTACGAATCATATACGGCCATCTTACTTTACAGACTGTATGCGTAGTTAAGTAAGGCTTGTACGTAAATCTTGCCTCAAACAGAAAAAAATTTTAACCGGAATGTTTTGACATAATCAAAAAATGACAACAGCTACATAATTAAATCAGTTAACATCAATTTTATTTTTTCACAGTTACAGCATTTAAGGAATAAGTCGCCACCAGTGAAGGCTACCTACGCCTACAATTTGTAGACGGTCTAAGCTCACTGCGCCTGCGTGGTGCAATGCAGGACTTGATTGGGTAGATTCACCGCACAAAGCAGAATTAACAAAAAGACAGACCTTTACCTGCCTGGGTGTTAAAACTGCTGTCCTTGTGAGATGAGCTTCCCCACATGCTTCCTAATCCTATGAATTTACTAACTAACTTCTTTGCTATCCAGTGCACTTGAAGATGTCCACTTTGATTCCATATGCGATCCATCTCTTCATGGTAGATTCTTTCTCGCGGGCCGTTTGTAAGAGAGCTAACTAAGGTGTGTGCAGTGTCCCATCAGTCCCAGAACTACATTAACAATACTGTACAAATATACTATTTAACAGGCAAGGAGAAACTTAGACTTGTCTCCTCTCCAAGTTAAATAGTTTCATTATCATTTCTCTGGATAAACCTAGCCGAAAAGTTCTTCTAAATTACAGAGCTACAACTGCTATTAAGAAGAACTTGAAAGAAATAAAATTACTGATATCACGGTGCTAAGCGGGAGATCGCGCTAAAGCCGAATTCAGGCCAAATTGCCGAACGACGAACAATGGCGAAATTTGGCCGAAACAGTTACAACGAAAACCGAATTGAAAAAAGTGCCGAACCCAGGAAACCTGAGGGGAGAACCATACCTGACCCCAAGGGAAAATTAAGTTATAATCTAAATTATGTACAGCCGAATCCGAACGTTTATTTAATTATATCGGAATGTAAGGTTTATCCAGCGCTCTACGTCATTAACCCTTCCCCCCTACCCACAAAGAAGTTCACCAACCGCTACATCACAGGCTTGTAATTCTTGAGAGTAACTGAGCAGGGCAGATGAAGGATGACGTTTCTGACCATACCGGATATGCAGGATGACGACGGTTGTATATCTGTTGGAGAAACCAAAAGGATAAATTAATTTATTTGCGTTTACCTTTTTTAAGAGTAAGAGTCCCGCTCAGGGCAAAAAACAATTTTTCGGATGGGTGTGTTGAAAGGTAAA
>CM042748.1:21250820-21255820 GCA_022496165.2 Catalaphyllia jardinei
TAGCACTAAAATTTACACTTCAGAGTTAATTCTCTGTTACATCATTTTTGATACTATACCTGCCAACTTTCACGCCTGCGGGTTGAAAACTTCGATCTCACACCGGCTCACGCTTGTGGGCCAATTTCTCATGCCTGATTGAAAAATGTAAGTTGCTGCCATCTTGCTTGACGCAATTTCCAAAAATATGTTTACTCAGACCCATGTAAGGAACAAAAACCATGTGAAAAATGAATAAATGACAATACCTTCCTCTCTGATTTTTAAAGTGAAAAGCACTGGGAGCGAGCTGATGTTTGTAGGCGTCCTAAGACTTCGGAAAACTTTGGACGTCTTCGGAAGCCTTAGGACTTCTTCGGAAGACGTCGGACTCCTTCGGGAATCGTGATGATCGTGTCATCTTCAAAAATCCCAGCACTTACAGGATAAAAATCTCATGCTTATATCTCAGAAAAAGTTGGCAGGTATATTGTAGCATCAAGTGTTAAATAGTGGTTAAAATGAACCATAAAAATCTAAGTGCTGGAAACTGTTTTGAGCCACATAATGAGCCCAAGCATAGCAAAAACTGAATATTTTAAAGTGGGCCTGGGCCGCTGGCAGCTGGGGCCTGTCTTGTACTCTGAGCTGGCAAATCTTTCCTAGGTCATGTCAGATTGTAGATGTCTGGTTCTTAAAACCACAAGTGAATCGCTTTCATCTACAGAAGCAACTTCCAGCATGTTGAATTTCCAAGTCCAGATTAAATCAGCTTTGTTACTGTAGTATTTGATAGCCATGCTATTCAAGAGACAGAGTATATTTACGTGTGAGCTCAATAGCAAATAAATGCTGAGAGCTTGGCCTTTTTATAGTGAAAAAGTATTGAGGAAACCCAAAAAGAAACTATACAAAGCTGATAACTGTATATTTATATCGTTTGGTCTCAACAGTTAATCTACAGGTTTTAAATGCAAATTGAAATGAATTCAAATTAAATTTAGTTAAATTTCGTGGCATAAAATATTATTGATTGGTAATAAACTACATTTATTATATGGCAAGGGAAATCTGAGCGTTCTGATTGGTTCTTTCTTGGTCAGGATTTTACCATATGGACCGTTTCCAGGGAAATGGTTCAAGCCGTGTATTTTTTCTTTTCAAAAGCCGGCAAATTGATTTGCAGCTTAAGCTACTAAAAGAAAACATGTAAAATGGCTTATTCCTTTGAATAGAAGAAGACAATGATGAATTAGGCAATAGCAAGACAAACGAAAGAATTGAGCGACAGCCTACGTACATCAGAGCTTGAACACCTTTGGTTCAACATGTTCAACTAAATACATTTGTGTGCATGCATTTAAGCTCAATAAGCTTAATGAAGAAGAGAACGAGACAGCAACAATTTCCAATAATTTCCTTCACCTCTTCACTTAACATGTAACAAAGACGTTTTCATTCAACATACTAGAATACAATAATTAAGTCTAAAAATCGAAAAGAAAACTAGTATTGAAACGTAAAGCGAAGGTCATGCACTAGTACACAAAACAAGTGAAAAACACTTAGCTGATTAACGAAAACGAATCCAAAAAAGATGCTAAGCGAGAGATTTTGGCGACTCCAATCCAGTTGCACTTAAAAGAACTGTATGGTGAATGTTATCCCCATACTTTGTCTCCCAATCCAGCAAGTTACGCTGGTAAAACGTTCGGAAGAAGTTCAATAATTTTTTGTTCAAAGTCGTTGTAGCTGGTGGCTTGTTCTTTCTGAGTTGCTCGCGTCATCACGCGCCGGAAGTCCTTTGAATTTAACTGACCGGAAGTGTGTTTGAAAGAAAAATATATAGCATGAGCCGAGTGCCATATAATAAACTACTTACTAACCTAGCTAGCTCAAGTCGTACTGGGGAATATTGGCCCTTTTATATGGACCTTGCTGCGCTCGGTCCGTACTGTCACAACCTCGGGCCAATATTTCGGGCCAATATTGCTCCTTGCACCTTGCTCCCAATGTGTGGCTTCATAGCTCAGTTGGTAGAGCATCGCACCGGTATCGCAGAGGTCATGGGTTCCAATCCCGTTGAAGCCCTGATTTTTTATTTTATTTTTTATTTATTATTATTTTTTTCAGGCTTCTTCTTTCCAATTGCTTAAATTGGAAAATATACTGTGAGGATCATACTTCACTTGCATCTATAACCGCAGTTCAAATATGAATTATTTCATATACACTTAACATCATTTCACTCTTTACGGGAGATATGAACTCATTAAATTGACCTTGCTCCCAATGTGTGGCTTCATAGCTCAGTTGGTAGAGCATCGCACCGGTATCGCGGAGGTCATGGGTTTGAATCCCATTAAAGCCCTGATTTTTTTTTTCAGGCTTCTTCTTTCCAATTGCTTAAATTGGAAAATGTACTGCGAGGATCATACTTCACTTGCATCTATAACCGCAGTTCAAATATGAATTATTTCATATACACTTTACATCATTTCACTCTTTACGGGAGATATGAACTCATTAAATTGACCTTGCTCCCAATGTGTGGCTTCATAAGTCAGTTGGTAGAGCGTCGCACTGGTATCACGGAGGTCATGGGTTCGAATCCCGTTGAAGCCCTGATTTTTTTCAGGCTTCTTCTTTCCAATTGCTTAAATTGGAAAATATACTGCGAGGATCATACTTCACTTGCAAAATTTATAAAGTTTTTTGGCAATCATTATTAATAATTGTTTTCTTTAAATTGTCCTTAGTATAGCAGATTGAATTGATGATTTTTCTTTTAAGGGAATGATAAAATTTGGTCCTTAGACAGAAAAGGAAAAAAGAAAACAGAATTCTCTTAATGCGTGTTCAACAATATGTTACCAATAGATAGAAGGTGTGTCAGAAAGTCTAGTGTTGAACGTGTGAATTTTGCCGTTTTGAAGGACAACATTGCAAAACCTTTGTAGCAAGGATGAGTTATTGAATCAATAAATAAAAGAGAACCAGATAACAGGTTAACACCAAAAAAAGTAACTGTTTGCAGTAGTAGTTGCTTCAGATCCCTTCAAAATAAGGGGAAGTAATTTGAAAGAAGAGGTTGAGAATATTATTTTTAAAGACAAGCACAGTTCAGCTGTTATTGAGTTCTTAGAATTGCTCTATAGACATGACTAAAAAAAACTTCACTTGCCTCAATGGGCAAGTGACGTTTCTTTTGTAGACATACACATACAGACATACATAACTGTTTTGCTGAGCCTCAATGGGGCTTTTCGGGAAAGATAAATTGAAATTTACAATAGAACTGTTGAGAATTTTTAGAGGAATTTCAAGTAAGGTGTTATAGCTCTAAGCTGTAGAGTATTATATGAATTTTTGGAGCTTGTGAGAATTACTTCAGCACTAGTTCATCATGTATGAGGATCCCCTCAAAAATTGGTTTTCTTTGTAACCTGATTATTTGTGTAGTGTGTATCAATGTTATAATAATAATTATTATACAGGTAGTGGTGGTCAAGTCCAATTTGGGGTGATGGACATTGCACATTGTACATGTACGCTTAAAAAAACACATCCCTGCAGGCTCTGGTTTCCTCTTAGGTGATTATTACCAAAAAATACATGTGATTAGTTATGAATTAGCAGTCTTAATTGTTTTTTTTTGTAAACTTTTCACACAGGAAAACAACAGCATATTGAATCTGTGCTCAATCAAATTGAGAAAGACCACAAGATAAAGATTAAAAAAAAAGAAGTTATTCTCTTGGATGATGATGAAGAAAACATTTCAGTGGCTCGAAGCTGTAAAATGAAAGCACTTCTTATCAAGGGAGATGATAGTCTTGATGAGCTACTAGAACAGAGGTAGATAAGTATTATTTTGTTCTTCCTTCGGAATATGTGTATACTGAAAGAACACCAAATGTTATGCAATGTACATTTTTGAGTAAAATATTGTTTCCCCACTCTGAAGTACATGTAATATACATCTAAGAAACAAGATACCAAAACAGAGTCAATGTTTTAGCGATCACAAGCTTTTGACGCTGTCACAGCATCTTTTTCAAGTGAATGTGGCAGGAATCTATGTGTGTTTGTCACATGAGCTCGAGTGAACCAATTAAGTCACATGCCAAAATGTCCCCATTGGAAGAGAGAGTAAAGTGGCTGTCATAGCTAGAGAATTTGTGAAGTCTTGGAAATTCTGGGCCAGTCCCTGCTAGTAGTGCATACAGGGATGTTTTGACACGTGCCTTGGTCCACCCAAGTTCAGGTGACAAATACAGTACACTCCCACTAAATTCACTTGAGAATTAGACACTATGGTATTGGTTATGGTATTAATTTATTTTGTTTCCTGTACATGTACATTCACTGTCATGTGCTTGTACATGTTTGACCCGTGAACTCAAAAGGAATGTAATATACTTTTAACTATTTAAAATCTGCTAAGCAGATGTAATTAAAAAGTGTTTGTGACCTGAGTGGTGATATTACATTTTTTTTATTTAATATTATGGTTTCATATGTCCTGTACAAAATTGCTGATAGAGTTAATAAAATAATATAAAACAGCAGGTGTTTTTCGTTACAAAATCACATTAATTACTGTTTATTGATTACATGTAATAGCTCTTGAAGTAGTAATTTGGCACTGCAATTCTACTTCGGGGGTGTTGTAAATCACTGAAAGAAATAAGCTACATGTAAGACCATAAACTAAAGTACAATTGTATTGTAATATGCTAAAACTGCATATTGTTTGTAGTCTCTGCAACATACATTGTACATATTTCTATTTTTTTGTCATGGGATTATATTAACGTGTGACCAAAAATAGAAAAACAGTGTAAACAATCGACAAAGATCAATTAAAGTATATAATGACAGTGATACATTTTTCTCCATGTACTGTATACATAGAATTACTCATTCATGGGTCATTGACTCAAGGTTCGGTTGTGGTAGTACAGACCTCAATGCTCTCGGCCAATACAAAAACAAGCAAGGGCCAATATTTCCTAGTA
>CM042748.1:21265820-21285948 GCA_022496165.2 Catalaphyllia jardinei
CTACAGTGTTTGTGGTGTTTATTTCCCAGAGCCTCATGCTGAGGTCTATTGTGTTAGGCGGAATTTTAATTTATCGAAATTGGTTTATTCTTGTCTACAGTTTAAAGCAAGGACACTTGAAAACTGAACACTTTTTTTGGTGACTGGAATGAAGACTCTTCATATAATACAGACGATTAGCGTTTTAGTCGGTGTAAATCGCCTATTAATAAGAAGAGCCTTCATTCTATGGTCAATGTTCAATCAGTGTTGGTTCATAGTTCATTTATTTTCACACTATTTACATAAAATTAACATAGAAAGAAAAGTAATGTTTCTAGTGACAGAAGCAAATCACTTTGGAGGTGACATGCTTTTGTTAGTGGTCAATGCGCTTAGTCTCACCTAGCTAGTTCAGGCATGCCACTTAAACTGAAAGATACCAAGACTTTGAAAGCATCTTGGAAAAGCTTTGCCCCAGAGTTGGATTTCTCTGGGTGCTCGGGCAATGCACGACCTCTTTTACCTCTAGATCTGTCACACTCACTGTGGAGCGATACCTTTGCATAGTTTTCAGCATGAAGCCTGACATTCGAGTGACACCGAGGTTAGCTTCCCTGGCAGTTGCTGTTAACTGGGTGTTTGCTCCATTGTTCATGTCTGTCGCCCTATTGCTCTATCGCACTAACGCTTTACCTGGTTACCATTCCCTTGCATGTTCACATTTACACGGTTGTCCAACGATCTAGCCAGCAAACGGGAGTACAGCGAGAGTCTACTCTGGCCGAGAGAATTTCCATCTTAGTATAGACCAATTTGGTGTTATTTTTCGTACCTATTCTATCGCTGGGGGCATGGAAATTTCTCGTGAATTCAAGCCATCAAATGCAGCAGTTCATTTATTTCAGGAGAGCAATTGGATTCCTCAGTATTGTTTAATCATTAATTCCTGTTTAAATCCTTTAGTGCACGCCTTTGGAAATGATAAGTTTAAAGACGCTTTAAAACGGAAGCTGCCATTAAGATGCAACACTAGTAAAGAGACCCCTGCCACTCAGAAAGACAGTGATTCTATTCCTTCCTATGAATGACAAAAAAGGCATTCAACTGCATGGAGTTAGCTGGCTCGACTTCAAAAACTCATTAATAATTCATGAGCCTAACAGCCAATCAAAACACTGAGAAAGCATCACATGCATGAGCTTTATATCCGATAAAACACTCCTCGTTAGTATTCTTTATATAAAGAATACTGATAAGGCATAGCTTGTTTTTCTTGTATGCCAATATCTTCCCCTCACAATTTGAACCTTTGTTCGGACTCCCAAGACACCCACTTTTTCAGGAATGTTTTTGAAGCCGTTCAAAAAAACTCGCAGCACGTGTTTTATCGGGTTTAAAACCACTCGGCTGCGCCTCGTGGTTTAAAATCCGATAAAACACTCCTGCTTGTTTTTTGAACATTACATAAATTGCTGTTCCTTACAACATTTTTCCTCTTGGCAAATTCATTCAGAGAGCTAACTAAATCATAACGGAAGTCGAAGAAAGGAATGTTTGGTGTCATAGATGATTTGTTCCTTCTTCCTTTTCAGTGACTCCTACGCGCCTCAGCCCAACTCGTGTCCAATCGGCTTTTCTCTCTGCAAAAAACTCACTATCACAGTAGTGACTGGGTACAATTGTGTTCCATTCCTTTATGAATCAGTGGATCTTAGTGTCATAGTATCCCACATCGCTTTCCAACACAAACGGCATAAATAAATAAATAAATAAATAGATAAACCGTCGCTTTATTTAAGTGTTTAGCATTACTGTACTAATTGAGGACACTTACAATAAGCAAACAAATAATGCAAATTAAATAGGAACTTGGTAAAATCCCAACTGGTGGGAGGCTAACCAGTTGGCTATTTACAAAGACTACCAAACACAATTCCATCCTGTGACAGGGAGGAGGATTTGAGCCCGTGACCTCACCTCGCCTCACCCAACTACTTCATCCCTAATGGCTAACAAGGCCGGGAACTCCAGATTACAAATCAAGTGCAACAAACAAACAACGACAACAACAATATTTTATTATTTTGCAATTAGTCCTAGTGACCACTGGGCCACGTCGCCTCCTCTGAAGTTTGGAAATGAACTCCAGTCTTCAATCTCAATTTATCGTGATAGTCTTTAATTTAATTATGGTTTATGTGTTTGTGTATGATAAAGAAATGATTGTTTACAAAATCTCCAGCAGTTCTTAACCAATCACGAGTATCAGGTCATCTAGTAAATAGCATGTATGTGCTCTAAATTTAAAACGTTTTTATCAAGAACGATTTATGCATGATTATTTGAAGAATTCTGCTGTCAGTAAGACAGTAAGCTCAACACATATAAACTGAGATTTTTAGTCATGGATTGTTTGTGACTAACTGCAAAAGTTACCTGCAGTAACAAAACTTTACCATCAAGTAAAATAGGTACTACTTTTAACTGGTATTTCTGAAGTCGAACCCTGAGCATTGACTTCGCATAAGCTGTGATCTTGACCTCTTCCACAAAATCAGAACTGTCGATCTCTTGTCTGCATCTAGCGCTTTATTTGACTGACTTCCATACGCGTATTCATCAGTTGTACAATTAGTTACTCAACTACTTGACCTGATTTTTCAAGTTGTCAAAACCTGAAAATTTGTAATAAAGCAATGGAATCAATTTCCATATTCCCCAGTGTTACAATAATTTCAACACTTTGCATACAATCACTGACTCAAGTGGGATTTTAACTCTTGATCTCACTGAGTAAAGTGACACACAAACAGCTACAACCACGAGTCTTGATTGCTAGTAGCATTGCTCTTTGCAGAATCAGCTTCATCGTAACAAGCATCGTTTGCAGCAAGCTTATTGAAATCATAATATGGGGTGTCCCTTGCCATCATTTCTTCCAGTATTAAAATAAGTTTCTCAAATGTCGGTCTTTTATCAGGATCCTCGTTCCAGCAGTCCAACATTATCTCGTATCTGATGAGAAATGACTCATTTTAAAACATAGTTTGAAAGATGGCAGCTCTAAGATTTACTTCCATTTTTATACTTGTTTAGCTCGTGTACGTTTTAAACCTCCTGTATATTTATTATTTTCTTAATAAGGCCCTGTAGGGACCCCCCTAAAAGCCAAGTGGATATGTGACAAGGCACTTAAGGCACGTAGTTTCCGGTGTTGTGGTCTTGCCTTGTCTCCCGGGATGGTGCTTTGCTTTGCACAGGGTTCATCTCATTGTACCTTTCCCCCTTGGACAGAATTGTCCAAGAAAAATTACTATGACGGGCCCCGCTTCCTCCCATAAAGATATTTTCTCATTGTATGTTTTCTCCTTTTGATCTATGAGTACTTAGACCTAAAATTAAAAGTGTTTTTGGCTGTGTTTTTTATTTGCTTGTTTCCATTGTTATCTGTCATACCAAGAAGACGACCATCACTTGTTGAACACTCCGATAGGCCCTTTGCACGATCTGGTCACATGGTATAGAGTAAATTATGCAGGAACGCAAGTTACACAGTAAAGGTAAGTCTGCATACGAGCCAAGTGGCCCATCAGGCCGGAGCTATCCCGGTTTCCTTAGCATTAAGCGACTAGGAGTATTTCTACTCCCCCCTGGATGGGATGCTAGTCCATCGCAGGGTTACCCCCCAGCATTAAATTCGCCGGTACCCATTTATACACCTGGGCGGAGAGAGTAAAGTGCCTTGCCCAAGAACACAACACAACGTCCCCGGCCAGGGCTCGAACCCGGACCACTCGATCCGGAGATGAGCGCACTAACCATGAGGCCACCGCGCCTCCCACAAGTTACACAGTGGTACACAGTGGTACACAGTGGTACACAGTGGTACACAGTGGTACTCCCAAAACAAACGAAACTTGCGTCCTAGTAACATAAATTCCGTACCACGTGACCGGATCATGCAGAGGGCCTATTGGTCTGTACTACTTTAATTCGTTCTGGTTAAACTGCTCCTTTTTGCTATTGCTGGGCTCAGAAGAAGAAGCAGTGTTCGTGATTTGATTCTAGCAGCATAACTTACAGTGAGCGAAACCCTTAGGTGTTATTTTATAGGAGCAAAGTATACTGAGCGATTTACTTACATCTCATCTGAACACATGTCTGGTTTATCCATGCGATATCCTGTCTTAAGAAGTCTGTAAAGTTGCTTGTTGCTTACCCCAGGATATGGGATGTTGCCTAGAACAACAGATAAACTTCATGAATTAATTAAGAAACAGAAAGCATGTACCATGTACAGTAGAAACACGAGTGGAAGTTTGGGAGAACGAGAAATGCTGTGGGAAAGTGAGCGCAGGCGATCGAGTGTTCCCATAGCTTTTTCGAGTTCTCCCAAACTTTCACCTACAACTCGATAGAAACACGGAGAACTTGTCTTCGACTTCTTTTAGAAAACACCGCGACAGAAAAAAAAAGCAAAACAACTAGTAAACTTTGATCGTTAAAATATAAATTCACTTTGCTCGAGCCATCATTACGTCAAGAACTCGTGCTAGGTCTGTGTTTCTATCGAGTTTAGTAAAAATCTACTAGCCTTCTATTAGAAATGCCGGTATTCTGTGATAGTGAGTAGCCTAGCTGTGTGCGCTAGAGGCCGTTCCTTGGCGTTTTCGAGGTGTCTGTAAGAGGATTTAGATAAAGTTTTGAACGACTAGTAGATTTATAATAAAACAATTAGATTATTCGCTCGCCATTTCTATGCGTGATACAAATCTCGAGCTCATGATCTAATTGTTTATTAGTATAAATATACTAGCGTTCTATCACGAATGCCGTTCTCTGATTGGCTACGCTTGTAGCATAATATAGATCCCTTTGCTTATTGCACAGTCGGACATCAATTACCGATAATCATAGTTACACACTTCATGTAAACGATAATTCAGGAATAAATGATATGAGTTTCTTTGGTGAATGGGATCATATTTCCCTTCCCCCCCCCCCTCCTCCTCCTCCTCTTCCTCTCTCTCCCCTTCCCTCAAGAAGGCTTTCTCTCCTCCTTCCTTCCTTCTCACCTCCCCCCAAGAAGACCTGACACTTAAGCTAGAAATGTATTTGATGACTCTACATAAATCAATTTCATTCATTTTCAAAGACACACAAGTTGTCGCTAGCGCGGTCTCAATCTTACCCATTGTGGCCAGTTCCCACAGGAGTACTCCGAAAGACCATCTAGAATAAACAGACATCATTTGTATCATCACCGCTTTACACATTTCGTTTTTATGAGCTTATAGTTCAGTCTGGGATGGCTCAGGAGATCACAGAGCAACAATAACGTCTGCTATTTCTCAAGTTCCTTGATACACGTTCGTCTTTTTTGATAGTATACGTGACCAGCAAATAAATGTCATTAGTATATACTAAAACAGTGGGTAGCGTTGAAGGCTCGCGCTGATTGGCTAGTCAAACTCCAGATAACTTTGCTATTTACCTCCGAGCAACTCGAGAAAAAATGGCGTCCCGGTATACATCCGTGACAAGTGAAGAAAACATCCAAATTATTTTTTTGTGGTGTATATTATCTCGTTGTTTTAGTATACACTAAAACAACGAGAATGTATACACTAAAACAACTATTCACCTCAGTGTCGGTGGCTAGCGGTGAACATTTACCTCGCCGCTGCGCGGCTCGGTAAATATCCATGGCTAGCCACCTCCACTTCGGTGAATAGTTGTTAAATATCGTTTTCAGGAATAGCTAGCTAGAAACAACCCTTTGAAAAGCTAAAGAGACCAAAACAGTTATAAATAAAGCTAAAGGAGTTATTTCTGTGACGTTAACTTACCCATTTTTATTTCTTTTTTACTTTTATTAATGTGTTTAACCTGGCGAAGCTGGTGAGGAAGTCTGAGCTGTGGCACCTCACTCTTATAGCTAAAGTTCGTTGACAACAGAAACCTGATTCTTAGTTATGGAAAAATGTGAGAAGGTATATAACCTTTACATACGTACACATCACTTTTTGTAGTGTATAAACCGTTAACAAGCGCTTCAGGTGCTGTCCATTTGATTGGCAGTTTTTTCGTGTGCTTTGCCTCATATATTTCATCATAGGTATGGCGTAGCAGACCAAAATCAGCGATCTTCACTGCTCTGTCCTCACCCAGAAGAACATTACGAGCTGCAAGATCACGATGGACAAATCCTTTACTAGCCAAGTAATCCTGTGATAAACGCAAAGGAAAAACTGAGAAATTGAAGGACACTTCGAACCGAATAAGCAAGGGAAAGCGTCTAATAAGGTAGCCATGCAGATTGTAAAACTAGAAACCTTCACTTGAAGCGTAGAAAAATGGGGCATCTCCCACAGCATTAATTATGATCCAAAGCATACACAACCCTTCTGCAGCGGTTACGTCTAGTAATTAAAGAGAGCATGACCCACAAGTTGACGCTTAGTCGCGCTCCCTAAGGTGTACTGCAACTGTATCAACCAGTACATCTCCCTTTGAAAGAAAAATTTGGTTTTAGATTCTCAGGTGAATGCTAGTTTCTACTTACCATTCCCTGAGCTATCTGCCACGCCAAACAAAGAAGATCCTTTGCAGACAGGTCATCTTCATCGTTATTGTTATCCTGGGACGGGATGTTAATCGTCACGTGTGCATTTTCCACGTGGAATGAACTTTCGCATTTACTATTGTTCTGTTCGGCCTTTTCGTTAGCCTCTGATGAAGGGGTTTCTTCTCTGTGAGTAACATGGTCATGTTCTTTGATAGGCAGTGTCTGTGATGGCACACTTTGGAAGCTTTCATCGACCTCTTTTGTCGCCCCTTGATAAGATCCTTCACAGGTCAACGGTTTTGTTTGGTTCTGGACGTGTTCCTGAGATGAAATAAGCTGATATGAAAACATTACCCAGGACACTTCCGCTCGTTTTCTGCTAAGTATAAGTTTAAACCAGGTCGACTAGCAACTCAAATTATTGTTTAATTCGATTCGCTTGTTCTCTAACCTCGTATTGGAGGCGCGGTGGCCTCATAGTTGGTGCGCTCGGGTTCGAGCCCTCGCCTAGCTATCCGGGTTCGAGGCCTGGCGTGGCAGATAGCTCATTGTTGTGTTCTTGGGCGACACTTTACTCTTACAGTGCCTTTCTCCACCCAGGTGTGCAAACGGGTACTGTCGTTTTAATGCTGAGGGTAATCCTGCGATGGATTAGCATCCCATCCAGAGGGAGTGGAAACATTCCTAATGGCTTCATGCTTCGGAAACCAGGATAAGTTCCGGCCTGATGAGCCACTTGGATCATATGCAGACTTACCTTTTTACCTAATCTGGTATTAATTATGGATGGCCACAGATCAGCTAATCCGGCATTTTTTAAAATACTACAAGAACTGCTGTGCAGAAACGCAAGTCAGTACGTAAGTAAGTAAGAAAGTAACTCAGTACGTAAGTGAGTGAGTGAGTGAGCGAGCGAGCGAGCGAGTGAGTGAGTGAGTGAGTGAGTGAGTGAGTGAGTGAGTGAGTGACTGAGTGAGTGACTGAGTGAGTGACTGAGTGAGTGAGTGAGTGAGTAACTAAGTAACTAACTTAGAAAGTCAGAAAGTCAGGTTTGAGGCCCCAGCTAGCACGCGCTCGGTTGGATCCGTTCTCCGCACTAGAGTTTCGTTGGCAGAATCTAAGAGTTTTGAGTACAAATTGTGCAGAATTCGGGTAGAGTTTGAAAACATCGATCAACAACACAAAAGGTAAGTTAGTAACTAATTGAATTTCCCTTGGGATGCGTATATCGTTTCTTTGCACATTTTAATCAACCGACCAATTACGCTTAGCTTGGGGCGAGTCACTGTATCGAAGTAGACTTATAAAATAATAGTTTTTGCTGCAATTTTGTAATTTCTAACCTGTCGTTTCTTTCGGAGCCATTGAAGGAGATCCCCATGTGGAACATATTCCAAGATCAGCAGGATGGGTTCAGATCTTACCCAGTAGCCCAACATGCCCAGAACATTTCGGTGAAAGCCAATTTGCTTCATAAGATCAATTTCCTGTAAAAACTGTTTTTTGCCCTCATCCCCTGCTGCTTCTGATAGAAAACGAAACAACAAGTAAATTAACTGACAAACGTATTGCAAAAGAAAATCAGACGGATAAAAAGCTGGACTGCAATAACTCATTGAACAAAACTCCTTCCTGAACGACTTTTAACCATGTCATCTTTTTGATTGATTCAAGTGGGATTTCATTCCACAAAAATGACATTAAGAGTGTTGTCTTTGGTTTAAAACTGTTTTGGAAAATTAGACCACTTATTATCATTGCTGATCAGCTACTACACTGGAGCTCGCTCCAGGGGGCGGTAATTGGGGGCGGTAAGATGAGAGATCCTGGGAACGAGGTTGTGGCTTTACCTGCTCTCCCAACCATCTGTAAGATGGTAAGACACGCATAACATAAATTTATTTATCTCTCCTTTGCTCACCAAGTAACACTTTGACAGCAACAACTCTTTCTTCTTTGACTTCCACTCTTTCCTCTCTGGGTTTGAAAAACACTTCAGCGCTTGGAAATTCCCTGAGAACTCCTTTGTGAACCTTCCCAAAAGCCCCTCTACCCAGCTCCTCCATAAATGTTACCCGCTCTGGAATAACCTCCCATTGCAGTAAGGGAACAATGTCAGACTTGGACCTTGAGAAATTAAAACATTATTGAAATGATTATCGTTTCCACGTAACTATCGTACGCTGAACATAGTTCTTCGCCAAATCGTGTGTAGATACTTTGCTTGACAACATTCAAGATCACAAGTCCCATTGTTAAGCGAGGAAAGTGACGGTATAAACAAATACGAAAAATCACCAGTGTAAAATGTGCTTTTGCAAAATTGGAGACCGCCTTTATGCTGTTATGCTGACTAATCTCACGAGGAATCACACAAAGAAGTAAAACATCACAACTTCTCCCCATATGACAACCAGTTACATTTCTATGGTTGAGGAACGACATGAAAACTCAAAAAACCTTTTTGCCATGACAGCACGAAGTTGTTTTTGTTTCCATCTCTTTCTGTGGCACGCTGCAATCCACACTGTTACCATGGCAATAACAGCGACACTTCCTGCGATTATTCCAGCTCTTGAAACGATTGTCTTCTGATCGTCTGAAGTGGTCAAAGATCAAAATGATAAAAATCCGGCCAGTATCATACTTACCCTGATCGGCTCTTAACATTTTTTGAAGCTAACCTAGCACTCTCACGTTTTAAGCGAGGAAGTCGCGCTATTTCAAATGGCCATCAATCAGTCAATCAATCAATCAATCAATCAACAGTCATTCAATTAATCAATCAATCAATCATTAACGTACTTGTCCAATACTCTGACAAATTTATGCATAGCATTGTATTGTATTCTATTGTTTTGCGTCATTCTCAACTGTATTGTATTGTTAATCTATTGTTAATCTATTGTTATGTAGATATAATGCAATACAATGCTAACTGAATTTGTCGGAGTATTGGACAACCCTCTGTCCACACATATCTGAAATTCCTTCTTCAGTCTTCGAGAAGTAGAGAACAATGCTCTCTGCTTACATCTACACTTTCAGTGCATTATTTTGGGTAAAACGAGGAGTGAAAAAAGTAAAGAAAAAACTTAAACCATGCCTACCTTTTTCGCCCGACTTTGTTTTAACCTGCCAAGAGTTTGACCTGTTACTCTCCCCCAATTCATTCGTAACAGTCATTTGAATTTCGTACTGTGTACCACAGTCAAGTTGGAAAAGATGAAATGTGTTTGTGATATTGGTAACTTTGAGTTGCCTCCAGTCAGCTTCACTGCCAAGTGAGGGCACTTTTCTGTAGTGTATTATGTACATCGATAGAGGACATTTAATATTTTTTGGAGGACTCCATGTTATGTTGGCCTTGCATCCATTTATTTCCTTTTCGTTGTTGTTAATTACAGGAGGTGGCAGTTGGCCTTAAAATAAGAAATATAAATACTTTTATTATATAAACACCAGTGTTTTATTAGGATTTCTTCCACTGAGAAAATCCATATATTTTCACATGTAAAAATACGATATTCTCACATGTGAAGATATCGATGATTTCACTGACATCAGGTTTGTCTCTTAAATTGTACTTAAATTCGTTGGTGTATCATCGAAACATCTTCGAGTCTTCCTCGAAAGTCTTCGGCAATCTTCGGAAATCTTCAGACATTTTCGGAAATTCTCGGAAATGTTCGGGAACGTTTGTCTGGTCTTCGGGACAATTTGGGAAATCTTCGGAAGGTGGCCGGAGATCTTCGGAAAATCATCAAAAACGCCGTCATCAGTATGTTTATGTAATAAAAAGACTAATACATGGACGCTTGAAGATATGGAATTTATTTTCTCGCGTTCACATTCGATATCTCACTCGTTCGCTGCGCTCACTCGTTCGATATCGATGTGAACACTCGATAAATTCCATATCTCCGCTCGGCCATGTATTATTCTCTATATAAATTTCTACACAAACGCCGTTTAGAGCACGGGTAGTCCCTCTTTCGCTCAGTCCGTCAAGCGAGACCGCAAATTAACCACGAGGAAATAATGGCCGCTTGGAACCCAGGGTCGGGTTTCTTCAAATCCCGATTATTAAGCTAACCCAGGGTTAGCAAGAATTTTGATTTCGGTTTTGTAACTTTTTGGTGAGGTGTTCCGTAAAATTCGGCACACGTAGTTTATGAAATAAAGTCGAAGAATAGAATGAAGTACCTGAATGAAACTTTTAGCCGTCTTTATGTCAACTTCGTTTTCAGGCTCTCTCTCAACTGCCTCCTTTGGTCGTTGGGACCAAGGGAGACAGAGGAGAGAGAGAGAGATCCTGGAACGAAGTTACATAATTTCAAACATATTAAACGTAGCTAATTGTGTAACTTATCAGGTCAAATGTGTTATAGCTGTAATTTCAGGGTAAATTAACATCAGTGGTAGTCATTTGTTGGTTCAATTAAAGTTGCATCTATTTGCTTTCTTACGTCTATTTTGTCCTTGTATATGTACACATCTGTCACAGAATCAAGTCTAGTCCCAATTAAGATTGTTGCAGTACTCATTAGACCGATACAAAAGACAACAAGGCGACTTAAATGATAAATCATTAGTGGACTATGCATAAATAACATCGTTAGCTTATGCATGGTCTTGTACGCTTTTAAGCTTAAAATTTGAGCGTATAGTTCAATAAAATTTATACCTATTCCAGTCTTGACCTTCCATAATTTCCTGGGAAGCCGTGCATGAGCGTACCAAGTGGTAACTGCTAACTCGTATTTCTTGAAGCACTCTAACTGAACAATGCAGTGAGTTGCATCTCGCGACACATTGACTGTATTCCACTCTCTTCTCTCAGCTCTGGTTACTTCCCTGTAAAAAATAACGTTCTTCCAGACCGGGCAAGAAGGCTGCTCCCATGTGACCTCAACAGTGCTTCCACTTACTTCGTCTGTATGGTTTATGATCAGCGGAATATCTTTACAGTGGAAAAATCGTTCAAAGAGCTACTAAATTAATCAAAACGAGGTACTCGTATCTGGCCAAATTTAAGGTAAGGTCAGTCGCACCGGGGTACTCTATGAAGTTATTTATGGGAAGGCTCCGTCCTGAGGTCTACCCTTTGACAGAAAAGTTACCCCTTTCGTATACCGTCAATTGAAAAAGGCTACCACTTTCACATGCTTTCATAACCGGGACGTGTTATGAATGAATAGCAGGAAAGGAAGCCCCCTTGTCATTTCCATGTAGTGACTAATAAATGAAATGGTACAACCATAAGGTGCCCCTGTTCAAACCTTTTGAATTAAATGCCCTTTAAAATAACGAAATGACAGATTTCCCTACCCTTTTCATATACCTCACCTTGTGAAATCACTACTCCTTTATATACCTGAAGCCTCTATCTCTTTTAGACGGAGATCCCCCGTATAAACCATTCTAGGGATACAATCAGCCTATGCCAAGAGCGTTGATGCCCATGTTTTGGCAGTCAGTTAGAATTTGCTTTCAAAACAGAAAGAAGGCAACCAATCTTACCGCGGTATAAGTCGGAGATCTCAGCAGAAGACAAAGGAACTCCAATGACATGGAGATCCATAACCGACCCATAGAACTTCCTTCTGATGGAGAATTCTGTCCGAGGATCTTTTCCAATATAATACGACTTCAACTTTTCAGAAGACATTTTTGAAAAGTCTTCGGTTATTGGAAAAGATATGTTCTCACTGTTTGATCTTTGATAGTCACCGTTCACGTACATTCCGATGCTGTTTCCCTGACAGGTTGCAGCTATATGCGTCCACTTACCATAGGGAATTTTCCGCGTAGTGGTGATGACATTTGTATAGTTCAGAGGAGGTAACATTTGCTTCAAAACGAAAGAGATACCAGCATGTTGATCATTCTTTGACAATGTTAAGGAAAGCAGGTTTCCACCTGCGCTGATTGACCAGAAGACTGTGGAACTGGCGCATGCAGCACCACGACCAGGTACTCTTACCCAACAAGCAACTGTGAAATCGCAGTCTGGAATGTTTATGTTAGGTACAGTTGCATAAGAAACCGTAGTATTAAAATACGGCGCTTTATTGCCCGGACATCGGCCCTTTGTAAACGTGACAGGACCAAAATACCTGTGAATAAGAAAATTACCACTTCAGTTCGATTATAAGCCTTTTCTCAACTTCAGAACCATTTTCTACATGAAAAAAGATCTGAAACGTATTTTCTTCGTGAACTTGAGAAAGGTTGAGAAATAAAATAAGAAAGAGTCATTCTTTGCTGACCTTACATCTGAATCTGACTGTGCCCCATTTAGCAACCAATGGCCGTGTACCTCGCGCTCTGAAAGAATCCCAATTCATTCAACCTGTTAATCAAAGGTTAAAAAGGTATTGTAGAGCGATAACGGTCATTAATGCAAGTGCGGCCGTAACACTACTTGAACAGAGACCTGAAAAAAAATTTTCAGGCTCTGAGCGGGATTCAAACCCACGATCTCTGCGATGCCGGTGCAGTGTGGCCGCACTTGCATTCAGTTAATGACCGTTACCGCTCAATTGCTACTATGGGACAAATTACTTTCATCTGTATTGTAGAGCGTTAAGATGTAAGCTCTGCCTCAATTTTTTTTCCAAAGTATCGGTTTGATCGAGTTAATCTTTAGATTAATATATAACAATATACCTTATTTTGGTAGAGCCAGAAGCAAGAATTCACTACGCTTTAACGCCTCAACACTTAGACATGAATGTCATAGTGTTTTTTTGTTCGTAAGCGGGATTCTTATTAATTGGTGAACCATACCTTCATTCCAGTGGCCAGAAACTTGATAATTCTTGAAGCTCTGAGAGCGGATAAGTAAAGAAATTAATTGAACGCAACACAAAAACACACTGTTTAAAGCAAATTGATATTTGAAGGAGCCTTTAAAAAAGTGGCGGGAGAGAAGGTATCTTGTGAGGAAAATTTTGAAATCTGTTCGCCCTGATGAAGTTAATGAATTCGGCGTGATACATTTTAGAACTCCTTCAGATTCGGAGGTGACTGAGTTCGGCCGGTATAGAAAAGAATCGAAAACATAATGTACCGGTAATCTTATCGTGATTTTAACGATTCAAAGTGGGGAATTATCGTCTATTGAACTGATTATTTTTACTTGCTAAGTAGCGATCTGTAAATAGAAGGACAAGTTGGTTTTATACAATCTTACCCTGTTATTAGCATAGAAAGTGCAAGGGATATTCTGAAAAGTTTGACTCAGCGGCATCCTCTAACATTTTTTAGAAAAGAGTCCTAAGAAAGCCCGCGCGCTGATTGGTTCATAATCGTGTTTGTATAACTCGATGGAGACACAGAACTAGAGCGCGCTGTTGACGTAGTGATGGCTCGAGCAAAGAGAATTTACATTCTGATAATCAAAGTTAACAAGTTGTTTTCCTTTCTCTCGTCGCGGTGTTTTCTAAAAGAAATAGAAAACATGTACTCCGTGTTTGTATCGAGTTATATAAACACTCGTGAAAGTTTGGAAGAACTCGAAAAAGCTGTGGAACACTCGCCTGCGGCTCGTGTGCCCACAACATTTCTCGTTCTCCCAAACTTCCAGTCGTGTTTATATAACTCGATACAAACACAGTACATGTTTTCTATTTTTTAAATATAATTTTCTTAAAAAGTACGTATTACGATATTATAATAAGAAACTTTGGCTTGATGTGAAATTTTAATATAGTTTGATATTTTGATTTTTGACAGCCCTTTCTTTATTTTTTCTTAATACGTTCGATCACATTTGATTTGATCTTGACAGTGGGTAAAGGTATCTGCCTTATTTGAGGTTACTCTATAATGATCTTTGGGTGCATGAGTAAATAGAATTAAGGCATCTGTTGTCCTTTTTCAAGCGAGTTTCCGATTTCCTGCATGACTTAGAAGTTGGAATACGCTCCACTACTGACACATAACTCGGTACCCACCATCAAAAGCATCATAATCTTCATTAAGAACTTTAGTGATGATTCCATGATAGAATCTTATCTTGACTTGAGCCTGTTAATGATATATTAATGACATTATGAAATACTAACATGTGACATCATTATTTTCATAAAAGCCAAACCTTTTCTCTCCCATCCTCTCTTCCTTCTTTGAGTTATTACCATTCAACAAATAGCAATTGTTTGGTGTCTGTTCATTCTAGCAAACCTTAAACTCATTTAGTTTTGCTGGCATCAGCGTCGTTTCTTTTTTTTGTTCTGTATTGGCCCGCGTGTGTGGCTTGTTTCTTTTTCTTTATTGGTGCACACTTGTTACGTTTTGCTACACAGTCGCGCTTGCGCTTGATAATTGTGTTCCACGTTGGCGTGCAAGCGTTTGGCTTTTTTTTCAGTTTTAGACTTAAGCGTGTACGTGTGTGCCGGGTTGGCTTCTTTATAAAAGTCCAGGACAAACGATCGCAGCATGTCCGCGTAAAATATCATGCACAAAATTGTTGGTTGCAGCATGTTGTGCGCGTTTGGCCACCTAAACATTAGCCAACAACACCCAACATGCCGCAACAAGGTGGCCAAACGTATACGCAACACGTTGCGCCTAACAATATTGGAATATGAGTACGCTCATTATAGGGTGCGTTGACATGTTGCGATCGTTTGATCCTGGCTTAAGAATTGGGCGCGCGTACGTGGCTTTAAAATATTAACGTGCGCGTGTATGGTTTGTTTCTTTGTACTATATTGCGCGCGCGTGTGATTTGTTACTTGTTGACGTTTGATGTCTTTTTATTTGCGTAAGCGACTCTGTTCAGTATTGACTCGAGCGTGTGGTCGGGTTCCGTATAATTTGCTTATTTCTTTCGTATTTAGCGTGTGTGGGTGTGATAATTGATTTTTGTTTTGCTCACACGCCGGCCGCCTCTTTGTATGCACACCTTACCCAAGGGCAGTCTTCGCACTTCATTTCAAAGCTTTCATTACAGTTTGATTAATATTAACAGACCAAGCCGACAGACGTCGATTTGTGCTTAGCTTTTCTTTCCTAGCGAGGAAATGGAAAATAAATGCTGACTTTGCTTAACTCACAATTATAGCCCATACTGCTCCACGGATAAATAGCACAGCATGCTAACTTAAACTCCGGTTTTCATAGCGAAATTGGTACCATTCCTACCAAGTTGCTACCACTGACTTACCTTGAAATACCAGCAACAAGATAGACCACTGTTCCATCAGGGTTGGAAGAGCTCTCTCCGAACCGATGGCGCACCTGAGAAAGAAATGTTACATTTCTTTATTATATTTACACTATAGTTAGACATGCAAAAATATTTGACAAACAGTGTCTGTATTTCTTGTATAGAATGTGTTTACATTACAAATTGTACTGGGCGTTGTTAGGAGACCATAATGTTTTTTTTTTCTTTTTTAATAACCTTTTTACGCAGACGTCCAGGATGAATTTATCCTAAGTCTTTAGAACATTCTAGTAGCAGTCTGAAATGTGGTAGAAACTCTCGTTATTCTTGTTTCAACTGAGTTTTGTTGTGAAAAACAGTATTAATCAAGAATATGAACATTTTGTTCACACTGTAACCCGCAGGTGAATCAACAATATCAACACATGACAGTGCTGTGGGTGTGTTCATGTGCAAAGTGAGTGCGTCACATTTTTAAAACTGGAGAAAAGATAAAATCGCCTGAAAATTCTGAACGTCCAGTCCCAACCAATAGAGTATGTCAATACAGCCCAACCACAAATTAAAATCGACCTCCGGTGTTGAGATAAATTCCCGGAAAGCCTTGTCAAAGGAAGAAAAATATTGCCAATCAGCTACATGTAACTTACACTACCTTGCAGCTGCATCAGTTGGGAGAATAATCATGCTGAATAATAAGAACTTCATGTCTGGAAAAACGACTGAAAAGAGTGGAAAAAAAGACTGCAACATTTTACTATTTGATAAAACGTAAGGAAACCTCACCATAGGCTCTCAGCCAGCCCTGAACGTGATCTAACATACACTCACTTTTCCAGAATTCGTTTCTTATTTAAATGTTCTATGTTGTGTACTTAACATTACCCTTTCCTTTAAACTTTGGTGTTATGGCAGTGCCGTTGCCAAGTACTGTTTTTTTTTATCAGGTATTGTTTCTCAAACTTCTTCACTTTCTCGTTTCACCAATTTCCATTTGTCTGTAAAATGCCCAGAACATTTAGGGTCTCTTTTTCACTTTTCTCACAACTAAGAAGGTCTGAAGTTTAGCATTTTGATATATTTTAACTGAAATATTTAAACAGAAATGATCGAAGGGACGACAATGGAACGGAGTGCTATCATACTCTTATTAAAAAATAAACAAATATCTTGTGCCCGAACGATCCAATTCATGTTTTGCCTTAACGACTGTTTGAATTTCCAAGAGATGGCATCCCGGCTCTGATCGTGCCTTCCACAAGAGGTTATTCATCGTGTTTTGGCACCGAGGGCTTGCGGTGTCCCACTTGAGATTGTTACATAGCAACAGACACAGGTTACTTTTCGGTACGCTTTCATGTTAAAGCAAGAGAGTAGTTTTCCCTGTTTACATGGCCTCTTTTGAATACGAGGAGGTTTCGGAGGTTTCGATACAGTTATGCAAACCTGGGACGCGCGCGGAGTGCGTAGTATCTCACATATTTTATATAACCCGCTATTACGGACCTTCGCGCCCAAAATTTCTCACGTACAGATTATTTTAAAACTTTGACTGCAGGTAGAAAATGATAAGATTAGATTAAAAATGTTAAAAAAAATCGGGGGTCACTGAACTCGTTTTCAAGATAAGGCGCATTGTTCCGTTGAGCAAAAGACCAAAACGCCAATTACGAAGGAAGTATGGTATTTATTGTAACAATTCAATTCGATCTAAAAAACAAAGAAATCATGTTGGCACGCGGCCTTACAAATGTCAAAAACAAACAGAAAATTAACGTAAACTGAACTTACAAATCAACTAAAACTTACTTCTTGACTGCCTCCGTAACTGACTTCTTAACTGGTCAGCAATATCTGAACTGGCTAGCAATATCTGAACTGGCTAGCAATATCTGAACTGGTTAGCAATATCTGAACTGGTTAGCAATATCTGAACTGGCTAGCAATATCTGGTGAGCGCACGGACTTGTTCACCTTTGTTGTTTCCGTACAACTGACAACTCTCAAAATTACGCTACTTTAAACTAAGGCATTACGCGACAAACATTGCGATACGTCGTAAATTCAAATACAGCACACGCGCAACATTAAACGTGAACAGCGCGTGCGTTAAACTTCACAAACAAGATACAACTGAATGTTCAGCAAAACACGCATCACAGACCATAGCATTTCTAGGATTTTCAGTCACTTGCGGCGATTCTGTCTGGATTCATTACTATCGGCATATATTTAAGTTGAAGAATCATATCTATAAGGTATGTGTGTTTCCGGCACACGCACATCATATGTAGGCCTATTTGATAGATCTTTGCTACAGATTTTTTTGTTGTCAGTATAATGGAAAGAATCAGAAAAGAAAGTGATCTGCCGAGAAAATAGTGGGAGTCACTGAGCGTCCAACAAAAATACTCGCACACCAAGTTAAGTTGATTCCTCAGAACTAAAATTGACCGATTAATTTTTTGGAAACTTTCCCTGAATGTTCTCTACCAAGCACTGTTTCGAAAAATAAAACAAAAATGGTTGGTCACCATTCTGGTTTAAGAGATGTGATGAGCCAATCTTACCCCACTTAAGCTTGTACTCGTGCTAATCACGCGCGTTATTCATCGCTCCAAGTTACATTTTGCGGTAGCTCAAAACAAAGTTTATAAAAGTAATACTTGGGCAAAAACTTGACAGGTAGAAGAAAGTGTCAAGCTTATAGAACAATGTCATATAAAATTTGTGGAGACATCACACAATTTAAAACGACGTGGACGTAAAGCGTTCGTAGAGTCTTTATTTTCGCGGTCATAATTTGTCTCACAGAGTAACGGTTTTGTTCACTTTTTCACCTATATCTTTTTTTCCTTCCGATAAAATTTTTTTAGCTTTTTTTCTAATTAAGGAAGATAGTATGTACACTATTGTTATGCAATAAAATATATAGGTTACCATGCCCGTTGAAAAGAAAACGAGCATTTATTCGCTATCGAGCTTAGCTTGAGGGAAATTTCTTTTCTTTTCTTGAAATTTGTCTTGCTAAGTTATACGCTCTGCCTGGCCCTCTTTCCTTACCCTGGCATGTACTCAAAGACTTGCTTTTGTTTGCAACAAAGAAAAGCCACTTCGTGTTTGATGGTGATTTCTACGATCAAATCGATGACGTCGCTATGGGGTCTCCACTTGGTCCAGTATTAGCGAACATTTTCATGTGTAACTTTGAAGAGAAATGGGTTGCTAATGTTGATTCTCGTCCCTCCATCTGGTTTACATATGTGGATGACACTTTTGCGTTGTTCGACAATGTAGCCTCCGCTACTAAATTTCTGGAGTATCTCAACACCAGACATCCGAATTTCAATTTCACAATTGAATTTGAAGAAAACCTCGAGATCCCATTTTTAGATGTCCGTATTAAGCGCAACCTAAACTCTTTCACCAGAACAGTACACCGCAAAACAACTTTCACTGGCCTCTACACCAAGTGGGACTCTTTCACTCCTAGAAAGTATAAAATCAATCTAATCCGCACTCTAACTTATCGCTCTCTACGCATTTGCTCGAGTTCCTCCTTATTACAGTTGGCACTTTTGGATTTAAAGAAAACTCTCCTTCAGAATGGTTACCCGAGAGGCATGCTTTGTTATAACATTACACCCTAATCATGTTCTGAACAGACAAAAGAACAAGCCTGCTGAACCTATTGCCACTGTTCCATAGAAAGATATATTCCTTGTCTTGCCGGTTTTAAGTTCCCAAAGTGAAGTTCTTACGCGACGTGTAAAATCTTGTGTTAGTTAATTTTATGGTTTTGTCAATCTTAAGGTTATTACTCGGGCTTTCCAAAGGAAACTTCGGCTTCGTTTTTTTTTTTACTCGGGCTTTCCAAAGGAAACGCCCGAGTTGAAATTTCGGCTTCGTTTTTTTTTTCGTTCAGCCACAGTTTGCAATTCTTTAATTAATACGCATGCGCGAAGATTACTGATGAGCACATGGCATGGTGTAATGGCGGACGGAGAAGAGTTTATGCGGTGGAAGCCGAATACCGGTCGTTTCGCCAACGACCAGTTCGCCAACGTATGAAGTCGATTCGCCAATGTCGAATGTCTGTTCGCCAATGCTTATATACCAGTTACTTCGGGAGCCAACGTCCAAAATACTTTTTCGTTTAGCTCGGCAGTGGATGAAAGGAGGAATAAGTTGTGTGGCGTGAAGTGTTGGGTTCACATATTTAGCGGCTTGTTTGGCTCGGCAGTGGATAAAAGAACGAGGAATAATTGATATGCGTGTAGGCAAAAAGTGGCCCTGCATTCTGTAGTTTAGCTGCGTTGGCGAACTGACATTCGACGTTGGCGAATCGACTTCATACGTTGGCGAACTGGTCGTTGGCGAAACGACCGGTTAAAGACCGT
>CM042748.1:21289748-21292248 GCA_022496165.2 Catalaphyllia jardinei
GATTCTGATAAGAAACAAGAGTTGTTAAACAAAAAAGCACAAGAATATAAAACAATGGATGCTCCTACAAAACAAAAAGTACAAGAGAAACGCAAGCAGAATTATATTGCTAGAAATAAAACTTTAGATTTGTGTATTGAAGAGTTCAACAGAAAAATAAAGGAAGGCCCATATTATATTTGTTGTATATGTAACAGAACACTTTATAAGAAATCTGTCCTAAAACTCAATAAACCTAGCTACCCTTCTCAGGACATTTTTAACATATTATTGTCATTTGATGGAAAAGAATATATATGTAAGACTTGTCACTCTAAAGCCAGTCAAGGTAGTCTTCCCTGTCAAGCAGTAGTAAACAATTTATATGTAGATGACATCCCAACTGAGCTGGAAGGTTGCTTTAAAACTTTGAACTTACTTCATGTAAGTAGTTGCGAAATGGTTACATTTTGTGATATCCTACATAAGGCAAGACAAAAAAAACAAAAACAAACTCTAGAAAGTGCGCAATACGGACTGGAAATCAGCTTTAAGCTACAATTCTCTAAACCAGCAAAAGAATTTACTCAAGTACAAACTCAAAAAACACAATAATGAAATAAATGGTTGCTAGTCCCATGTTTGAACAATAGCTCATAATATAAGGGGGGCATTATCTCCCTCCAGCCCGGCCTAAATAAAAACTATGTTTTCAACTTGTATGCATAAGTAATAACCCTACATTTTCAACATACCGATACAGAAACAGTTACAAGATAAATAATCATGAAAAAAATTATTAACAAACTACGAGCAACAAAACCAGAGTTTCTCCCCAACATAAAGCCCGAGTGAACGCAAATATGCGTCTAGTTTTTAATAACACATGCAGGGTTAAGTCTTTCTTTCCATACAAAGACCGTTTTAGCCGTAGTGTACAAGGCTGCTTGTTGGGACTGCGATTCTTTCTACGTCGGAAAAACTAAACGACGATTACATGATAGGAAGACTTAACATTTTAAAGCTATTACACAAGATTGTCACGCTTCCGCTTTGGCTGACCATGTAATCTCTACCGGTCACAACATCAAATGGGACCATTTTGAAATCATCGCTACTGGAAAGTCCGACTTACAATGTAAAATTAAGGAAACTCTTTTGATCAGTGAGTTAAAACCCTCACTTAATGAAAATGTTGGTAGCGAGAAGCTATTTCTTTATTAATTTCTACCGGAAGTATCAACTATCGGTAGTATCAATTTTGTCATTGTTTTTATCTTGTCACCAGTTCTCCTCTTTATTTTTGTAAGTTTAAATGTTTGTAACAGTTATAACCGTTCACTTCTGAAGATGTATGTTGTTGCATACGAAACGTCAAGTAAACCAGAAAATTTTTATTAGACCATGCGTTGTCTATTGGTAATGTTTGTAACCGCTGTGTGTTTTCTTTTCCTTCTGAAATTTCTTTTGTTGTGCACGTGCACGCGCTAATTTGCGCGCGCTGATGACACGAAAATCGTGCGCAGTAAGGATGTGCAATGCAATACTAAGGAATCACCTTACTACAAAGGTCATGAGCTCAGCTCTATATTTTGTTGAAATTTCGACTCGGTGTGCGCGCTTGAAAGTGACGTGGCACGCGCTTGCCTAATGAATAGCGTGCGCACTAGAGATGGGCAGTAGCAATGGGCGCGAACGTCCTTAACATGAACTAGTCGTTTATAAACTCTTTAGTTTGTCTGTGATCACGTGTTTTTTAGACAGTCTCTAGTCAATCTTCAGAGTCTACATTAAGGACGTTCGCGCTAATTGTTTCTGCGCATCCTTTCTTCGCACTGCTCACGCAAATCACGCAAATTCACATGCCACGTCATGCATGAGCGCGCGCGCTTAAGTCATAAAATAAACAAATGATAGGGCAGATGGCCATTGCTAGAGCTTTGCCTGGATTTAACGATCTTGGACGTTCGGTGACCCCAATTTTTCTTTCGATGAATCATTTTCTTTACTGATTTTCTACATTTAGGGAAAAATAAAGAAAATCTATCGACTAGAAGTTTGAATTTTTGCCAAAATGCATCATCAAATTCCTTTCTTATTAGCTCTTCGTGCATCTGTGCAGCGGTTTCAAATGCCTCTTAAAGGGTTAAATTTTGTGGAAACGTTAGTAACATTTGGAATTATTTACGCAACAGACCCACTTCTACAAAATACGAGTAAGACCGTTTGCCTCCGTTGACTCACCTTCTATATTTTTAACTACAAACCAGTGCAGAGCGTGCTCAATTATATGGGACAATTTTCGAAATCAGTATAGTTTACCACACGCTTTATCTCAGAAATGAAGACGGTGACCCCCAATTTTTTTGCATTCCCGGCATTTTCTGCATGCAGTATAAATTTTAAAAAATTCTATCGACTGGAAAATTTTCGCGCGAACGTCTTTAATTGCTACCTCTAAAGTTAAGTTAAGACAGAACGCAGAAAAAGCACGAAATCTGGTACGTTCGGTTTAGTGGTA
>CM042748.1:21297248-21317810 GCA_022496165.2 Catalaphyllia jardinei
GTATTTCTTCAAGTCCTTTTTTTTTAGTATCGTATTGTAAAGTAGTGCATGTATAGGTAGTGTAAGTATAAGTAGCATAATTAGCAAGTATATTGTAAGCGTAAAGGTTAGTGTAATATTTGTAGTGTAAATAGTGTAAGTGTTGAAATTGTAAATTAAGTTGCATAATAAATAAATTAAAAAAAAATACTAACAAATTAACAAATCAATGACAACTGATTGCTTGGTTAGAGTTCATCTGTCATGAAGGTTCTGTCGGCAAATAACATAAAAGGTGCCTTCCTAAAGTTGTATGAACACACATGCCGATGGGAGACTGTGTGCAGAACCTTAAGTATAATAGGTTAACAAGTTGAATTGGTGGTAGATAAAAAATCTGTTTTTGAACATGGAATGTAGTAGAACTGCCAGTTGCCTTGGTCTGGCTAGTTTTGACATGAGGCCTTTCCATTTCTGAAAGTTGTTCAATTTACATGTACACAGTCAAAGAGGACAAGTGCAAAGTGGATAGTGAATTCCTAAGTTGCAATGATCCTATCACAGAACCAATTCCTGCTGTGGGGCACATTACTGGTTCTAATAACATGTTATTCCTGCCTAATAGCATCCTTCCTAAAGACTGACTTTCACTAGCCCATAAGCTATATGCAGACACAGTAAGATGTTGATAATCAGCAACTTTTTGTCAGCAGAATCTGCTAACAAAAGGCACTACTTAGGAGCAAACTACAGTGTCTGAGTATGTTGCTTGTGCTTATTCTTATGTGCCAGTGAAAATCACCCTTAAGTAAGATTTCAAAGTGGTCCTAATTACAACTTGATACAAGTATTACCCTCGCAGACTATGTTTTATGAATAAATTTCCATGGTTGAAGTTATTATGTGACGGCACAGTGGACATGTCCGTCTGTGGTATCTATGAATTCGAAACAACTGAGTGCAACAATTCTTGCACATGCACATGTGACGACAAGGCATTACAACAATATTCTTATTCTCTGTTTGACAGACAACACATAAATTCTTGTCCCGTTCTCTTTCTAACTCTTCTCTCAAGTCTCTATCTTTTTCATCCAAGGGTATCTCATGTGATTCTTCATGAGTAGAGAACTTTTTCTTAAATCTTGGCATGCTTGGAGTCTGGAGAGTTGCAAGATACGCTAAAACACCCTGTATATATCTTTCCAGCAGTCCAGCAGTGATAGAAAACACATTTACTCTCAATGCAGTCCACGCATAGGCAATCAAAAAGGCACTCAAAACAATGCTCAAGAGAGTCCATCTGCCGCCAGGCAAATAGTATGCTATAGCAGTGATTAGATTCTGAAGCATGACAAGGCAACTGAGAAGCCATCTACCAATTTCATTCAAAGCTCTGAATACAAAATCAAATGCCTGTGCAAACAACCATCCAGTCGCTGAGAGAAAAATAGAAATACCTTGTGCAATGGAGCGGAAAATGAAAGTAATCAGCCACAGAAATGTGCGACCCACAAACAGTAAGAACTGTCCTATTGCAATCACTAATGACTGCAATCCACGCAGCAACATATTCAAAAAGTTTATCAGCTGATGCCAGGCTGAAACAGTACAAGTGTGTACAGTTTTCCCCACAAGTTCAATTCCTCGAAAAATCGACCAGGTGACTGTGCACAACAGTTGTACCAACAACACGCCAGTGTTCCATATTGATACTAAAATACACTCCGTGACTGCCCTGACACTCGTTACCAAAGCCATGAGGGCTGAACTGGGAGTTTTTAAGATGTATTTCCATCCCAGATATGACTGGTGCAGAAGTATTCCAGTGGTGTTTTTGGCGGAAGATGCTCCATAGAAAGCGTGGTAAAACCCAGAATGAACTGAAGATATAATGTTACGAATAAGGCGCAAAATAAGTTGAAATGTAGAAGATATCACGCTGATCATCCCTTCGGCGATGTATCGAACTGCGTCCCTCACGAACCCAGTAAGCTTGGCAAGCCACAAGAACACCGACGACACGAAGTTGTAGTTCACTTGCAAGATTGCTCGCACGCAGTAACCTAAATATTCCACTAGTTTGATAGCATGTCTGAAGGTGCTGAAGATGTTGGAAATGATCTCACACACAGTGATGACTACAGCGTTGAGGAGAAAGTAAGTCGCGCTGAGCAAATTCCGGAAGAACCACGCGATCCAGCGAAGGAAATCCATCACAACTGGAGCCGACTCAAAGAACGAGTACGGGAAGGGCTTGCATTCGCGATCAATCTGCCTCCCTTCGTCTCCAGCAGCTACTACACTGTAACACAGCATTAGGAAAAGGGCCGGTAGCAAGTAGAACTTTGCCATAGCGTCACTGAGAGTTTAGTTCGTCCAAGTCAACACAACGACCCTATTCCAACGACTCCTCTTACTCGCACCAGTCTATCCTGGGTAGGGGAGAATTGTCTAGTGGTGGCTTGGGTGACTCAATGGAGCAATTCCTCTACATACAGACAAAGATAACCTTTCCTGCGATTATCAGCAAAATATAAAATGTATTATGATACATGTAAAAGTACTGAATAGTGGTTTTCGAGGTTAAATTGTTGTTAATCATAAAGTTTTCATGATTTCTGACTTCCTTACCCCTCCCCTCTTAAATAGCGTTTTCGTGTTTACCTTAGTTTCCAGATCGCGACGCGGAGTAGGGGAGTAAAAGCCTTGTCAAATTTTACACGTTGTCAAGAACCCAAGACCACCTAAGATACAGATTGCTCAAAGCAGGTTCTTCTCTCCTCGTCGTGGATCGGTGCCGAGGATAAACCCCGAAATGGCAGAAATAGCCTTAGTTCGAATGTCTTTGAAATTAGTTTGGGGGCTAATTGCAAATCGGGCAATCGCACGTTTGGAAACTGGCAATCCCACGGATGAAAAGTTAAGGCAACTTCTCCTTAGCGAGTTCCGCAAACTGCACGAGGAGTTAGACGCTTTGAGGCGGAAAGAACTGCTTGCCGCAACTGCGTTCATGGAGAATGCTTATGAAATCTTAAACGAAGATCCAGAAGAAGCGAGGAAAGAATTCAACAAGGCGAGAGATGCTGCCCAAGTTGCTCTTGGTGTAGTAAAGGAGTTGCAGGATAAAGTCCTAGCGACCAAGATCATGATCGCATCCGCCATTCACGAGTTTGTAGAGAAGCCTGAGGTTGCTGTATCTTTATGTATGAAGTACTTATCTCGGCTGAACACCCTTCCGATGGTAACAAACGCTGCTGGTGACCAGATTAGCCAAAAAATGAGCGCAAAATGGCGCTGGGGGGGCAATGCTACCAGACAAGACATGTTGGGCAAGGTGTCAGAAATCAATCGCTGTGTATGGCACTTCGTCGCAGATCAAGGTAGCATTAGTAAATTTTTAGAAAGTGACTGCCCCCATATTGCCGTGGAAGGAAGATTGCTAAACCCCATGACGGATTTTATCCTGTTACGAAGGTGCGTTGAGCTCACTACATTGCAAGAGGAATTTGGCATTCCCATTTGCATGGTTGTCGTGGAGAACAAGGTATTCCTTGCTCAGACCCAAGCTGGATCTGAACAAAATGATCCTCTTCTTAGTAATGCAATCAAAGCATTGGATCTGGAAACAGGAGCAGCGACTGATCTGATTGGTCATGCTGGGGTCGTCTTATGTTTAGTCTCATCTGGCTGCCATGTTGTTTCAGGGTCGTTTGATAAGAGAATCCTCATTTGGGATGCAATTTCCTGCAAATGCATTCATATTCTGACTGGGCATGAGGGATCCGTGAGGTCATTAGTACTTAATGACACACACATTTTCTCTGGTGCTACTGATTACACCATCAAGGTTTGGGACAGGGTCACATATGAGTTACAACACACCCTTGAGGGACACAGTAGCCCCATATCAGCCTTGGCTGTTTCCAACAGACACCTGTTCTCCTGTGAAGTTGCTGGAATGATCAAATACTGGGATCTGAAAAAATGGACTTGCTTGCATGATATGAAATCCCCTGGAAATGTTAACAAACTGCACATTTTGAGCAGCTATTTGCTCATCTTGTGTGATATGAAACTTTCTGTTGTCAGCTTGGGAAATTTGAAAGACGTCACTGTAGCTAAAGAGTCAGCAGAAGTGTCGCTGATTATTGGCAGAAGTCTTTGTACTGCTTCAGAGGATACCCTACGTTCACTAGATGTACCAAGCATGAAGAGCATCGGTTCAAAAGTCTTCAAGAAGGATGACATAGCCCATAAAATCAAGTGTATTTGTTATGAGGAGATGACAGGTTACCTGTTCATTACATGCATGTGCTCAACAGCAAAGGGGAACGAGAAATATGTGTTGTTTAGAGTCTAGGCTGAATGATATCCAACCCATCACCAAATATACCTTCATGTAATGACATATTCAACCTAATTTAAAAATGCAATAACTAATATTAGAATAAATTTTATGCAGTTAGTTACATATAATAGTTCTTAAAATGCCAATCATGTTAAAAGAGATATTTCTGAATGGTGCCTTGTGACTTCAGAGGTGTTCCACAAAAGAGAGCGTTCTCAATTTTTTTTACAAACTAAGAAAAAGTGACAAGGCCATGCTTGTCACTCAATAAAGTAACATATTAAAATGTTGAATGAATGACTTGATGAATCGTACATCTGGTGACTTGTAGTTGTACCAACAATATTCCAGTCACCTGCATGACTCTTGCCCCCTGATCAGATGACCTCATCTGGTCAAGCACTTACAGCAGGTCTTTCTTTTAAGAGATCAAGTGCACAGATAAACTCCTACGCAGCCAATTTTGGATCCTTAAGGCCCATTTACACAGGTGATTCTTGTCGCAGCAACTCAATGTAATCTTTGTTGCGCTTAAGTTGCAACATTAAAATTGCAGGGCTAAACCAGGGGCAATTTTCATTGGATTTGTCGCTGCAATATCAAAGGGCTTTCAAACATGTTTGAAACTTGTTGCAACTTAAGTGCGACAAAAATTGCCTGTGTAAACAAGCCTTTTTATGCAATGATCCTACCTGTAGTAAACAGAAGAAACAACCCAGGTAACAGCTGCACTTGAGACTACTATAGACCATAGGGGGCTATATTTTGACAAGATTACCGTTAAATGGAAGGAAACCAGAAAATACTTTACAAAGATGGAATAATTAAACCATAAAGGAACCAGGATAGACACGGATCCCAAACAACAAATTGAAAAATTTAGGCCAAACTTTTCAAACCATTCAACTGTAACTGTGCTCCTTTAAGAGCAGTTGAAGAATTATTGATGTAATATGGTCCTTGTCAAGAAGTCTTTAAGTGCTGTCAAACCCCACTTGTTCATCATCATAATGTATTCTGTATTAAGTGAGACACCAGTAATACCACTGTGGCAGTAATTTGTTATGAGCGAAAATACATAATTATTTTAATGTATAATGACCAAAACCACTGCCCCAAATAGTTCTCTGTAATTTAAGTGCCCCTGTGACAAAAAATAATTTTTTTCCTTTGGATTTCAAAACTATGTTAACTAAACACTAAGTGACCCAAGTTTTAATCCTTGATTTAAAAAAGGCACCTGTTTATTTTAACTGGAACTTTCCTATTTAATGATCCACCATTACTAAATTTAAGTTCTTGAGAGAGCTGGATTGCGGAGAAAATGACGTCAAAGGCTCACTAGTTTAAGAATGCGATGCGTGTGTACGCTGCAGAATTAATATGCAGCACGGGAGTTTTGGGCTTTCACACTTTTAAACTCGCACTTTGCATACGTAATAAGCTGCGTTCACACGCTGAAATTTTAAGCTGGTGAGCCTTTGACATCACTTTTCCCGGATCCAACCCTCTGAGGTCAAATCGGTCAGGTTTGAACGTGAGCGATGGCGGATCGTGAAATCCAAAACTTACACTCAAAGTAAACGGCCTTTGGATAAAAATGAAAGGTCAGAATTTTGCCAGTCAAGTGTTAAGCAGACACACTTTCAGAATCTCAAGAAAAAAGGAATTGATTTTTTAATCACAGGGGCACTTTAAGGAAAGTTAAAGTGAGGAAAGTGCAAATATTTGAAATCTTCCAGGTACATGCCACTCTTAATTTTAGTGCACTGGATAAAAATAATTATTAGTTAGGGAAACAATAGTCTGCGTTTGACGAAGTGTACCTGTACGAAGAGCTTTTCCGCATTCCACATGCCGTCAGAATGTGGAAAAGCTGTTTGGATGGGAACACTATGTTGGCCGAGTAAACAAGTGCTACCAATGGCTGACAATCAGACTGCACCCGCAGACTTTTTTCCTTTAAACACTGATTGTGCTGTTATGGGGTTATGTCAGTTTCTGATTAGTCTTGATTTGTCAAATAATTGATGCAAACTAGAAATTTTGTGAGCAGTTTTCAATGTACCAGACTTAAATTAGTAACCTGTATTCACATGTTTAAATCATGTAGTTACAAGGTCATCAAACTACAGGTGAAATGATGATGCACACCTACCTGTCAACTTAGACAGGAGGCATGAGATTTTTTCTGCATGGGTGCTAGGATTTTTGGGATGCCCTAAACATGTATGAAGACTGCTAAGGACTTTCCAGCGATTAGTGAGATGTTTTGAACATCACTCTGTAAGTCCCAAGGTGTCTTCCACCAAATTAAATACAGTAACGAGGACATTTTCAATGAAAATCTGAGAATCTGGGGAAGTGCACCAGTGATTATTATAACGCTCATGTCAACTTTTTTCACTTTCACTGGTTTAGGTTAACATATTTTTCAAACAAAATGGGTATGTGGGAGTGAGATCAAAGTTTCTTTTACCCCCAGGCACAAAACTCTGCATGCCTAAGTGTGTGTTCGTTTGGGATCTATCTGGAATACGAATAATAAAATATTGGAATAGTGTGAGTAAGCATTTGTTTGGGAGGTATTCTCATTCCGGAATACCCGGATTTCCATTCCGGCTATTCAGAATAGCCGGATTACATTCCGGAATATATTCTTATTCTGTAATATCCCAAACGAACGTGCCCTAGGAGTCTGAGCATTGGCAACACATACAGATGATTTTTTGTATCTTGACACTGTGGAAGGTTCTTTCCCTGGTATTTGTGGCTTTTATAGTGTGATCACCCAGCTGAGGGTGGTTTTTAAAACTAATGTATTCTCTTTAAGTAACCTGTGATGTATATGACGATCCTCTGTAACTTGTCTTAAGTGTGAGTTAATAAAAAATGTTGTTGTTGTTGTTGTATTGTTGTTAATGTCACAGATGACTTGAGTTTGTGTTGTTACAAGAACACAATTCAAGTTAGAACCACACCATGATATCTTAAGGTGTTTAATGATGAACTCATGGTTTTTTCCTGTCAGAGTTTGTCTACTCTGTCCTTTACATCATTTTAAAAATTAAGTTATGTTGTACTTTTATTTAATAGAATACTCTTGATGTTGCAAAAAAAAAAATAAAATAAAACTATCTATTAATAAATCAGTAGCTTCACATTTCTGAACTGATGAAGTTTGGACGTACTAATTGTTATGCATCTAACTGAAACAGGTGTCATGAATTCAGGTGATCACAATCAGTACATAATAATAGTTTCACTGTAATATTATATTTTAGCCTTGATGGGTCAGTGACTAAGAGGTGGTATATGGCTAAGATTATCAACATTTTATATTGCTAAAAAAACAAAAAACTCTGGGCAGGGATTCTTGATTGCAGTACTGATATTGTCTATGTTCCTCCATCCAGTACTGGTTGACTGTTGTGTTGGAAGAAATAGGAAAGAGTAAGAAAATTATTTTGTGAAGTTCCTGGCAAGAATTTTCATTTTCCACTTTAAAGAAAAATGGAAAAACAAACTAAACAAGAAAACAATTAATGATGCTGACAACAAAAATAGCCACTCTTTACCTCAAACTCTTTAAATTCCAAATACTGACAAAATTATTTGGGAGCTGAGAGAGAAGGAATTCTACACAACTGTTTCTGTCAATAACACCTAGTTACCATAACAGAGTTCTTCTCTTTCCACTTTTATATATGACAAAGCATTATGTGCTGCTCGTTAGTTTTCTCAGTCAAATTTCAAATGAGTAATCCGCCACCTGAGAGCTCAAGCAATCAATTAAAGATTTACATTACTTGTGATGTTTGAAAAATTCTTCAAATTGCGATTGGCTAACAGCTCAAGCAATATGTTGAGGTAATCTTCAAAATCCCTTGTAGTGTGAATCTTAACTCCATCCACATTCATACAGTTACACATACCTGTAACAATATTAGATTTGCACATATCAATACCTGTATCAGACAAAAATTTCACATCAAAGTTGAACAGATTCCATCAATAACAGAGTATCTTCCACAGACCATGTTTGTATTAATGAATGCCAAAGTAGCAAGCATGCTGGATTATGCAAAACGTGAGTCGTACTCAAATTACTTTTCTGATCAGTAGCAGTGCTTTCATTTTAACAATACATAATTTCATTTAAACTGGTTCATATTCTGAAGAAACATGAAATCCCTAATAGCAAGTTACTGAAAACATTTGTTTGCACAATAGCTTTACTGTGACTCCTATGAGAAGCTGCATCAAAATTAATACACAAAGAGTTTTGAACCACATCCAACAGTTCAACAATTTCCACTAGAAAACAAACTTTAAGTGTACTATGATTTCTTTGCTTGACTACAACAGAACTTATAACACAATAAATAAAAGTTATATTCTAGCAAGTGTGATCAAAATGCTCCATCAAAAAATCCTTCCTCCAAAAGTGATCTTTTCTTCACTAATACATGTAACTATTTTCTCCACTCAGGAAAAATCATAACAAATTTATATATTAACTCTTTGCTGGAATTCTTAGAGTTCTTGGTTAAACCCATACATGCACATGTAGCTACAGTGAGAGTGTAGTAGTACATGTAGCTCTGCAAAAAGTAAGGAATGGCTGTACTTGTAACAAAATACAGTAGCTAATGAAAAAGTTAACAAGAAACTTGTGTTGACAGACATTCACACAATAAACTTTCTCAGGAAATCTTAAGTCAAAATAACGAATGTCCAAAAATGTAAAGATGAAAATATTATAATTTATTATACTCGCATAGTAAGGATGGAAACTTTTGTTGTAGCCATTGAGACTGAGCAAAACAAAAATTAAAGATAACATTACAATCTGATGGTTGTCAATACAAATCAGTTAAGTTTCAAAAACATGAGAATTTTAAACCCAAACCACCATTCAGTGATGTGCACTACAAAAGGAGCATAGACTTACATGTAACTTTGGCAATTTTCTGAAAGCATAAACCCATAATATACTGTATATGTATATTATTCAAGTTACTCTTACAATGTAAGTGTGAAATAACCCCCATGTCCAGTACACATGAACAGGTTGACCCTTCATGAGATGGGTTGTGACAATCCAACTTGAAACAAGTTGTATCTTGCAACATGACCTCCTGTGTGTCGAGTCTTTAACCATGTTGGTTGGTCATACTCAGTTCAGGTGTACTGGACAACCCTCCAAAATGACAATGTTTGACAAACATTCCTTTAACCCATTTTTCCACAATGATCACCATTGCTTTCTCTTTACTGGCACATTTACATCGCTGATGCAAGTTACCAGGAGATTGACATCATAGTGCCAAACTGATTAAAATGTACCCCAGTTTATCAAAACTTGTAGTGTTCAATGGAAGTTATGCATGGTAACTACTGTAGGAGAACCAGGACATATATATTGAGCTTATAACTGAAAGGATTAAGATTAAAATTCACTCATGTTTGTTGAAAAATGTCTACACCAATCTTCTCCTGCTCTACCACTTCTTCTTATAGTCATCGACACTGACACCGCCTGGACCAAGGGCAACAACCAACAGCAATCCACCAATTACAGAAGTGGTCTGGAAGAAATCGTACTTGAGGAAATCTCTCAACGGCGACTGCGAGTGGTACATCCACCACGGATTCATATAGACGTTTATAATGGTCAGCAAAAGAACTAACACCAAGGATGCAAGTTTGGTCTTGTATCCCACAGCAACTAGGACCATCAGAATTGTACCTAATACATCCTGCAAAATGTAGACAAAAGAAAACCTAAACTTGATGAGGGTTGCGAACATGAAGCCAAGAAGAACTCGTCCAGTGAGCTGTAGATATGTTTTCGGAGTGTTGCCGCCCATGGATGGTACGCCTGCAAACAAGCTCTTTTGTTCGGAACGCGACTCAGCCAGAAGAAGTAACAAGGCACCAGCAAGGGCAAGGTTCCTAGAGAAAAGAAAACGAAAAGTTAAAAAATATGTTGGTACAGTATTCTTTGTTAGTTTCTGTAATTTTCTGGGTGTCTTTAGATATGAACTGATCTTCTTTGAAAATCCAAGCCCTTCCAGAAACTCAGACCTATGATTCATAAAAAGGTGGCAAGTAGAGTATTGTGGTCTACATGATGCATTTTAGAACAATGACCTCTTTCCCTTGATTTGTATGAGCAATGGCCAACTCAGCTTTGCCTCACTGATCACTAACTCACAGAAAATTTGCGAATATTTAGAACCACCTCAAGAGGTGGCCCACTTTAATCTGTCTGACTGTCTGGACCTAACTTTGCCACTCCATTTTCACAAATTAGTTTGTTTAGTAGTAAGATTTTCATTTAATGGGGGATTGTGGAAACATTCACAAAGTCCTAGAAGTCATTCCTTTTAGTTGCCCAGGTCAGACTGAAGAAAAAAATGATATTCCATTTCCTTTGGTTACCAGTAATTGCACTAGTTCCTGGCCAGTCAGTCTGGTATAATGGAAAGTAGACCTCTCTTTGCGCACAGGAAAGATAAAGCAAGCAATGTGAGTGTGAAGCACCCAGGGTGGGGTGGGGTTCGCAAGCGAAGTAAGGCAGAAGAACAGATGGACTGTAGACATCTCTGAAAGAAATGGACTTATTAGGCTCCTCCCTCTGTTATTGCCTTGTTACTAACAGCTCTGTCCCTTGACCAATTAATTCAATTGGACCTATAAAATTTGAGCAGTAAATTGCTTGGTTAATAGGTCATTTCCGAATTACCACAAGCCTCTTTTTCGAAGCGAGTCTCGGTGCTTGTCTTTTCATATGCAAATCAATTTTCATTCACACGCAAATTAAACTCATTTTCAAGTGAATGAAAATTGATTCTACGTATGAAAAGACGAGCACCAAGACTCGCTTTGAAAAAGAGGCCTGAGGTAATTTGGAAATGGCCTATTGATTACAAGTATAAGTTTACAAACAACAACAAGTACCTTACTCTCCTTAATTTTCGCGGGTTCTTAAATTTGTGATTTTAAAAAAATTGCGAACTTAAAGACCCGTGAAAAATAATGACCGTGAACTTTGATCTTGCAAAATTTAATGGACGTAGAAAAATCATGTATTAGTGTTTTCAAGGTTCCTAAACAATTTCTAACACAATTTTTAGTTCGTAGTTACGAGTGTCTCGTATCTTTCCATTATTGACTGGTTCTTTGTTGTATTGTCCATTTTACACATCTCCTCAACAGGAATTTCTAGACAGCACATTGGTTTTCTTTCAATTCTTGATGTGGTCAATTAATGTACAATTTTTGTAAAAAAGAAGAAATGTCACTTAATCGTCAATTTCGCGAAATTAAATTCCCTGCAAACACAGTTTTTCTCCGCGATCATGAAATTAAAGACTCACGAAAAGTGTCGAGAAAATTTTCACGAAATTTAAGTCCCGTGAAAATAAAGGAGAATAAGGTACATGTACATACATTCAGGTGTTGAGAATGTCGTCCCAACGACTTCTTCAACTCCAAAAAAGGCTACTAAAAGGGGGAGAAAGCTAAAATACCATTTTTGCAGGACATGTGCTTGTTCTCACTCAATATTTGTTTGGGGCATCTTGGGAAGATTTCTTACATATCTGCAGATAATTTATTCCAAAGATGTTACATGGTGTCCCAGTTGTCAACTACTATGAGCATGACACAGTTGTTTAGCGGAGAATCTCTCGTTCTATAACAAGTTTTTGGAATTTTGTATCCAAAGTCTTCTGCTGTCTTCTGAAAACAAGCTTGTATTTTTCGCTACTCCAATCAGCAGAAGCATGTCCTTTGTTGACAAAATGATGGAAGGAATCCTAAGCTCACCCATTTCTTCTCTTTGATCTTTCATGATGCTTTTGAGTGGCACAACAAAGAGAATATTAACATTTGTACCATTTGCATTTCTTTTGCCCGTTGCGAAGGGTTGATATAGACTTTCCTCAAAGACGGTTGACAAAATTGAAACAACACCTTTCAAAATAAAAAAGAAACAACTACTCCATTATGAATCTTCGCAAGTGTCAGTGATGACCAACTGCTGCAAGCCGCAAATGTGCCTGGATTCAATTATGATCAGCCATTGTTGAGATGAGACTTTTGTCACCTTTCAACCAATGGGAAGGGGAAATCACTTTTTTGTGAAGATGTCTACAGCACCTCTATTTCTCTCTGTCCCCGCCAACTACCCAGTCAAGTCTTCAGTTTTGCGTTTACGTCTTGCAGTCTCGCAATTCCATCTGCACATTCAATGATGGAATAAAAATGCGAGAAAATAAAGTAGACGTCTGTGAACAGCCTATATGGAAAGCATTCACTATGAACAGCAGTCAAATGACCAATGACAGAATGCAAAGTATATTGGTGAAGTTTTCATTTCATTTTAAGAAAATGCGACGGCTTCAGGTGATTGCTCTTACCAAAGAAAATTTTAAGGTTAAACAATATAATAGGTTTCAGTTTGCTGATTAGTGCCCACAGGAAATCTCACCTGAGCAAAAACTTGAAATCCCAAAGGATACTATAAGCCAGGGTCTGTAAAGGAAAGAAAAGTAAACAAAAATTATAAGGTGAATCTTATTACATAATATTACTAGATAGTTGGGTTCAAGTTTATTTCCTGCTACTCTAAATTATTTATTATGCTGTTCGATTTCTGATTATAATGAATGGGCTTGAGTGGAAAGTGAAACGAGATCCGATTCGTCTAGCTCTTGTAACATTTTTAGAGAACGCTAAATCGGAAACGAATAGTTTTATTCCTTCCACAAATTTAAGCGGGTCAACGATTAAACAAGTATTCTCCGCCGACTGGTCAAACAAGAAACTTAAGACTTGAAAAAAGAGGGCAAAAGGATAAAAAAAAGCACAAGTAATACAGTGAAATGCTTACTTGAACTACAATAACAGACGACAACATTCCCACGGCGATTTCAACTTTCTGTCTGGATAGGACCATAACACAACCCGCTAACTGCGCAACTAAGTTGTAAAGAACGAAAGCGGTTCCTAGCACATAGCCACAGTGCCACGTCTGGTCCATATAGTCACGCTGTTCATCCCACTGGAACCACATCCGAAATCCATCTTCGAAGAACGTCGAGATCAGACAAAACCGCGCGAAATGAGGCAGCACATGTTTGCTGTTACGAAGAATCTGATCGGCGACGTCTTCGGCCTTGCTGATGTACTCACTGTAAGGCGAGGATCCGGCCTGAGACTTAGCCATCGTGTTCAACACCAAAAGAAAGAAGTGAGATATGGCGGTCACGATGTGCCCGCGCGAAAGGACTGCAGACCATAATACGCCACGGGATTATGCCACGTACACTTTACATGTGACGTCACAGACGGATCATCCTTCCGGTCTTAGACATTTTGAAAGAGGCTACGAACACCTGCGCTTCTTTCATAACATTAAAACAAGAGAAAATTGCATGCAAGAGATGTCATTTAGTCGACAAATTATTCCACGCAAGACAATACTTTTATTCTTATATGACATACTTGTCCAAATAGAGGAACATTTTGATTAATTTCTTATTGAGTAATGGTCTGAATTTTGCAACATGGAGCGGTCCATCATATCCCAGTTGGGAATCTTTTCTTTAAAAAGCACGGGTTTCTATTTAGCCAGAGAAACGGGACTTGTCCGTTGCACATCATCTAGGAGCCGCTATATGAGGCAATGGGAACTTTAGAGAGCAGTATGAATGCTATGAGTAAGCAAGGTGAGTAAGATGTTGAGAGCTGGTTTCATTTGATTATTAGCCCAGTAATTACCAGAAACTTCGCTCCTCCCCGTTTTAAGGACCAGGTGGCTTGGTTTGGGAGAACTTATGACAAACGAACGGATCATCAGGTTTAAAACACGGTCCTACTGGTATTCAGGCTACGTTTACACGGGTCTGGACAAATCTTTGCACGGACAAAAACTTGCACGGTTCCACCTGGCGTTTACACGAGACCGGGGGAACTGGACGAATTTTTGAACGGCTAAGCGTGCAAGTTTGGGACCTGAAAAAAGCAGGTCAACTTGTTGACCGGCACGGTTCCATATTTGTACGGACTCGTGTAAACAACCGAACTGTGCAGCGTTTTGTTCAGATAGCGCGGTTATGGCCTGGAATCAAATACCGCAACTGGTCTAAAACTTTGCAGGATCCGTGTAAACACCACTGCAACAGAATTTGCACGAATCCATGTAATCAGGCGGTACGTGCAGGAACAAAATTCGTCCGTGCAAAAATTTGTCCGGACCCGTGTAAACGGGGCCTCAGTCTCGCATTCATGCTAACTCTAGTCTCAGGCAGGGTCATGACAAACATGAGCACACTTTTATGTCCCCACTGAAATGCTCCATCTTAATAATCCAATTTTTCCACTAAAATGCTCGGTTTCACCCCAAAAGGTCACTAAAATGTTCGGTTTATGCTCACACATTGGGGTTTTTAAATTTTCATAATTTTAACGTTTCAACGCGATTAACAATCCTGACTAAATTCTTTAAAAAAACGTATATTTAGTATAACAAGTTAACAACAACACTATATAAAAAATTTTAATACATCAGAAGGTAATTCTCTAATTAAACGATCTGTTGTTCTGTTAATCCTTTGTCCCCTTTCAGTGATGCTCAGCTGAAGGAGGGGTGCGCAGGGACTATAAGAAAAACCGCAAAAAATTTCATCTAAAACCGAAAACCGAAGTATAAAGCCCTTACTAACAAAGCTTTGGTATTCTTCAAAATCTCTCTTTCTATATATATTTGATTTTATGCATCTAAACCAATTCTCTTGATTCTCTCTTGTGCAGAAGATATCTTAGTCTAAAAAGCTCATTTTTTGCCTAGGTCGGCTCCACATACCTATAGCAATGTGAAACTAGAAACAAATTGCACAAGGGAATGATTTTAGGTGATTTTCCTTTAAAAGAAACACCTCCGGACGGTTCGGAATTTAGTTTTTGTACTGATTTCATTTGTGTAGGCACAATGGCAGCTCCATTTTACAACCAAACTTCTTTATTCCAAACAGTCTCTTCGCTTTTATTCCACTTGAAGGGAGCGAGTGAGCACGATGTTATTCCCGCGATGACCTCGATAGCCTACAATCTAAGGTCAAACTCCACAAGATAATATCCCAGCTGCATGATATTTGAGAAATTGTCTTTTGCTTAGCAGCCGTTACGACCCAAACACGGCCGCTAAAGAGACTGGGCTTGTCATGCATTCCTCTAACTGTAAGTGTCCCCCTGGAATTACAATTTTAGCCCGAGTGTGGGGTGTAACTTCCATGTCAAAACAAGAAAAACCGTAAAATGCATTAGGCAAAAAAATCCGAAAAACCGCCATCATTGTTGACAAAAATTGAACCGAAAACCAAAGACAGAATTGGAGAAAACCTGCAAAACGCATAAGACACCAAAACCGAAAAACCACAGCTTTTAAGTGCGAAAACCGACTGCCTCGGTGTAAGGACCTGTGAAACTCACAAGTGACGTAAAACAGAGAAAACAAAGAAGTCAACATAATAGACCCTAACCGCTCACAATAGCTACAAACCAAAGAAAAAGTTCACAGGTTCTTACACCGAGGTAAACCCAAAAACCGAACCAAAGTTTGGCCAAATCTGCAATTCCGAAAATTTACACCCCCCCCCCCCCCCCCTGAAGAGGTTAAGCTATGTTCTGTAAAAGATTAAAATATTAATTTTCAGGGCCTGCTACTGAAATGCAAGAATAATGTCAAATCCGCCGCTCTAAACACTCGGCCACGCTGCTTCCCTCGCTGTGCTAGTATGATGTACTTAAGAAATAGAAAACATGTACCGTGTTTGCATCGAGTTATACAAACACGAGTGGAAGTTTGGGAGAACGAGAAATGCTGTGGGAACACGAGCCGCAGGCGAGTGTTTCCACAGCTTTTTCGAGTTCTCCCAAACTTTCACGAGTGTTTGTATAACTTGATACAAACACGGAGTACATGTTTTCTATTTCTTTTAGAAAACACCACGACGAGAAAAAGGAAAACAACTTGTAAACTTTGATTAACAAAATGTAAATTCTCTTTGCTCGCGCCATCACTTCGTCAACAGCCCGCGCTTGTTCTGTGTCTCCATCGAGTTATACAAACAGCATTTTTAACCAATCAGCGCGCGTGCTTTCTTAGGACTGTTTTCTAAAAAAGCTTACTGATGAAGTCTTACGTAAATGATGTAGCTGTTGTGGTTTGTTTTCTTCTGTTTGGTTTAATTTTTTTTTTCAACCAGTTTAAATTTTTTTTAAACCAGTTTGAATTTTTAAACTGAGTTGATTTTTTTTGCCAGCTATCTATAAAAAAGGGAAAATATCTTTTTCCATTTCTATATCCTATTCTCTCCTATTCTCACTGACTGACTCCTCCAAATCCCCATTAAGCGTGAATACTTTATCTCGTACTCATTGGGATTTGAACCGCCAACCTCTGGATCTGCTTCCCACCGTCATTACCACTTGACCATAAAAGAAATGGATGCAAGAGCTCTCATACTTGTTTTAATTATCAGTTCATCACCCCCAAGCCCCTCTCATCTAAATTTTAATTTATTCATACACGAACCTTGTCTTAATTACTAAGAAGCTAACTAATTCCAAATAAGTGGTTAGACCTAATCACTAACCTGAGAGCTCAACCCAAACTACTAAGGCATATTGAAAAGTTCCCAGCCTAACATCAAAGCTAACCATTCTAAATAAGTGCTTAGGCCTAATCACTAACTTGAGTGCTTAACCCAAATTACTAAGACACATGCTCACATTCTGCTCAAAAAAAATTTCAACCCAGTTGAAAAATATGAACCAGTTTGAAAAATTTAAACTGGTTTATCAAAAATTAAAGCAAAAATAAAATCAAACCACAACATAGCCACGATAATCCTCCAACACAGTGCGATTCGTTTTCAGAGTAAAACGCAGTGGCGGATTTAGGGGAGAGACCCGGGCCCCCCTTATTTTGGCTAAAAAAAAGAAGAAATGACAGAAGGGAAAAAGGCCAGCAGGGCAAGTAAATAAAAAAATCTAAATGAAAGGCTGATCGAACAGCTAAGGTGAATTTTAATGCCCAATATTTCGGTCAGGCAGAACTAACCTTCTTCAGGGGCTACACTGAGGCTAACTAAAAATGGAAACAAACGGTTACAATATTTAAAAATGATACAAGGAAAATTTGTGACATAATTGGTTAATAGAAATAGAAAAATACGGTAAAAGCGACGGTTACGAGTGCACCATAGAGCAACAGTTACTTAACGCTAGACCAACTTAAGTACGTGACAACTTGACCAAACGAGAAAGACGAGCCCTGAAACGTCTTATCCGACGGGAAGATATCATCATTTAAGCCCGCAGACAAAGCCTCTGGGACAGTTGTAATGGACATGGACTGGTACGAAAATGAATGCCTCCGACAACTAAATGACATACAATTCTACTAAAAAATTGACAATGACACTTCTCCGCTTACTCATGAATGTGTCAAAAAATACATTTCCGGTCTACAATTCGACGAAATGATTGATGACGAAGGAGCGAAATACCTTAAAGAAAACTCTCCTAAACCAGGTCGCTTTTACACCATTCCAAAAACTACACAAACAAGGTCATCCTGGTCGCCCTATAGTCTCTAGCAACAGCCATCCCACCGAGCGTATTTCCAAATTCGTTGACTGTCATCTTCAACCACTAGTTACCAAACTTCCTTCCTACATAAAAGACACCACCCACTTCCTCAACAAACTTGACAGCATCGGCCAACTACCCAATGGTGTTTTATTTGTAACCCTTGATGTAGCATCACTCTATACTAACATACGAGTAAAGGGGGTAAGTTTCTAAAGAAACTGTATCAACGAACGTTTTTCATTTAACTAATTTATTCTGTTTTTCACGTTGCCAGGCACCAACCAATAGCGTAGCTCCATACTTCTGTATATAAACCACACACAACCCACAATTCCTCGATTCGCTCCGACGAAGGGCTAGCGCTCGAAACGTCAGCTTCTGAATCTCTTTACGGTGGCTAATTCACATTATCAACTCAGTTGATAAAACTATACTAACATACCCCACAATGACGGAATCCAAGCATGCAGTGATTTTCTGGACAAACGAGTCAATCCAACTATCAAAACTACAAGACTCTGTGATCTTATCCGGATGATCTTAACAAATAACACTTTCACGTTTAATGGACAACATTACAGACAGATCAATGGAACTGCGATGGGAACAAAAATGGCCCCCTCCTACGCCAATCTCTTCATGGGCAATTTTGAACAAAAAGCCCTAGCAGCTGCTACACACTCTCCCCTGATTTGGTGGCGTTACGTCGACGATATATTCCTCCTTTGGACACATGGCGAAGAGAAATTGAATGATTTTATCACATACTTAAACAACCTGCATCCCACTATCAAGTTTACCAGTTCCTTCTCTTACAACGAAATCCCTTTCCTTGATGTCAAAGTAATGCTCCTCAGCGGTAGACTGGAAACTGACCTTTATGTTAAACCCACTGACAAACATCAGTACCTCCTCAAATCATCCTGCTGTCACCCATCTCACACTAAACTATCCATTCCCTTTAGCATGGCATTACGACTAAGAAGAATTTGTTCAACGGAAGAGTTCTTTATCACACAGTCTGATGCACTCACAAGTCATCTTATTAAGAGAGGATACAACTACCGTTTCATTAAAGACGAAATCGACAAAGTACGCCAAATTCCACGCAGTAGAGCCCTCATAACATCCACTAAAAAAGAGCCCAACAGAATTCCATTTGTAGTTACATTTAATCTAGCCCTACCTAACATACGTCAAGTCATTTCCAGCAACCTCAATATTCTTCGCTCTTCACAACGTTGCCAAGCAGCATTCCCTTCTTCTCCTCTCATATCATACCGCCGATGCAACAACAAACAAACAACGTTAAGCACTTGTACATGCATGTGATGTGATCGTTCACATTACTCACAAATGTTAAGAATGTTATGCTTATAATTGGTGCTGAAAAACTCTCCCAGTTATTGCTGAAAGAAGGGTAACAATTAACTTTCGCGATCATGGTCAACAAAGTGAAGAGAACGCCAACTTTCCGTGAAGATGCTTGTTTTTAACACAATGATGCAAGGGACCGTAAACGAAAATGCTGCCGGTTTTACGTAGGATCTGTAAAATCCCAAAGAAAAGCAGAATAAAATAAGTTCTTACAGATAAACTTCGGCTTTTCCATCAATGCGTAACTTTTATTGTCACACGCGCTTTATGGTTTTTGGATTCTCTAGATCTTGCTCTGAATTACACTCAGATTCCCACAGATAGCTAGCGCGCGAAAAATGCGCGAGCCACGACATTCGTACGCGAGGGCTTGGAGACAAGAAAGCCTGTCGTAACCAGTGGCAACATAGGACATCACAAAGGACAGAGTGAAAAACATGGCGGATGACAGTTTAGAGTTTGACCTTGTAATTTTGGAAGCCTTTTCTTTCGTTAACTTTTTGGACCATCAACTACTCGTGTCAATTTGATTCATTCATACTTTTTACCCTTCAACTGTGAGGATGAGCGTCTCCGCAGCGGTGAAACCAAGTGAATCGCCGCACATTTCTCCTGGGGAAAATTCTTCGCGCGCCTCCAGGACTAAAAACAAACTTGCCAAGACGCCTAGTACACCGTGTGTTTTGCCAATACTTGAAGGTGGAAAGCCTCATACGGAGGAAAAAAGACATGAAATTGTGGATTTAGGTGGTAGAAGCGATATTTTGGACCGAGATAAAACGTTCCTAACAGGAATCAATGATTTCATTCCGGATGACATTTTGAACAGTTTGACACAGAATCCCATTCCGCCCTCACGTGAACAATTAGGACCGCCAACGAAACATAAAAAGCTAAAACCTTTAGAGGTAAGCCATAGTTATAAGCGCATTGTAAGTATATAAGTTAAAATATTTTGAAATTTCATTTATCGAGGGCTAACTAATCAGGGGTATTTGGGCTAATAATATTGTTGCAGAGAAAGTTAGTTGTGTGTGTGTGTGTGTGTGTATATACAATAATTTAGTCATCGTTGTAAATAGGTTTTTAATTAAATAATTAATTTAGTTATCTATTTAATTTATTTTAATATTGATGCTGAAAAGCCCCTTTCGGGGACGCTCAATGAAGTGTATGTATGTATGTAT
>CM042748.1:21325301-21343765 GCA_022496165.2 Catalaphyllia jardinei
GGGTATTCTGAAGTTTATTAGCCTATCCTTGTTATGTTTAGCTGTCAATTTTGAAAATGGTAAAATAAGCATGAGTCAGTCTGCATTTTACCCTTGCTTTGCAGTAAGTAGTGAGGCGTGATGGCTTCATGGTAAGTATGCAGTGCTCCAGGTAACCGCCGCCTGGTTAGCTCAGTTGGTAGAGTGCCGGACTGCTGTGTGGGAGGCCGAGGGTTCGAGCCCCAGACCGGACCAACACTCAGGGTCTTAAAATAACTGAGGAGAACGTGCTGCCTTTGTAATTATATCTGCAAATGATTAGATGTTCAGGTCTTCTCGGATAAGGACTATAAACCGTAGGCCCCGTCTCCTGCATCTTCAATGTTACATGGTTAGCAGGGGACGTTAAAGAAGCCACACACTTGTCGAAAAGAGCAGTTCCCAGTGTTGTGGTCTGACCTTGTCTCATGGGTTGGTGCTTCAAATAGGGATAACCTCACTGCACCTTTCCCCCTTGGACAGAATTGTCCAAGAAAAATTACTAAATTACTATGAACTATGAAGATCAAGCAGTCCAGGTTCAAGCTCTAGTCAGGGACATTGTGTTGTGTTCTTGGGCAAGACACTTTACTCTCACAGTGCCTCTTTTCACCCAGGTGTACAAATGGGTAGCAGCAAATTTAATGTTGGGGGTAACCCTGTGATTGACTATCATCCCATCCAGGAAAAAAAGGGGGGCAGGGGTTGAAATATTTCTAGTCACTTGAAACATGTACATGTACTACTGATATAAGCTGCGGCCTGATGGGCCACTTTGCTTCTAAGCAGACTAATACTTATCTTTACCTAAGTTCCGCATTTTACACCAGGTCCCAGTTGTTCGAAGGCTGGATAATGCTATCCACCCGATAAATCGCTATCCAGTAGATAAGTATTAACAGAACAAACCAAACTTTCCACTGGATAGTGATTTAACCAGTGGATAGTGTTATCCATCCTTTGAATAACCCAGGCCTGGTTTACAGTCTGCAGGCCACAGTCTGCATTTTACACTGACCAGTGTACATGATTGTGTTAAATACAATAGTGTGAACTCAAGTTGATTCATCAGAAAAGGTGATAAAGGAGTAAGTCTTGACCATTGTGTTGAAACATCTGCCTTTTGGGGGTTTTGTTGTAATTTTCTGATTACAGTGTTGGCCTCAAAAGGTCACCATGTTTTTAAATGCCTAAACTAATCTTGCTTTCATTTTGTGCAATGCTCAGCATGAAGTTTAATCGTTATGAAAAAGCCAATAATTTTGTTTTTGTTAAAAAATGCTCAGTACTAAAGTACAGAAATTGACTTGCCTTAATCTTACCCCCCCAAACCCCCCCCCCCCCCCCCCCTCCACTCTCCCTAATGTCCAGTCCAAATGTTAAATCAGAAGAATGGCTCCTAGGAAACCCTAGTAATAAGAAATGAGAGCTATAAATTTGTTAAAAAATCTTATTGTGCATTATTAAAATGGTGGAGGTATTCAACAAAATTGACTTCGATGTTGCATTTTGTCGTTCTATAAAATTAAAATAAATATCCATACCCCTTCAACATGGGGTTTCTCATTTCCTTCCCCTACCAAAATAATTACTGGCATGCTAACTTAACTTATTATGAGCAGCTACAGCTGTAGTGTTTTCCCAGTAGATAAGTATGTACAGTATGTATAAGGCCAAATTGATAGGTTGAAATCCTCTATTTCTGTCTTTTTTTTCAATATGATTGCAATAATTTTCATTTTGAAAGTGTCCTTAATTGTTGTGATAATCATATTTGACCTTTGAAAATCACTGTTTAATCTTTTACAAATTTCTAGATTACTCCGCCTGCTCGTAGAAGGCCAGCCAATGTTTGGAATTTTCCCAAAGGGAGAGAAAAGTTCAAACACCTTACACAGCAGCCCCCCTGTGTATGTGGAGCAGGAAGGTAATGTACATCTGGCAAAGAAAGTGTAGCCACAATAATTATTGATGTTTTACTGTATGTGAAGTTAACATAATTTGGAGACACCTTTAGGTACATTGAACAGCTTGTTACTTGACAATCAAGCAAGACACTGATTTTGGGCTTATAGATTCTATAGAGCTTAGTATGATGTAGATTTTTTACTCTAGCAAGCTAACTGTACATGTACATGTATATTGCAGTCAAGGCAAGTCTCTGCTGGCTAACTGCAGGTTTCATGTACATGTAGTTTTACACCATTGCACAAGTCTGTAAATTCATGTTATGGGTAAAATGTTTTCACAGTTGTTCTCAAACTCATTAATTATTCATGCAGCTCTTACCCAACCAGAGCATCTTAATCTGGTCAGGTGGATGGGTTTAGAAACCTAATGAAAGACGAGTTGACAACACGGCTGTGTTTGAAATTATTTCAAATACGGAATGCAAATTTTCGTAATCTGCTTATTGATAATGCAACAAAAACACGTGGTGATAAACAACTTTATTTAATGAGACACATTTTATGAAAAAAACTTTAAACCAAAATTATTTACTGCTAACATTGAATGTGACGGTACAGTTATTAAACTACCCGAAACAGAAAAGGCCATTCTTTCTCTAAATTTAAATTATCGCTCAATGGTGGCGACCTCGTGTTTTGGTTCACTTTCAACCTTGCTGTACACTTCTGACCTAAAATGGCACCGACTTTAGAAATTTTATCAGACTAAATGCGCATGTTACCTCGGAATAGTGCTGGCCAAGCAATTTTTCCTCTTCTTTGCTAGTTTTAGGAGGTTCAAATCTGCACTCTGCCAGTTGCTTTGTGAAGCAAGGTGTTTGCTCACCACTTCACAACAGCTAGATAACAACATGACATCAGTTGATGAATATGCAAAGATTGTCACTGCGAAGCAATTAGGTGATAGGATCATGCACATTTTTTTGAGGATCATGCACATTTCACGTCTCAAATATAATAGCTGAATTGAAACAACTTATTCAAATGATAATTTAAACTAATTTTCTTTTGTTGGAGAAGTAATTTCAAAAACTCGTGCTTCGTGTTTCATCGGGGTTTCAAACACTCGAAAACAATAAAAGCACTCGGCCTGCGGCCTCATGCTTTCATCAGTTTTTTCGTGTTTGAAACCCCAATGAAACACTCGCACTCGTTTTTGAAATATTACTTAAAATAAGTTTGACAGGGTTCGTATGGGTCCTGGAAAACCTGGAAAGTCCTGGAATTTTATTATGGCATTTTCCAGGATGGAAAGTCCTAGAAAAGGCCACTGGTCCTGGAAAGTTCTGGAAATCTGTTTAACTCAACTAAAAATATGAAGTGTATGGAAGGCAGTAAGGAGAATTACCATTGAGATCTTGGGAGTGTAGGTGTTATTGTCAATTTAACAGCCCTTGAAATATCATTTTGAGTCCTGGAAAAGTCCTGGTAATTTGTTTCTGAAAAAGGGTACAAACCCTGTTTTGAGGGTATTAAAATACAGGCTCCTGTTACAGAGAGACAAAATAAAGTCTTTACTTATTACTGGGCTTAAATTCCTCTATTCAAAGTGTTTTTACTTTATTTTTATTAATTTGTGCTCTACATATAATTTAAATATACATCTATCATACAGTCATGTATTAATGATGCTGTACAGTGTACATGACTGTATTATTGTGTTAACTTAGATCTAAGCTTCAGATGTTATTCATTGCTTTACTGCTACAGCTTTTTTCATATGGCCAAAGAATTACCAATGGCATGTATCATGCAACTTTTAGTGAATGAAATTTAATTTAATAAAAAAAATAAAAATGCATTATTTTCAGGGACATTTCATTTTTGTATGATGCCACTGTGCCTGAGAAGACAGCCCTAGACTCTGCTGGAAAAACCCTGTCTATACTGTCTTCTGATAAAAATAAGGTATCGCCACCAGACAGACAACTGGAACTTGTAGAGAAAAGTAAAGGAGAAATTGACCAGCAGGGCAACACGGTAAAGTTTTATTGATGAAAAACATGTAAAAGGAAGCTGGAATATTTAAGTGACGTAAAATGGTAGATAGTACAGTACATTTGATTCCTGAACTAACAACAGCAAGCATTTAGCACTTTTATTTATTAAGTGAGTAGATGTTAAAGCAATGTAACCAAGACTAATCGTGATGTTATAGTTGTCCCTTTGCCTTTCATCAAATGAAGCAATTTTTGCTTAATTGAGCTCTACTCAGTAAATAGTTACATGTGGACCAGTTGGATTATGTTAGTTTTGGTCCTATGTGATACATGTACTAACTACTCTGACTTAACTACACATGTACAAGTTAGATGACCTGTGGCTAATTTCTGTTAAGCTGTTTTCGTTCCAGACCAATTAAGCATTAAATGCACATATATCAATGTGTAGTGGCTCGAACTCCTACTCATGACTCTCTCAAGTTGTTCTTGTCAGTCAGTTGCCAGTAGTATTCAATATTGTCCTTGCTTGCTCATATACATGTACATCAACCAATTGGCAATGATGTATCCTGCTGCGTCATTAAATACGGGTCGTGCCACTGAGTATACATTGTATAAATTAATTTGTTGACGGTGGGTGTGGTTTATGCATGTCAGACTTTAAAAATATTAACAATAATTGAATGGCTTGGTGCAAGACGGCCGTAAGTGACTTTTTCGGATAAATTTCGCCTGAATTTTTGCCTGTACTTTTCAATTTAGTAGAAAAACATTTCCCTGTATTTTTTTTGGCTGGTTTGCACTTAGTTTCTGAGAAAAACGAGGACAAAATATCGAAGCGGGCGCTATGAACGCAACGAAGCAGAACAAGAGAAAATCGCTATTTAAATTTCACTCTGAAATTTGCATGTGTCAGCGTGGCGCAAGCGATTAAAGCGCGTGCAAGTTGATACACCTGAAAGTTTTGCGAGTGTCGGTTCAAATCCTGAATTTTCCTACCGGTGTTTTTTTTTGTTTTTTTTTCGCTTGTCTTTATTATCTTTTTGTTAACAAGAAAAACCTATTTGTCGATTTAAGCCGCCTAGGAATACACATAAATTCAGATATGTCCAGAATTGAATGTTAATGAGATTCAAACTTGTTTTGATAAACATCACAAAGTGTCTTTATTGGTAAAAAGTCACCAATGAAAACACACACAATTCTGCCAAATATGTAATCATATGAAAATGCCAAACAACCCTGCCAAATATGAAGTATAAATTAAACAATACTTGTGTTCACTCCTGTACGTACTGTAAGTGCATAAATCAAGTATTTTCAGGCAGTGATTTTTAAATACCATGTGCATATACATTTTTGTACTCCAACTGTAAATTATAATCAATTTGACTTAAAGCTTTTAAAGATACACTAAATTCTGTTTTCTCTGACAGGAAGTGGGATCACAGATTCCCAACAGCCTTATTCCATCTGAATACCATATTGTCAAAAATCCAGGTGTCATGGGATTAGAGTTTCAGGAAGAGTATGTCTATGTTAATTTATTAGATGGTTGGCCATGTGTTAATAGGGAGATAAGTTTCTAACAAGTCATGCATGTCTTTATTTTATGGCTCTGTCTCACAAGGACGACTGGGAACTAAAAAATTCGCAAATTTGTTTGGCTAAAATTAATATTGAAAGCAGTCTAGATTTTCCCATATAGACCGACATCTAGACCTTTAATGTGTTGCGGTGAAAATGCTGCAAACTAAAATGCAAAAATTTTGACTATATATATTCTTCTAACAATATTTATTTATGGAAGTACCAAAAAGCGGGATGAGAAAATAAGGTAAAGATGATGAGTAAATTTTTGGCAGAATTAAGTTCAGTTCATCGCGGTTTGCAAGCAGAATGTCAGTTTGTACAAACCAGTTACATTAAACAAAAGAAATTGTTCTTGTTTGCACCATATTATAAACACCTCATTTAAACCAAGCTTAGTCGGTCTGAATGGGAGAATCTTATGACCTTGGTCATACCTCCCATGATCTCGGTCAAGATTCTCCCATACAGACCTCCTGCTCAATTAATAAGAGCTAAATATTAGTAGGGACCTTCAGATTTGAACATGAGTATGATATTGAGTAGTAGTATGAATTTCGTATTTCAAATCAGTGACATTTCCAGAGCCCTCGCTCTTCATGCTGGTTTTAGACAGAGAGGATACCTTATAGGATGACATGGGTGTGTGATATGATAATGTGAAACCTGCAAACTGGATTTGAAAAGTCGTTCTTGTAATAGAATCCATCTAAATGCAATACAGCTGTTGTTTTTTTTTTAATCCTAGGTGCAATTACGTATTTTACTCTGTTTTAGTGCATGGAAATACAGTATATTTTATAATAGATATCAAACAAAGGAAAATTCTATTATTGTACGAAAGGTGGCATAAAGAAGCACAAGGTAGTGGCACTACAAGTGAATGTTGTCAGGTTATAGACTGAAATACAATCATGTAATTCTCACTACTGGCAAAATCAGAACATCATTTTTTCCTCACCAATTACATTTATATTGTTTCTTTTAATGTTTAATTTTATTATTCCAGTGAGAATTTTGAGGTACTTATAAGAATTTTTCAGATGACTCAAATCATTCCAAAGTAAGATGGGTAAACACTTTTTTTGATTGCAGCAAGTACACAACTTATGTGAAGGGCCATGAGGACCATCTGACCATTTTTCCTTCAATGTGAGTGAACTGTCAGCCAAGTATTTAAGTTAAATGTTTAAATGATATTAACTATTTTGTTTATTAACTACATCTGATTTGATTTTAAATATCAATGTCCAATAGGATCATAAATGCAAAATTTGAGTATGTAGTTAGGAATGTTAATTGTAGCCTGTTTCAGGCTCTCGGAAGTTGGGAAGGAAAAAAGGGAGAGTGAGAGAAAAAATGAGGGAGAACTAAGGCGAGGAAGGAAGGGAGAGAGCCTGTAAGAATTTCTTTAATGACCTTCCGCCCACGCGTGGTTTAATGAAGTGTCGAAAAGTAAAAGTGTCAACTTGTCATTTAGCACAGAACGTTCTCCTATTTCTCGCGCGAGGAAATAGCGCAATTCGTGAGTGGCAACATGATTTGACTGCATGTTTGCGATCGCTCGTTTTCGCTCGCTGACTTCCATGACATGTCTTCTTCAAATGCAGAATTCCATCCTTCAAGACACTGCAGATTTTGTGAAAAGGGAGGTAACGTGTAGTGAAACGAAGGTCCCTCGAGTTTCTTTGTGTGGTGAAAAACAAACAATTGGTGGCCTTCATGGACAGTGAAAGTTTAATTTAAATAAATAAATTGTAGTCGCTTCGCTTGGCCAGAAGCTCATGAGGAATGAACTGCTATCAAGCGTGAGTTGCCTTACTTGTGCAAAGAACCCTCACGAATTTACGAAACTTTTGATAAACTTGTGTTGAAATGGAACAACGGCATTTCTGTTCCTTCGGCCTGATGGTAAATAAAATAGACAGGCCAAACATGACTCCTGCTGTTCGTGGCATTTGTACATTTGCCGTTTATTTTTCGGTCTCTTTGTTGGCCTTTTTGTCACTTTACTCTTGTTTATAGAGGACATTAAGATCGTGCTCCGGAAGCCGAGCAATGGCATATAAAACACGCAACACAGTCAATTAACAGACTTGTGCGTAATTCAAATCCTGTGGTACTAGAACTATAAAAGGAGAAAGAAACCTACACATCGAGCTCCAGAAACATAAGCTTGATCAGCTAGCTGCAAGAAACATAAGAATTTCGCTAGAAAAGCGTATAGCTTTCTCGGAGTAAAGCTACGGAGTCTCCGAAGAAAAACAGAGAAGGGCAAATATGATACCGTGGCACGAATCTTTCAACTGTACTTGCAAACAGTTCTATAAATCATCGCAGGCTAAGCTGGGCCCGGTGTCACAATAGCAACACATTCACAGTAAATGTCATATTTTGTCCCTTAAAAGCAAATACTTGGAGACTTTATAGAGGTGCCAAACTCAACGAAGCAACATGCAGATAACAGCGGAAATCATGCAGACCCATGACCTCTAAGAGCTCTTGTTTTCTTATGATACAATACGAAATGCCCATTAAAAACAAGAGTGAAGCGACAAAAAGGCTGAAAAACCGAAAAATAAACGGCAAATGTACAAATACCACGAACTGTAGGAGTCATGTTTGGCCTGTCTATTTTATTTTTCTTCCTCGACTGAAAATGCAGCTGTCTGCCGACCAATTTACCATCTCGCAATTCCATTCTCCAGGAGCTTGATAGCCAGGTCTCTGGACTACCGAAAACAATTTCACACTTCCCCTCTCTCGCCGCTTTCTCAGCTTCGCCCAGTCCAATTGCTGCCGCAGAGAATCCAAGCCGTTTTAGCTGCTCCACTTGGTCCCGCATCACTGAGACCAAGGGAGAGACAACAATGATCGAACACATTTCTGACTTCATAGCAGCCTTAGCAAGTCGTGGGAAGAGGTGAAAAATTAACTTTTCCCAAAATCTGTTGGAAAAAATAGCGAAAACGCCTTTCCCATGAGCTAGATTTACTAGACATAGTTGCTTCTCCTTCCTTAGCGCTTGAATATTCGGGAAATCCTGTAGACAATCGTCCAAGATGGAAATCAATTCAGATTCCTTGAAATCTTTCTGATGGACAAGATCTGCCGGAGTGTTGACAGTACTGTCAAAATTGACCAATCAGAGGGTATAGCAGCTCCTGCTATACTAGAAGAGGGTCGTAAAAGAAACTGTTACAGGCTCTCCCGCTGCTCCTCACCTTAGTCCTCCCTCGTTTTTTCCTCACTCGTTTTTGATCATCCCTAACTACCAAGAGCCTGGAACAGGCTATGTTAATTGAGACTCAAATAAAAATTTTGTTGACTTTGCAATATTTTTTTTGCTTGGTACTGCAAATCTCCATGTATGAAAACTATATAGTAAGTCAGAGCATTATTCTTGTTTATATGGCATCCAACTTAGAAGTTTATCATTTGATGAAATATATGTTTATATTAAATTATATTCACAAATTGATTGTAGTAAAATTAAAAAAAAAACTTTTTGATGTTTTGATCTGTTTTCAAGGAAACCAACTGGAAGGCAAGAAGTGCTGAAATTAAAGGTATTAAACATGAGGTTGTGCTTTCTTATATCTTAAATGTATCAAGAATTATCTTTATTGTAATTAAATAGGGACTAGGGTCATTTTGCCCATTACACTGTAAATGTAGGCTTTGAAACACTAACTGTGGATGATTTTAAGCAAAGATCAATTGTTTTCTGCTGTTGGTTTATTGTTGCCTTATCTGGATTGTAGTTGGCCAGTGGCCAACATTCCTCACTTTTTCTCTTTGTTTTTGTTGTTAGCATGCCATGGATTCCATGCTAGCACGTGCTGGTGTTGATGATGAGGGTAAAGAGCTGTCAGGTCCAACCCAGGTATGTTGTTTACAGACATTGTGCATGTGTATTGATATAGATTTTATATTTGTCTTTTGATTTTTAGTTTCCATATACTCAGTTGGTCATTTCCATTTACAAAGAAAATAATGATTGATAGTGGTAGCGGCAGTGGGAGTGGGTGGGGCAGTTGTAGTGGAAGAGACAGTGGCAGTGGTAGGAGTAGGGGTAGGGGCAGTGGCAAGGGTAGTGGCAGTGGTAGGGGCAGTGGCAGTGGCAGTGGCATTGGCAGTGACAGTGGAAGAGACAGTGGCAGTGGCAAGGGGTAAGCGCAGTGGCAAGGGCAGTGGCAGTGGCAAGGGCAGTGGCAGTGGCAGGGGAGGAGCAGTGGCAGTGGCAGGAGCAGTGGAAGTGGTGGCAGTGGCAGTGAAAGTAGGAGAGGCAGTGGTAGTGGCAGTGGGAGGAGCAATGGCTGTGGCAGTGACAAGGGCAGTGACAGTGGGATTGACAGTGGCAGGGGCAGGTGTAGTGGCAGTGGCCGTGGGAAGGGTAGTCACTGTGGCATTAAGAGGGGCAGTGGCAGGGGCAGGGGCAGTCGCAGTGGCACTTCCAGTGGCACTTGCATTGCCAATAGTAGTGGCAGCAGTAGTGTGCATGGTAGCAGAGGTTTTATAAGAGTTGGCAGTCATCAAATCTGCTGTCTATTTCAATTAAAATCGCTTTTAATATGCTGTCTTTCTTTCACTGAAAATGAAATTAACATAAGTTCATTATTAAAAATTGAAATTCCAGTAGCTGCCTATCCTGTACTCTAATGTTGGGCATCTGCTGAAAAACAAATTGAAACCCCCAGTGGTAGTGGCAATCCTACCTGTAGTAACACAGCGAATACCTGAAATACACAGTCAACCAGTCTGAAGTTGCTGCAATTAAAGGTTATATAATCTGTATGTTTTAGATTCACAACCTCCTGGAGTTGGTTAAAAAGGAACAAAACATTTACAATGTAGCATTTAATGAGATAATTCGCCAAGTAAGTTACTTTTAATTCATTCGTTAACATAGTGTAGTTTGCACACATCACTTGTGCACATTTGATTTTATATACCATGTAGATGAAAATGAAGAATGATCATCGCAGTTAATTTTCCGATTTAAGCAATTGGAAAGAAGAAGCCTGAAAAAAATCAGGGCTTGAACAGGATTCGAACCCATGACCTCCGCGATAACAGTGCGATGCTCTTGGCTTCTTCTTTCCAATTGCTTAAATCGGAAAATTAACTGCGATGATAATTCTTCATTTTCATATACAACCACAGTCCAAATATGAATTATTTCATATATACTCCGATCACGTCATTTCACTCCTCACAGGAGATATGAACTTAATATATAAGTTGACCTCGCTCCCAATGTGTGGCTTCATAGCTCAGTTGGTAGAGCATCGCACTGGTATCGCGGGGGTCACGGGTTTGAATCCCGTTGAAGCCCTGATTTTTTCAGGCTCCTTTCCAATTGCTTAAATCGGAAAATTAACTGCGATGATCATTCTTCATTTTCATCTACAACCGCAGTCCAAATATGAATTATTTCATATATACTTCGATCACGTTATAACATGTAGCATAGAATTACCACTATCTGGACTTGTCAGTGCTTACACCAGTTGCTCAACTAACAACATACATGTAGTATTTACATTGTATCATGCTGTAAATCTGTTCATGGACTCTACGGGAACTTTCTATTTTGGAGATGCAGCTGCTGTGTACTGACTTTGTTCACATGACTGTGAGCAGGCAGTCATACTATTGCATGTATTAGTACATAGGAAATGTTGGTAGTCAACTGTAAATGTTATAATGAAATAATTTTATCTAAGCTAGAGATAAACTGTTAAATTCTACCATCATGTATGAGCACTACACCTGTCTCCTTGCTTTTTAGGTAACTGTTGAATGTGCTGAGAGAGGAGAACTTTTGGCAAATTTGAGAAAGCGCTATGCAGATCTCTTAGATCGCATTCCTAGACAAGTAAAAAGGTACATTTTTGGCAACTTGAAACTGTATGAAAAGAGAGGGAATTAAGTAATACATTCTAAGACTGAGGAAATTACTTCACTGAGTTGGCTGACAGTGTGAGCCATACATTTATCATTTTTTTAATTTGCAAGTTCTGTGGTACAAATTAGCTCAGTGACCGTGCATTTGTAATTTTCTCTATCATATAATAAAAGAGTACGCAGATCAAAGATAATCGCCTAAAGGTTTGCGCTATTTTGAGAGAAGTTTTAAATGTCCCTCATATTGTAAATTCTTAGTTTTACCCACATTCATACGATTACCTTTAGAACTATGTATATAACGACCGATGAGATTAGATTTAGTTAAACATTTCAAAGGATAAAAATCGGTGAAAGACATTTTACTCAATGTTTTGATGACTCCAGGGCATTATTTTCAAGTGAAGAGAAAATAAAATCGACAACTTACAGTAATATATACCATGCAAGAGGGGATAAAATTTAAAGTGAAAACTATCGGCAACTTTACCAACGATTTTTCCATTTTGAAGAAGTGCAAGGAAAACCTGGACTGTCTTATTTATGAAATGTTATTCATAAGGAAGAAGAGGCCATGTTTAAACACACAATCAAACTCTGTATGCGCCAAACTATTTAGGCCCCGTCCACACTAATCCGTTTTCAAACGAAAACGGAGCTGTTTTGCTCCGGATACGGCTATCGTCCACACTACAACGCGGAAAACGATAAACGAAAACGGAGCCATTCGAAAACGCTCTCCAGAGTGGAGCGATTTGAAAACGATGCCTTTTGAAAACGCTGTTTTCTAGTGTGGACAGAGAAAACGATGCTATCTGAAAAAACGGTGACGTCATCAAAATAGACATGACCGGGCGCCAGACCACTCGACCGTGAGACAGACTCTACCATACGTTACCATGCCGAAACGTTGTGTAAAACTTCTTTCGCTTATTTTATACGTGAACAGCTTTATAACACTGCTGTAAACGTACTTACACTTACAGCTCTCATAAATAAGTGTGCCTAAAAATCTGAAACAATTTATGTAAATCTTTACATTGCAGCCTTCACCAGGAAGTGATTGCTCAGAGGGCCTTAGACAGGTACGAAATACACAGTTTTCTCCTAAGTAAAGATTTTAAATAATGCAATTTTTTCTGCTGATAGCTGAATTTGTGCTTTTTAAGCAATATATCTATAGATTGGTCTGCAGATACACTGTACATACAGGGATCATTCCTAAACATATAAAGTTAAAATGTTTGATAATCAAATAATTTAAGATTCTGGCTATTTTATCTAGACATGGTGAGACGAATTTTAACTTTGTGCTGGCATGTATTATTTCCGTTTATTATATAAACACCAGTGAAATATCAGGTGTGCTTAAACATGATATCTTTGCACTTGAAAATAACATGTTATTTTCAGAAGTGAAAAGATCACTATTGTTAAGGTTACATAATCCCTTAAAGGTACTTAGATGTGTTCCTGTATGATCGAAACATCATTGGTCCTTCCTCGGAAATCTTTAGAAATTTCAGCAAAATGTTCGGAAATGATTGTTTGGCATTTGGACAAGTTATGGTAGTCGAATCTTCGGAAATTCACGGAAAGTGTTCGAAAGTCTTCGGAAATCGTAAAAAAAGTCATTATTAGTATTTTTATATAATGAACAGACTAATAAACAGAATAAAACATGGCTGCTTGAAGATATCAAGTTGAACACGAGAAGAGAAATTCCATATCTATGTGCACCCACGTATTATCCTCTATATAATTAATACCCTACAATGTAGTTCTATAACTTTATGATATTATTATTGTTATTATTATTGTTATTGTTGTTGTTGTTGTTGTCGTTATCGTTATCGTTATCGTTATCGTTATTACCTCTTACTAACCGAGTTCGAGGTCCGTACCTTAATTTACGGACCGAGTTTTTCCCCCTTCGATTTATGGCCCAAGCGCGAATCGTAGGGGAAAAAACAAGGATCCGTAACTTACAATATGGACCGAGAAGACGAGGTTAGTAAGATATTTATTATATCTCTATTGTGTGTTTGACGAGTTCGGGAACGATTTTTATCCATGAGGAACAGCTTCAAATTTCTAAAGCAGGTCGAAAGGAAAACGAGTCAATTTGAAATCGTTTTTAAGTCGTTACTACGCTTTAGCACACAGTTTAGAGTAAAAGAAAGTTTTAAACCTGTACTTGCTAAATAAGTTAAGAAATTTAGGCGATAAATCACGCAACAGTTTGGCAACACAAACAACTTTAAATTTTAGCGGGCCGTGCAGGAGAGTAGCAGGAGAGTACGGCTCGCTAAATTGACCAATCACAACGCGCGTACTAACTTAGAGATATAATAATAATAATAATAATAATAATAATAATAATAATAATAATAATTATTATTATTATTATTATTATTATGAGGCCATTTTTGATATACTTATCTACACTGATTTTTCTGATTAGGAGGCTAACAGAAGAACTTGTGCGATTTAAGGCATCCATTAGCTCTTTGACCAGGTAAACAACTTGTATCTTTGTTATGTATATGTTATTGTAATATCAAACATGTAAACTTTCGATATTTGTTCCATTCCATGTCTTTTCCCCAGAAAAGGCTACGTTAACAATTAGTTCTACATACCATGTCCCCGGATAAATGGTATAACGGTGATAAATTTGCTTCAAGCTTATTCCTAATTAATGAAGTATAATTATGCATTTACATTTATTTTGAGACTGTGTATCATACCTGTCTTTTTCAACAGTGAACTTGCTTCAGTTAAAGCTCATGATCGCGAAGTTACTCAACAGGCTAGATACGCCCAAGATGAGGTAATATGGCTGCCATGTGATTCACGTCTACTTAAGTTGTATTAAACAATGTTTCTTTCATAATTTTTGAAAAAAAAACACACTAACTCTTTCCAGAGGAACTATTTTCAAGTCAATCAGAAAGAGAGTGCTCGTCCTTCCACTGAACTTGTTGGGTTCTAGATCAGTACGCCTTAATTCATTTTCTAAAAAAATGAAAAAAGAAAGAAATAGCTGATTAATATGGTGTTCGATTGCGTTGAGGAGCGCTTAATAAATGTAACATGGGTAAGTTCTTGTGTCAGTCTCGGGGTCATGTCTAATTGCCATACAATTTGTTCTATAAAAAAAGGTTTTCGTTTTTTCAAAGTACTGTATTGTGTATGCATTTCTATAGATGTCTTTCCAGGCTCGTGTTAACCAAACGAGTTACTTTCCAAATATTTATCTGGTTAATGCATGCTTTTTACTTTCTTTTCTTCCTTATAAGCTTCAAGAAGCTCTTGAAGAATCTGAAAAGAATGCAAGGTGAGCTCCGTATACTTCCACGATTAATGCATACGGAATTTTATCCCATCGATGGTATGAAGCTTCACTGAACTCCATTGCTCGTGATATTTTTTATGGATAATTGGTAACTGTCTGTGCGCTTTGAATTTCCGCATTGTTAAATTCCAGACAAATTGTTATTCACTGTAAGTTCACTTCTGTAAGGGTGGAAAAAAGATTGCTCTTAACAGAAACTGCTGCATTTCTGCCAACTGAATCGGACGGAGAAACAGCTGGGAAGAAATCACAGAAGCCCGACCAACAAGACCACAAGCATTCATAGTATTTTGCGTTTTTATCATTCCTTGTACAAATTTAAAGTGACCAAATAAGAGCGGAACGTTCTGCCTAGGGTATCTAAAAACGGCTAGAAATATAGCAGTGTCTCAAATGAGTTACATTTCACGGTAACAATATGCACTGCATGAAACAATTTTACAAACAAAGCGCACTGCAGTTTACTGAAGATGGTTTAGCTTCCTCAAAAAGGCGACCATCGAAAGGTAGATACGATACAACTGACAGCTGCTCTATTGATTTTCACTTTGCAAAGACGTTCCAATTTTTCCCTCCAGTTTGATATCAGAATATCACGACTTGTACGAGTTACAAAGGAAAAGACTAGAAGGCCTTGTTGGTAAGTGTGAATTGTTTTTCTGTATAAGAATTATTAAAACACAATACATATTATAATAGAGAGGTTTCAATTTTAGTGCACTTACAACGCAACACGATTGGATAAAAGAACTCGCGCCAATTTTTCACACGTTTGCACACGATTTCCCGCGCTTCTTATGTGCTACATGTACAGCAATTACTTTGGGTTTTGATTGGTTCATTGTATTGTCTGTGATTGGCTTGAGTGAAAACTTTGGTCTTGGCCGTACGACACTCAAACAAAGTTAACAATTATTTAGCCGTGTTCATGTATTTGAAAGTTACAGAGTTCTCGCTTCTTTGAAGGAGTAATCTTAATACATGCATGCTTGTTACCTTATTTTATTGGTATTCAATCTCATTCTGTGCTACGCAGGGAAACTGACGGAAGAGCGTGATTTGTGGAGCAGTGCGGCGTACACCCTATCACTGAAGGTCACAGATAAACACTCGCTTAACACTGCCAAAAAATTACATCTTTGTGAGAAAGCTTGGGCCAAATTGAGCCGACACTTTGCTATTTTTCTCAGTGAAAAAGACAGCATACAGGTTTGTTGAGCCTAGTATTGATTTCCGACAGTTTGAGTACTGGACTTGTCGAGGTGCGCCGTAAATACCCTCGCTCATCAGCTCCACCTTAGACTACTGGGCCGCGTTGTTCAAAGCCCGATTAAGCTAACCCAGGATTAGCGAGAATTTTGATTTCAGTTTTGTAACTTTTTGGTGAGGTGTTCTGTTTATACTGTTTACCCTTCAGTTTTGAGCTGTAGCAATCTCAAACTACGCCAAACATTAGAGGTAAAAAACATTTTTAAATAAGAAAACGTAATGCTTCAGTTAACGTTTAACCCTGGGTTAACGTTAACTGGCTTTCGAACAACCCGGCCCAGGTAGTCTTTCTTTCGCTTGGTCCGTCGTACGTGACGCAAAATGTATGTATGTATGTGTATGTGTACGTAATTGGCCACTCCCCATAGGGGCTTTTCAGGACCAATGTAAACAAGTAGTGATAAGTAAATATTCAAATAAACGTAACTAGGTTAAGAATGCCAACTGGCAGGAGGCAGACCAGTTGGCTATTTACAAGCGTAGACGAGAAGTTTAACTTAGGGCTACCAAGAACAACATCAGCTGGCGGTCAGAACGGGATTTGAACCCGTGACCTACGGATTTCAAATCCGGCGCTCTAATCACTCGGCCACGCTGCCTCCCTTGGAAAGGAAACCTTGAGGAAAAAGATGGCCACGTGAAATCCTGAGGGAGAGAACTGCCCGCTTCTTGCCCGCAGGTTTTTTTTTTCTGGGGATTTTCTTTGCGTCGCACACGACAGACTAAATGAAAGAGAGACTACTTGTAGTCTTACTCCGCCTTAGCGCCTGATTACAAGTGATCTTTTTGTTGGAAAATTCTGACTTTTATTTTGGCCATGCAGAAACGATCGTTGAACGCTTGATTATTTCCCCGTTAGAGCTTCCTACGCTACTTGTGTAACTTTCTATACAGTCAAACCCGTATTAAGCAGACACCCTCTATTAAGCGAACAGCAGTGCAAGTCCCAGTTTTCTTTTCCCACATTCACTGTAAAAAATACCTGTATTTAATGCAGACACCTATGAAGCGAACGCGGAATCCTTGAACTTGACTTTTAGCTTCATTTCTATTGTTAGAAATCTGTATCCGTCAAACGAACACTGTGCAAATAATGCATGATTTTTTGGTCCACGTTTTAATACGTCGGTCATTTAAGTTTGCCAACAAACTGAGCTGTCACAGAAATGCAATATTTTGCTATTCGGTTTTGTTTTTACAGAACTTTTGTGTTAGTTTGATTTTGTAAACCTTCACATGGCTCGATCCATATATACTCTATACTTAAATTGCTCTACCTGAAACATTTGTCATTGTTTTTGAAATAGGGTATTTCAGAGATTTCGACTGTTCACGAGAATGCTGTTTGACCCTTTTCAAGGTTTTGTAATACTGGCGAATATTGATGTGACCCTTTTAAGACGAATTCGGAGGGAACCCGTTTTCAATGGACACCCTGTATCAAGTTAAGCAAACACTAGCACGGGTCCCGAGGGTGTCCGCCTAATACAGGTTTGACTGTAATACCATAGTGTCTCCTTCGCCGAGTCTGATTATCTCGTTTCAAGATCGTGTTACCAAGTTGTAAATCTCCTCTTTGTGTCTTTTTTTCAGCTCGAGGATTTAACAATTCATGTACAAAAATGGAGGGAACTTTCTGAAAAGTTTAACAAAAGGCTTGTTTCTTCAGAGGAAGAAATGACCCACAGGGTTAGTTTGTTATATTGTTTAGTACGTATCTAGTCAGTGATGTAGAGACAATGACAGCGGTTTTCATAAAGTAATTATATCTTCGTATACGAATAGTCGTGCGCGGACACGAGGAGCTACATGTTAGTTCGTCATCATGGGAATACGTCATCTGACCTTAAGAGACTGGAAACCATCCTTAATCTCAAGTTGAGCCCCCACCGCCCCCTCCCTACCACCTCCTGGTTAGCAACGTTATTGGAAACTAGCGCTATATTAGAAAACTAATAAATATGCTACACAGTTTTGAACTTGGAGCCAGTAATATATTTAAGTGAAGGAAAGAATGGTCACCAGTTGTGTTGTTTCCTTACAGCTTAAAAGATTGATTAGTCAACTTCAAAGATGGAAAAAGGAGTTTCAGAAAGTCGTGAAGTAAGCGCGTAAGATTTCATACGGCTCTCCTATGTACGAAAATTAATGGCCTTAATTATTAATAGTATTTTAAGTAAGGACAGTTACCGTTGCGCGTCTTGCAAGAACTTGACGATCTGGAGAATTATATTGTATAGCTTAACGAACAGTTATGTAACAGGCATTTTAACAATCAAAGTAAATGACCCATGTTAATGTCTAAAACAGTAAACGTTTAAACAAAAGGGCGATAAGATATAAAAGAAACACTGCCTTAAAAGGAGGCACAAAAAGCAAAGCAAACAAACAAAAAACAGCAAAAAA
>CM042748.1:21367741-21372741 GCA_022496165.2 Catalaphyllia jardinei
GGTTGCAATCATCTCATTACAATCGAATAATTTGTGGGTTACAATCACCTCATGTACCTGGGGATGGCTTATTGCCTGCGCAAAACAATTTTTACCTTTGTGGATTCCAGTGCAGTAGCCCATGTAAAGATGTACTTTTTCCGCGTGGTCCTAACCTGGAAAAAGAAAACCTTTGTAATTGGTGGGCACTGAGCTTAATTTCTTTCTATTTCTGGTCAGGCAGGAAACGCTGAACTCTTAGAACAATTACTAAATTACTAAAGCATTCTTTGGGATGACTTCACAGATAAGCTTTCTAATCATAATTATATATTGTCATTTTTTTAAGCTCGCCCGCTGTCCCGAGGTCGAATAATAATTAAAGCTAGACGAGTGATATGGATTCAAGAGCGTGGTCTTTTCATGTGTAGCGCGCTTGTTTGGGCTGATGGATTTCAATTTATTTCTCTTTTGTTTCCATATGCAAACATTTATTGAGACTCATGGCACGACTAGACTTCCGCAGATTCCACTGGAATCGTTGCGTTTCCAATGGACCTTATCGGACTACTTTCTGTAGTTTCCAACACTTCTCCTCTTAAAGAATCTCAAAATATTGCTTACACTTCCGGTTTCATCTTATGACTAGACTTCCGGTAACTCAAGTGTACTCGACTATACTTCCGATTTAAATTTTTGACTAGACTGCATTGGACTCCACGTTTTGTCCACTGGAATCTGGTTAAGAGTATTGAACATGTGTGAACTTGGCTTCGGAATAACAGAGATCTCATTTTCAAGGACCAAAATTTCAAAACTTTCCCAGGGATCACCGGATCATGTTACAGCAGTCCGCACCTCTAACCCCTTTCTCTGTATCCGCCCCAGGGTTAACCTGAATATATTCTACAGTTAACTTTATTGGTATTGATTTTCGCGGGCGCCTAATTTCGCGAAAAAAAGATAGGAATATTTTGCGAGTCTTTGTTTTCGCGATTTAGGTGCAAAATTATTTTCTTATTTACTTTTTTATTTCGAGAATTTTATTATTATTTCACACTTCTCTTTGCTGAAAATCATTAACTCATATCGAAACCGAACTATAGAAACCGCATTGTGTGCCATAGACATAGTCAAAGACAGTATACTTATGCTTAATGTTCTTTGCAATTTTATAATACATAAGCTAATTCTACAGCTGGTCATTTGCCCAAAGAAATTTCCAGAGCAACGAGGGGTTGTTTGCGCTAAAGACAACGACAAGAACGATAGAAGATCTCCCCTTATGCAACGAGGATTGCAAATTCCTGTACAAGTTTAATACAGCTGAGATGGATCTTAGCGAAATGAACAAGGCAATACATACTTGAAAAGCATAGACAGATTGTCCTTTCAGATTACAAACTGAAGAACTCGGGATATATGGCCATTTCGATGACTGTACAAAAGAAGTACTGAAAGGACTTGAAGATGACCCTAGCGATACAGGCGAAAAGGTACAAAGCAACAGATAGTGAAATTTGACTGTTAAACTGTTACAAACAATAAAGGCAAGTGAAACACTCGTTGTTCGAGTCAGTGTCAATTGTTTTATTGTTTGTTAAGCTGTTGTTTTCCATCGGTAGGCATGGCCTTGAGATTTTGCACATTATGCACAATACGTGTTTCTTCATTAAATTGAGCAAACAAGAAATATAGGAGGGCATAAATTTCGCGACATTGAAGTTCGCGGAAATTTTTTTTCGCATCGCGCTTTAAGTTCGTGATTTTTTTAAATTGTGAAAATCGCGAAATTAAAGTGACGCGAAAATTAGGACCAGTAAGGTAACCAGTTCAAGTTAAGCTCTCGATAAAACACGATTCAGTTATAATAACGTCTGCAGTATGTATTTTACCCTCCGATTGCAGTCTGTAGTGCACAGTCTGCGTTTTACACTGATCAAATTCCGATTTACAAGCCCTCATATTCACGGATTGCTTTTTACGTTCACACAAATCCCGGTAGAGAATTGCTTGCAATGCTGTTGGAAAAGCTGCGTAGCCAAGAAACAAGAATCGTAGTACGTGCGAAGTAGCATAACTAAGCCTTAAAAATATTAAACAAGGTCCAAAATAAACAAAGAACGATTTATTTTGTCCTTCAAGCTGTATAGCATGTACAATAAAACTTTCTACATTGCTACATTAAACCTCTATTAGCTTATCACAAGTTTTCAGCTTTGGCAGTTCATGGCATGCACTGAAGCGGCAAAACAAGGCAGAAATGGATAGCACACAAGTGAAAAACAACAAAATTAGGCATACCTCGGGTGACTTTGGAAAAGCTGAGAGTTTCCTCTCGGCAGAGCTGTCCTTATCGCCTCAAGAATGTAAACACACTTTCGATCCTTTGGATGACAGTCAAGATTGCCCAGAGTAGGATCAGAGTAGCCGAGTTGTTTATAAATGCCTTGAGCATGGATAATAAAGAGACCAGTCTCTTTGGGCGTGATCCATTCAATCAAAATTTCCGGAAATTTTGGTCTAAAGGCCTGATTATATGGAGAATTTCAGCCCGGACTGAAATTTCAGCCTGGCTAACTGGGCCAGCCCGGCTTCTGAAAGAAATCCTCTTTAAATCAAATTGTCGATTACATGGAGAGGAATTCAGCCCGGGGTGCAATTCAGCCCGGGCTGAAAAGTCTATCCCGGTTTGGTCGCCCGAGTTTTCTACGAGCAGATATTCAAGGAGGCGCAGCCGAGTTGACTATCGCTCGTAGAAAACGTGGGCGACCAAACCGGGCTAGGATTTTCAGTCCGGGCTGAATTGCGCCCCGGGCTGAAAAAATGTCATGTAATCGAAAAGAAATTTCAGCCCGGGCTGAAAAGCAGGAAATAATATGGCTGTCTGATTCTCCCGAGACTTTTTGCGTGCAATTTCATATTTGGTGCCGAGACTAATTAATATTTCAGCCCGGGCTGAAGCTCGTCATGTAATCGCAACAAAATTTCAGCCCGGTTAGCCGGGCTGAAATTCGCCATGTAATCAGGCCCTAAAACTCAATGGATCGGTTAGGTCCAACCGGAAAAGTTTCGAAAAAAGCGGTCCACCTTTCGAAGTGGGTAGTCCGATCGAAATGGACCGTTCCATTTGACCATTCCGACCCATTTGTAATCCCTGGACCTCGCTGTTCGGTACCTTCGGTGTACAAAATGGAGGAAAATAATCATCACGTACTGCCCCTTGTATGGATTGTTAACAGCTGATCTATCGGTGTTACTCTTACCTCTATGTACAGTTACCACAGGTCTGTAGCTGCTTCGCAAACAAAGTGTATGTTTTGGCTGTTGACGGCTCTTAAAAACGATCTATTTCCCGAGAGAATTTGGAATGTTCTTTTCGTCATTCGATTCGAACGTGGTGTTTGAAGTCATATGGCAAATATCTGGGAACGGTCTGCTCAAAATAACCTGGTTAAGGACGTTCGCGCCCAAAAACTTCCCACTTACAGATTTTTTTAAAAATTTGACTGCAGGTAAAAAATGATAAAATTAGATTAAAAACGTAAAAAAAAATCGGGGGTCACCGAACTCGTTTTGAAGATAAGGCGTAGCACAGACCGTTGCATTTCTAGGATTTCCAGTCACTCGAGGCGATTCTGGCCGGATTCATTACTGTCTGCATATATTTAAGTTGAAGAATCTTATCTAAGTTATGTGTGTTTAACACAGCATATGTAGGCCTATTTGATAGATCTGTACAGCGCCGCACATGATCCCCGACCGCAAATGATCCCCAGACCGCAAATGATCCTCAAATTGGACCGCAAATGATCCCGAACCGCAAATGATCCCCGATGGGACCGCAATTGATCCCGCCGGAAAACGAGGAATGGCATGGAGTTTGTTCCTCGGGTCGAGGTTTCAATTTTTAACATAAACAGAAGCAGTCATAACTAACCATATTCTGCATACATATACTGAATTCCCATCAGTGATAAAGAGTTCTTCGGATAATTACAGTAAAAGTTCTGGGGAATGCCTTGTAATCGGCTTTTGTCTATATATAGCAATACAATTAATAACAATTTAACCGAAGAGAGAATTGCGAACGAATTAGTAACGCCAGTTCATTCACTTAATATTCTGCATCTCAATTTACTCAACTAAGTTGTGTCTTATTTCCTCGCCTGCAGTTTTGGTCGTACCTTGGGTGCTACAGACTTTTCATGTGTGGTTTCCAGTTTTAGTCAAGCACGCGAAGTGAAATACTTTTGTCATCGATGTTGAAAGTCGGTAAAAGGAATTCTAACGAAAATCGTTCATGGTTGCAGTGGTGTAACCTATCCGTATCTCATGAAGCAAGACTTCTTTAGTCTGAGAATCTTACGGCTGCCATTCTACTTCTAGTTTGTAATGATATGCGGTTTTTCCATTTTTCGGATTTTTTCCACGGGAAATGAAGATCGCTCAACATAGTATGTAAGTTGATCCTTCAGTGCTCTTGATCAGATTCAGTACACGTTTTATATACTGTCAGTATGCAGTTTCTGACTGCAAATTGCAGATGCAAACTGAAAACCAAACCGGCTTGTTGTGTTGGGAAGCAGAATTTTTAGCTAATTGCAGAATTTAAAGGTCATGAACATGTCGCGAACCGGCTGTTATTGGTGTTGACACTTGCTTTTGTATTTGTTTCTCGCGCCTTTAGCGAGAAATCAGATCATTTAACATGGAAATTGCATCCAAATAAAATCTTCACAAGATTTGTATGACTTAGTTATGGTAGCATTGAGCTATTATTGTTGTAGATCGAACTTCTTGAGAAATGGTATTTCTGTCTACGAGTTTTGATATTTTCTTGTGATTTTTCTGAAGAATTGTCAAGCGAAAATAAGATGACTGATTTGTCAGAAGAATTATATTTAAATTATAATATTAAATTAGAATATCTTTTCTTTATGTTTATCTAATTCATCATTTAGTTGATGAAAATAGATAAATACAACAATTAAAAATAGAAAAATTAAAAAATCCGAGAA
>CM042748.1:21377741-21383896 GCA_022496165.2 Catalaphyllia jardinei
TCTCCAGAAATATTGGAGCAGTGTTCTTTAAACTTGGTACCAGAACTGAACATTGCAAAAGAAGCAACATGACACCTGTCATGCTGTTGTCATGACAGCAGTTATGCTGCTGGTCCTGTTTTAATTAAGACTAAAATTCCGAGATTTTATCTTAAACTAGGATCATCGACTTGCAAACTAATAGGGAACAAAGTGGGAACCATGTTTGTTCCTAGCTAGATCCTCTGTCCCACTTTAAAAGATTACAAATGGGGATATTTGGTTTTTCACAGAAAGAGACTGGAGCCAAGATTGTTGCCATGGCAACAACATAGTAAGTGCCATTCTGTTTCTTTTGTGGTGTACCAGTGCTCCAAGCTCACTTTTTCAAAAAGTCGCCTTTTGGTAACCTTTAATTGTAAAATGGTTGGCAAAAAAAATTCAGTCGCCAAAAAAAAAAAGAAAACATGAAGGGGAAGACACTTCATGGCATATTACACGTGGCCAAAAAAGTAAGATACTTCATGACATAGAAAGGGCTAATGAGCTGAATGCCACCTTTTCATCACTTTTCTCTGCTACAGTAAGTTTACGCATTCATGTTGAGTTTCTGAACAACGAGAGGGGTAAAGAGAAAGACAGGTGATGCCACTGCTTGTATTCTATTATTGATAATTTTTCAAGTAAGTTTCTCTTTTAATCTGTTGGTTGCCAATTGGTAACTTCTGCCAGAATTTTGGTCACCAAATATTTTTCCACTCGCAATGGCGACCAATATGGCCGCAGCTTGGAGTGCTACAATTCTGGTGCCAAGTTTGAAGAACACTGCTCCAATATGTCTGCAGGAGATATTCTTGATTGAGTGTTGCACTGTTTTAGTGAAACCACCTGTGACATCATCACTTTCCTCATTTACATAATACAAAAACGTAAATATTTCTAAAATGAGGAAAGAGATATTCCAAAATAGAAAATGCCATTCTTCTTTACTTTGAAAAGCCTTTCAAATAAGCAGCAATTATTTTTTACTTCATAGGCACTGATACCCAGCCATTTCCAAGCCTGGTTAAACTAGGACACATTGTTGCGGAAATATTTTGGAAACGTCTCTTGTTGTGTTTCCCGAGGTGACTAAATTAGCGGGAAACAAACAACATGCTTTGCTGCCCTGTGGCAAAAGGAGGAAACATTGCTTTGGAAAACAAAGGGGCACTCATACACGCTATTACAAACCACCTTTTTTTTTGTTCCAGGGCTTAAGCTTGTTCCCTCATGAATTTTGACCTTGTGATACCATATTTTGTCCCTATTCATGCAGATTTCATGAGCTACATCCCACAACAATCATACAAAGCAATGGGTAACTCTCTCTCCTTGTCCTTCCAATTCATTTCCTTCTTTCCTATCTCTTCTACTTTGACATTGCTGTCAGCCATTGTTGTTTTCTAATTGCTGTGGGTGAGAAACAATAATATTTTAATGAATAGCAGTGGATTAACTGGGAAACATTTGCCTCCGCAACAATGTTTCCACAATAATGTTTCCTAGTTTAACCAGGCTTGGAAATGGCTGGGTATCAGGTCTGCAACAACACCGGATGATGGTCCAAACTTAAATGAGATTCGGTGTACTCTTGTTGCATATATTTCCCTTGAAAAGAACTTTATCTGAGGAAAACACAATGAGATGGGAAAAAACACAGTCTTCGTCAATTAACCACCCACTCGAACAAAAATTGGTCCTTCTTGAATAATAAATAATGCTTATTCCCCTTCAAATAATTGTAGGAGTTGCAGTGGCCTCATGGTTTAAACTGAGCACAGTCTTGGTATTTTGAGTTATTTTGACCATTGACAAAATTACCGTTAATGAAAGAAACCCGAGGATAATACTTTACAAAGATAGAAAACACCAAAGAGGTAATTACAAACCATCAAATTAAAGAATCAGGATGGTTAAGGATGGAGAAGATTGACACGGATTACAAAGAACAAAAATTATTGAAAAATTCAGGCTAAATTGTTCAAACCATTCAACTGTGACTGTGCTCCTTTAAGCACTCTTGACTTCAGATCGAGTGGCCTGGGTTTGAGCCCTGGCCAGGGATATTGTGTTGTGTTCTTGGGCAAGGCACTATACTTACAAAGCCTCTCTCCACCCCAGTGTATAAATTGGTACTGGCAAATTTACTACTGGGGGTTAAATTCTGTGATGGACTAGTGTCCCATCCAGGATGAACAGCTCCTAGTCGCTTCATATGTCCCACAGGTGCTCATATGCAGACTTTATCTTAACCTCTTCACATAATTGATCACCCTTTTTGGTGAAAATGTTAAAAATACTATCGTCTCCCCTGAATAATACTGGTATTTCCCTCACCCCCTGATCTAATAATACCCTTTATGGTGTAAATATTTAAAATAATCACTGACATCTCCCTGGTATAATCTTCTCCCCTCGATCCCAGCTTTCTCTTCCCTTTCATACCTACCTGTTTGCCTTGACATTAACCGTGGTGTGGGGAGGGGGTACTCTACAAAGTTCTATACAGGAGGCTCTACCCCAATGTCCTGGGACTTCGTGTTACCCCTTTGTATGCCAATTTTTTAGAAAAGGTACCCCATTTTTGATACATTTCATTGAAAACTGTACCCCTTTCACATACTTTCTCGCCTGGCTACTTTGATTAAATTGCCAAAACAGTTAGTTTTGAAGATGTCTTTTTCAATGTAGTGCCAAAGCAATGAAGTGATACAGCCATAAGGTGTATCTGTCCAAAATATTTTAATGAAAAGCCCTTTAAAATAACTAAATGACAGATTTTCCTAGCACTTCATATTCCTCAACTTGTGAAATCCCTTACCCTTCTTTATACCTGAAGCCTGAAAAAGGTACCCCTTTTGGGCATTATGGAGTACCCTCCCGGACATTAACAAGAAATCCTTTGAATGCTTAAATGCTAGATCAGGGTGAAAATAATGATGATGAAGTTTAGTTTTTGATCTAGCCACATAAATAGGAAGGAGGTGATTGTCATACCTTTGATAATGATGATGAAATTTATATTTTGATCTAGCCACATAAAAAGAACAGAATGCTGGTCGTACTTTTTAAAAAACTATCTCCCTTGACCCTTTAAGCCCTAACAGTGCACTTATAGAATAATGATTTTACTCTGTCTAACGCCAGGCGATTTTACTCGTCAAAGGGAGAGCCCTTTGGGCTTAAAGGGTTACGAGTAAAAAAACGGTTTTGGTACCTCTTAGTGTGTTCAGACTCAAAAGGCAACCATTGGGAGCTTTTGCAGTAAGTTTTAGAGTGTTGAGTCATAAAAATAATGATGCGTCTCCGAAAATGTCAGCCCAGTCTCGAAATCTCGGGGTTTCGAACAACAGGGTCGGAATCTCGGGGTCGCTGCACGTTGAACAGTCTCGAAGACTCGAATTTTTATAATTTGGATCTCAGAATCTCGAAAATTGCACCCGAAATTAAGTAATATTAGCACGGAATTCACAGTTCAACAAGGATGAGAAAAGCAGGTGCTAAGGACACGGACGTTTTCCAAGACCGATAGGGTTACCCATGTGTAACGCACGTTAGCGGGCTCCCATTACCTTCCATTGAAGTTTTTGTCATTTCACGTACCATAAACTCGAAATATTTAAAACACTTAGATCTGCTTGAAAGCTTTTTGAGTCTCGGGCTCGGATTGTTTACAGGTAAAGTCTCGGGTTCGAATTCGATCTAAATGTTTGAGTCTCGGTCTCGGATTCTTAAACAGGGTCTCGCAGTCTCGCAAAGTCTCGGATTGACCATTCTATACCCCTAGTAGATGATGTGTTGTTTTAGAATTGGTACCTATTATGGGTGAAAAAAAAAATCAAGCCACACCCACAAAAGAAGATCTTGGTACCTCCTTATAAGGGGTTGTTTTTTTCCTTTTTTATGAGAGTCCTCCCTCATTGTAAGAAATAAAATTACTGCCACACATAGTAAAGCTTATCAAAGCACCCATATGTGTCCTGAAGCATGTGATTTCGGCTTTGAGATCTCAAAAGCCGATAGAAACTGCATTAATATTGATAGTTTGACACTTGTGCTTTGTAATTACATGTGATGCTCAGGTTTGGCTCACACATCCTGAGCATCGGGGGATAAAATGGTGTTCCCAAAACCGGCAAAAGCGAAGATTTGTTATCTTAAACAACTTTTTGAAGAACAAGCAAGATGAACAGTAAACGAAACTTTATCAATATTTTGTCCCTTTATCAAGCCAAAAAAGCCTTTAATTCCACCAATGAGATTTCCTTATACATTACAGCGGCTAGTAAGCAACGATTTCTACCTCTGAGAGCAAAAATGTTAAATTATTATTCATTCAAAATATTTCCCCATTTCTGATTGGTTGAAACCACACGCATAATTCACCATAACCAGCTGGTGTTCACCAAATTTGGAAAGAATCTCCGCCATATTGAATCAATGACGTCAAAAGTGCAGCCGGCTGCAGATTATTGAACCGATGACGTCAAAATGACGTCAAAAGTGCAGCCCGCTGCAGATTATTGAACCGTTGGCCGAGAAAATCTGGGAACGAGACTGTGTTGTTTTTGGTGAGCTAAAGAACAAAGAGCGAAATGGCGAAACTCCTTTACATGTAACAACAGGGAAATATTTTGAATGAATAGATAGATAATAATTAATAAAGCAATTATTAAATTCGGCTTTCGTAGGATACGAAGAATTCTGCAGATCACGGAGCGTGTTATCCAGGAGTAGCGTTTATTTCTATTTCAATTTGCAACTTTTTAGTGAGGTTTTTATCCTTCAATTTTAGCTTTAACCAATGTCAAACTCCAGGAAACGTGGACAGTGAAAATGCTTTTATTCAACAAAGTGGAAGTCCGCCATTTTAATTTGTTTGACTGCTTTTTCATCCGATTAGGTGTCAAATTTAACGCTTAGTCTAATCCTTGGATAGTGCTAATCAAGCTTTGAGGAACAGAATTTTATTCGAAGGATGAATTTATTCCGTGGATTGGGACACTTTAATCGTGGGTTGGCGCTAATCCGCTTTCGAACAACCGTGTCCAGAATTGTAAAAGTTTAACAATTTCATTAAGGATCAAAATGCCTCACTTTAGTTTTCCACTTTCCTGTTTTGACAGGCCTCACTCATCAGAATAAGCCAGACGCATCATCTATCTGTCCACAGTTCCTTATTGGCAGATGTGACAAAAGTTCAGCATGCACAGAGCTTCATTGTTCTTTGCCTTACCACTGGCAATACAAAGTTTCCCTGTTCGATGAATGGAAATGTTTCACTGATGGAGACAACTTGGCTCTAGAGAAGCTGTACTGTGATGTGAATGTCAAAACACTAGTGAATTTTAAGCCGGCCCAACCTCTTGATTTTTCTCGTCTAGAAAGGCAAGTAATATTTACACTTAAACCAGAAACAGTATCTAGTCAGTTCTGCGAGTTGTACCATTGCCACTGGTTACCAAGATGTTGGTGAGTTTTGACAACTTTTTTACTATCCTTCTCAGAACATTGGTGATTGAACTTGCCGATAAAATGCAAGAATACAATTGTGAACTCGGCCTCGTTCACTTCTTTCAATTCGATTGGCCAATTAAAAACAATTAGGTCATCTGTTATTAACATTTTTTACATGTCTAATGTTTTGTTTTGTTTTATTATTGTTTTATTACATGCCTTAACGTCTAACTTATTTGAATATTCTTAGGTGTGTGAAATGATACAGTCGCTTTTTTATGATTTTCAGACAGGGCAGGTTTCCTGGTGATATCGAATATGAAACCACGATTGACCTGGACAATATGACCATCACCTTTCAAAGGCCAAGGGGTGGTGAAGGTTTGTTAGCAGGTCTACTGAGGCGGCTATCCACTGTGTCTTACGTCACATGGCCATATAAATCCATGTTTACGAACTGGAAGTGGTATTGGAAAGATAATGGCAATGTGTGGCATCTCTATGCCTGCTCGGTAGGTTTATGCTGGCTCGAAGTATTCTGACGATAATACCTCTCCAAAAGAAGTCCCTCCCCTCCTCTCCAATTCTCTGCCGAAAAAAAAAAACTATGAGCAAGAGTGTATGATCTAACGGAATGATTCTCGGTTCACTATGATAATAGATCATTTTACAGTTGT
>CM042748.1:21383996-21388996 GCA_022496165.2 Catalaphyllia jardinei
TTTTTTTTTTGACAACTTTTACGGCGCCCGTTACATTTTTTCCTGTCACCTCCCAAGTAAGTAGGACATTTGCGTTTTTGCGCGCGCACTACGACATCTGCAGGTACATGTTTACAATTGGATTTCCGTGTAAATTTCAAAAGATAACAGGTAGGTTTTCAGCTGGAAGACATTGGTTAGCGATATGCTGCTATTCTGGTGTCACTAGTTTAAGTACAGGTTCATTGAAATTGATTTGGTCACAGTAGGAAAATTTTGCTCTAATTTAGTCGTGCACTTGGTGGAGTAGTTGATTGGGTAACCCCAGCGCACGCGCTGTTGCGCGTGCAAAAATGACGCAAGTAGCCCTTAGAAGAAACGAAAGCAAATTCAGCATTTGAAAGGCGTTAAATTACTTCGTAGCAATAGTTTGAAACTCTGTTCAAACATGTGTTTGAGCCAAAAAACTATGACAAAATGCTCTATAAAAAACAGGTAAAAGAGGTCTAATTTACTCTTGCTTTCTGGCACGCGATACATGGCGTCATATGAGCGCGCGCTAAATAAATAACCACGCGTGTCCCGTGTTTTTCTGATTTTTGTGACGTCAGAGTAAATAAATAAATGCTGGTTTTCTCGCGTTTCCTTCGGTGAATTTTTTTAAATTTGGCTCAGTTGTAACCACATACAAATCCTATAAAATCCCTTATTTTTTTGAAATCTGTCAGAGCTAATCTAATATATTTAGAATAATGACAAATTACATAATATTGGAAAAGCTGTCTGAACAATGCTACCTTTTTGACACTTCAAAATGTCAGGCAATATAATTTCCATGATGTGGCAAAATATGAAAAAAAATCACCGAAGGAAAGTTAAAATATTGAGTCTAGGCTAAAATGAGGAAAATATGTGCCTGTCATTAGATGAGAAGTTGCCATGGTTATGGCCTTAATCCAAAAATTGACAACTTAAACATAAGCCTTATTTCAACAGTACCCATGCTGGTAAATCTCTACGGCGGAAAACGTTAGGGGAAATTAACTAAATTTCGTTTTCTAACTTGCGTTCTATAAGGACGATGTTCGTCAAAACTCTAGGGAACCACCTTAAACTACACTCACTACCCCCAAGAACTGGACCATACCGTAAAATTGCGATAATATATAGAAAGACCTTATACAGCCTCGCAGGACGGTTTGTAGTGGAGCGTTGCGTCACATCCCAAAAAACGGCTGCGAAGGAGACTAGACGTTTTGGGGATTTATTACAGGAAGGGGAAGAACTTTGTGATTCAGACATGTTTGTGTTGGAAAGGTGCTGTGCTGTCAGGGACACAGCTTCGTGAAACTCTCTAAACTAAATGTTAGGAAGATCCCAAGTGACTGTCATTCACTGGAAATTTGACGTCTCTGAGTATACCCCCAAGTAAATACATGTAAAACACAAAGCATGGTCTGCACAAAAATAAACCGAAGAATTTGCTTATGAGCTTTACATAAGTTCCAAGAAAAGAGCGAAGTTTTGGTTCAGTTCTATTTCTAGACGATGGCTGTTTTAGGATCTCAACGTTGTCACACGTTATAGCATGATGCAGAATCCGTTATTCTTTTTGCCTTTTACATCAGTGCAATGCGAGGTCGCTAAATATTGACGATGTTACCATGAGCCACTAGGTCATGTAAAGGCCATACATAGCAAGCAGAAAGAAATTCATAATATTTTGTAGATTTTAGAAAGGGTATATTGGGAATCGATACGCAAATGATTCCCTTAGATTATGCAATCTGGGGGTAAGTGGGGCTCATTCTTCATAGGTTTTTTTCGCCAGAGAATTGGAGAGGGGGAAGAATTCTTTTGGCGAGGGGTTTTCTTCAAAATACTTCAAGCTTAGTAAGCTTACCAAGTAGTCTTTGTCATAAAGATGCCAGACATTACCATTGTCTTTCCAATACCATTTCCAGTTCGTAGACTTGCATTTATATGGCCATGTGAAGTAAGACGGAATGGATAGCCGCCTCAGTAGACCTGCTAACAAACCTTCACCGCCCCTTGGCCTTTGCAACGTGATGGTCATGTTGGCCAGATCAATCTTAATTTCATATTCCAGATCACCAGGAAATCTACCCTCTCTGAAAATCATAAAAAAGCGCCTGCATTAAGAATATTGAAATGGGTCAAGACATGTAAAATATGTTAATAACACCATTGCTACACCTTTAATAGACGGGCACTTTCGTGTTTTCTAACAGAAATAAATCTGTTGATAAACTTCATATCTCTCGGCAGCTTAAGACTGGCTGAGAAACAAAATGGTTATTTACAAAGTGGTCGCAAAATTATATTCTTGGTATTACTCAGCACCATCTTTGGCCTACAAAAGCCTGAGCTAGTGACTTGTAAACAGTGTAAATGCTAGATACAGTCCGTTTTGTAAATAGAGCAACTATCACTAAATAACAAATGAAAACATAACAATGCGGGCAACGGGGACGTAGATCTCTGCTTGAGATATTTAAGCGATGGCTCAAGAGGCCTCATGATTGGTGTAAGTTTCTATGAAGAAAGGAGGAGCTAAGCAGTGGTTAATCTAAATACTTCCATACTCCTAGATAACTTTCCTCCCAAGGATGATAAATCCTTTACAATAATCCAAAAGGAAGATAGCTCAATTATTTCTAATTGAACAATCAAATTGCAAGAGTGAATGAGGCCAAATTGACAATTGAATGCTGCATCTGACAGTTCTTGCAATAGTAGCCAACGATACCAAAAACGAAAGTGAAGGGTGATCATCGCAGTAAATTTTCCAATTTTAGCTTAGTTGGTAGAGCATCGCACCGGTATCGCGGAGGTCAAGGGTTCGAATCCCGTTGAAGCCCTGATTTTTTTCAGGCTTCTTCTTTCCAATTGCTTAAATTGGAAAATTTACTGCGGCGATCACTCTTCACTTTAATATGAATTACTTCAAAATTACCAACATTTTCGTAACCAGTGGCAATGGTACAACTTGCAGCACTGATTAGACACCATTCCTGGTTTAAGTGTGAAATAAATATAAACTTACCTATCAAGACGAGAAAGGTCAAGGGGTTGGGCTGGCTTGAAATTCACTAACGTTTCAACATTCACATTACAGAACATCTTTTCTAGAGCCAAGTTGTCTTCATCAGTGAAACATTTCCATTCATCAAACAAGGAAACTTTGTATTGCCAAAGGTAAGGCAAAGAACAATGAAGCTCTGTGCATGCTGAGCCTTTGTCACATCTACCAATATTAAGGAACTGTGGACAGATAGCTGCATCTGGCTTATCCTGATGCGGAGTGTTGCCTGTTAACACAACAAAGTCGAAAAGTGAGCAATTTTCTCACTGAAACTACATCGCTGTAATGCGACTTCGTTCACAGGGTCTGACGTCTTACCGGCCCTGGGAAAAGCAACCTCTCCTCGCTCGCCCCAGGGGGGCGATAACATAAGCGATCCTGGGTACGAGGTTGGCTGCAATGTACAAAACTGTTGTTAAAGTACAGCAACCTCAAACCTGAGGGTCACCAAATACAAATGTTAACAATTATATAAAGCCCTCTGTCAAACAGTCAACCTTTACAGTTGACTACCTTTTGAGATTCCGGAGCTAAAGTCAAGTGCTTGGTGCAGGAGAAGTGCCTTGAATAATTTTAGTTTGCGTGGCAGTGATTTCATCTTTTGACAAGGATAATAATAGCTACAACTGATAAATGTACTAATGTATGACAGCAAAAAATAAAAATGGTAGTGGTAAAGAAAAAGAAACAGATTTTTCAATCATGTCACTAAGCAATATAGGAAATTGGTAATTGCATTTCCAGGAACTTATAAAAAAGTTCACAAAGTACACTAGTAAGCTGTAAACTAAGCTAAATAAATACTTTCTGGAGCAGTTCTGCTCGGCGTCAAAACTGATCCCAGACTGATTGTGCTTCTCGTCGGGTTTACACTTGTAAGCTCTGGCCCAGACACAACTCAGGTTAAGTGACTCCTTTCAGTTTCCTTCAGCATGGAGATTATCCGGGCATTTAGGTAGGAATCAACACTATCGAGCTCCGAACTAAATAAAGTTGAAACTGAATAGCTACTTTTTACAACAGTCCCAGCCTTTAAGGACGCTGTGCCAGAATTACCTGAGCATTTAGTCGGGGTTGTGCCAGTAAGCTCTGCTCTGGAAACAGTTGAGGCGGAATCGCTACTTTGTCCGGCAGAGTCGCTCGGCAAAGACGCTGTGCCAAGATTATCTGTGCACTTAGTCACGGTTGTACCAGTGAGCCCTGTACTAGACAAAGCTGAGGCTGAAAATCTACTTTGTGTAGAAGAGGAAGGTGTAAGGTACTGTGCTGATCTCTTTTTCAGGAGTAAGGACCTGCCGAAAGGAGCTGAAGAATATTGAATGACGTACTCTGGGTAGAAATGATTTCTATCAAAGACGACGAAGATGGTTGGGTTTGAAATGTTGTCCACACGACAGTTGTACAGACGGGGATCGACATTTGCAAACTTCTCTGGTGATAGGCTTTGATTACTGGGGCCGTGGGCCTTGATATCAGAACCAACGAGCACCTTGGCCAAAAACATATACTGAAACAAATTAGAATCTTCCTTCGCGTAGGAGTGGCTGGTTACGGCATTGACTGCAAAGTACGTTCCTTCACCAAGCACAAGCTTCCTCCTATTTTTACGTATTCGTGGATCAAAGTTCTCTTCACAAATGGCCTCCACGTTTTCTGGACTGGTTCCGTGAAACAACTTCATCTCATTGACCTGCTGCTGATTTAAAAGATGAGCTTTTCGCATCATCTTTTCCTTATTCCTTCAAAAAAGAAAAATATATATCAGGTTTGTTTGTATCAGAAGCCGTTTCTAGGTTAAATTATGCATTGCGTCCTGAAGTGGTCCTTAGATCACTAGAGATTATCTTGGCTTCCCAGTCTGCTGCAATGAATTGACAGGGTTCATCGGGATGCATTAACCGGTCCATTCCCTCAA
>CM042748.1:21396640-21404140 GCA_022496165.2 Catalaphyllia jardinei
ATTAGCACTAAAATTTACACTTCAGAGTTAATTCTCTGTTACATCATAAATGAAAGAGAGACTACTTGCAGTCTTACTCCGCCTTAGCGCCTGATTACAAGTGATCTTTTTATTGGAAAATTCTGACTTTTATTTTGGCCATGTAGAAACGATCGTTGATCGCTTGATTATTTCCCCGTTAGAGCTTCCTACGCTACTTGTGTAACTTTCTATACAGTCAAACCTGTATTAAGCGGACACCCTCTATTAAGCGAACAGCAGTGCAAGTCCCAGTTTTCTTTTCCCACATTCACTATAAAAAATACCTGTATTTAATGCAGACACCTCTATGAAGCGAACGCGGAATCCTTGAACTTGACTTTTAGCTTCATTTCTATTGTTAGAAATCTGTATCCGTCAAACGAACACTGTGCAAATAATGCATGATTTTTTGGTCCACGTTTTAATACATCGGTCATTTAAGTTTGCCAACAAACTGAGCTGTCACAGAAATGCAATATTTTGCTATTCGGTTTTGTTTTTACAGAACTTTTGTTTTAGTTTGATTTTGTAAACCTTCACATGACTCGATCCATGTAGATACTGTCACTGTATACTTAAATTGCTCTACCTGAAACATTTGTCATTGTTTTTGAAATAGGGTATTTCAGAGATTTCGACTGTTCACGAGAATGCTGTTTGACCCTTTTCAAGGTTTTGTAATACTGGCGAATATTGATGTGACCCTTTTAAGACGAATTTGGAGGGAACCCGTTTTCAATGGACACCCTGTATCAAGTTAAGCAAACACTAGCACGGGTCCCGAGGGTGTCCGCCTAATACAGGTTTGACTGTAATACCATAGTGTCTCCTTCGCCCTGAGTCTGATTATCTCATTTCAAGATCGTGTTACCAAGTTGTAAATCTCCTCTTTGTGTCTTTTTTTCAGCTCGAGAGTTTAACAATTCATGTACAAAAATGGAGGGAACTTTCTGAAAAGTTTAACAAAAGGCTTGTTTCTTCAGAGGAAGAAATGACCCACAGGGTTAGTTTGTTATATTGTTTAGCACGTATCTAGTCAGTGATATAGAGACAATGACAGTCAGCGGTTTTCATAAAGTAATTATATCTTCGTATACGAATAGTCGAGCGCGGACACGAGGAGCTACATGTTAGTTCGTCATCATGAGAATACGTCATCTGACCTTAAGAGACTGGAAACCATCCTTAATCTCAAGTTGATCTCCTCATGCCCCCACCGGCCCCTCCCTACCATCTCCTGGTTAGCAACGTTATTGGGAACTAGCGCTATGTTAGAAAACTAATAAATATACTACACAGTTTTGAACTTGGAGCCAGTAATATATTTAAGTGAAGGAAAGAATGGTCACCAGTTGTGTTGTTTCCTTGCAGCTTAAAAGATTGATTAGTCAACTTCAAAGATGGAAAAAGGAGTTTCAGAAAGTCGTGAAGTAAGCGCGTAAGATTTCATACGGCTCTCCTATGTACGAAAATTAATGGCCTTAATTATTAATAGTATTTTAAGTAAGGACAGTTACCGTTGCGCGTCTTGCAAGAACTTGACGCTCTGGAGAATTATATTGTATAGCTTAACGAACAGTTATGTAACAGGCATTTTAACAATCAAAGTAAATGACCCATGTTAATGTCTAAAACAGTAAACGTTTAAACAAAAGGGCGATAAGATATAAAAGAAACACTGCCTTGAAAGGAGGCACAAAAAGCAAAGCAAACAAACAAAAAACAGCAAAAAATACTATGTCGCAATTCACGAAAACAAGATATGAAGATAAAAAAGAGCTTTGTAACGAAAGGTAAAAATCACCTCAGTAATCGCTGGATGTTTTTAAAGTATTGAAATCATTATTGATTTGAGAGAATAAAGATTATAATCTGCCTTTAATCTGCTGTTGTAATGCAGTTATGATGATGGCAGCGTGCGACCACCCGACGAGCAGTTTATCAAGAGTTTGTTTGAAGATTTAAAATCCTGGGAAGAGACATTGAACCAGGAAGCTGAACACTTTACAGGAGAAACACTGCTATCACGTGAAGACGAGCTGTACCAGATGAACAGACAGGTGGATGGATGGACTGATGTGGCACTCAAGGTAAACAACAACAACAACTACGGCAACATCGATAGAGCTTGTACACTCACGTGTCTAGAAGCCATGCAAATTAATTGAAACAAAAGAACATGTTTACATAAGAAAAGAGTTCAACTCTCAGGATTGGTTTGGTACACCAACATGGCCGCCTTTTCATTGTTTTGGAATACCAGTAGAGAGCTTAAGCAACAACGACGACGACGCGGAGGACGACGCCCAGTAAAAGCTGAAAGTAAATTTTACCAGCGAATTTATCGATTATGTAGATGTGTTCAGTACGCCACGACTCTAAAACCGTGCGTAGGCTAAATATGTAATGACAGCGTTCATTTAAAAAAATTAGCCATCGTCGTCCACGTTCAGTAGAAGACGCAAAGCTTGTCCATTTCACGTTGTTTTGCAGCCGACGGAAAGAAATGTACAACGATTTCAAATGCACGTCCACAGCTATTGTTTTGCTCATTGAACCTTTTATTTGGTGACGTTCTCGTTACCGTTGTCGTCGTGGCTGGCTTGAGCTCCCTACTAATATGGCCGCCACAATGTCATGTGCATACGCTCTATTGGACTGGCTGACAGCGAGCCAGTAATATTTATCGTTTCTTTTTAATTTGTCAGTCTTGCAGTACAAATTAGCACAGTGACCTTGTGTTTGTAATTTCCCCATCGTAGATTAATGAAAGAGTACACTGATTGCAGCTACTCGCTTAAGGTTCGTGCTCTTTTGGGAGAAGCGTTAAATGTCCCTCATTGTAAATCCTCCTCGTTTCATTGTTTTGGAACACCAATATGGCTGCCATGAAGCCATGTGCATATGCTCTTTTACAACGACGACAACAACAGTAGTAGCAACAGCAACAAAACTGTTTTAAGAATACATCATTGTACATGTAAATGATTACACACTTAGTAAGAAACGAAAGTGGAAAAATGGGCATAAAGGACCTTTTGAGAGCTCATCTTGATGTTCGTACCGGACAGATATCGCCAGAAATTGAAGAAGGAACACTTTTTAGATTAAACCAAAATCGCTATAGGTCTGGTAAACCAGTAACAGTGACAGTCTTTGGGGTCGAGTAAAGCATTTTTTCACAAAACACGACTGCTGAGTTACAAAAAGCACTTGATGACTTGCCCCAAGCGAAACAGATGTTGTTTCACCGAGACCCTCCAACGATGAGGTCGATGTTTCTCGCGTGGCCAGTCATTGAGTGTTTTGTTATACCTCCCAACTGAAAATTAGAAAAAAAAAAAAACTGCGAAGAAATCGTTCGCTTTACGCCGGCTGGCTCATAAATTATCCGCGGTTTCCCTAGGGAGTTAGTGCGGTTTGGTCGCTCTACATCGGGGAGTTAGCGAGTTTTGACCCACGGCACGTAACACGTTTTCCTCCAATCGGAAAACGTATTTGAGTTGGGAGGTATAACAATAAAAGTTGTAATATGCCAAGACCAAGGATTTATAGGAAATTTGCTAAAAGTTGGGAGAGGTAGGGGGGGACTTGAATGCGTGCATGCTCTTGTTTAAAAACAGTGGTAGGGATTTTTCTGTCTTCTGGGTTTGTCAGTTTAATACGAAAAGAGTTGTAAGGCCCCTTGGATCATCGCCCTAGATTCGCAACTTACATTTTACTTCGTTGAAGGTACTAATCTAAATTAATATTGCATCGTCTTAATCGTCCCTTTTGTAACGTCATTCAGGTATTCAGCCGTCACCAATCAGACGACGGAACTAGATGGCCTCAGCATGAAATCATGTTGCAGTTAAATCAAGAAGTGGATCGCTTACATCAGCAATATCATGTGCGAGTTATCGGTGAAAACGGAGTGGCTAAAGGGATTATTGACCTTGTGAATCCTATAGAAACATGGTAAGTAACATAGCCCAATGTTGAATTGCTGAATGTGAGAAATTGGCAGTCTCTCGTACTTTCCCTTTCGTGTTGACAAAGCAACTCCCAGTACTTTCTAAAATGTAATTCTTTCTGTAGGGGAAACAAACTAAATACTGTTCTTAATGGCGGCGAAATGCTGCTGGACTCGGACTGGATACGAATATCGGATCAGGTTAGCGAAGAGTGGGCCGATCACCTGACTGAAACGCTGGCTCTGATTGGCTCGACGCAGAAGGAAGGTGCTCGCTTGAGCGGCGAGGAAGAGAACCCAGTGAACGTGGAAGAAGTGTTTAAGAACACTGTTAAATGGCTGTCGGCGACTACAAACAGTATTGACAACGAGGACGCCAAGGTTGTCGAAAGAGTAAGTAATTACAAAGTGATCACAATCAGTTCAGAATCAGGACAACTGCAAAGTTTCAACACAGTCTTCTTTTTAACTGTAAATTTCATTTAGGCAGACGTTCAGATTGCTTTTGTTTGGTTTTAACTCTGAGACTTTCTGCTAACGCTGCTTGGCCGGTAACCTGTCGCTAACAAGTTCAACTGGAAGTTACTTGGCTGATCGTAATCTCTGTGTTTAGGTTACGCAGCTACACAGCGCCATGATTCGGTGGATGATTACAGTTCTTCTCCGGCTAACGCCAGACATGAAGGACAGAGAACTAGAAGAGATCAATAAACAGACGGACGATCAGGAAGTGGATGCATCCTTAGGAGGGGGAGAAATCCTTCTGCAAGCTATCCCGGAGGAGATATGTAACAGGGCGCAGAGGCTGTTTGCAGAGCTAAGAAAGTTTTCCGTTCTTTTGACAAAATGCTGCTCTGATTTGGTGATTGATTTGATGCAGGTAAGCGAACTACGCCTATTTACTAACTTCCTCTTGTAGTCCTAATGCTCATTTAGGGGCGCTTTTTATCGCCTAAGTAAAAGTTGCCTGTTAGCTTTTTATAAAGATATGACAGGCGAACGCAAAGGTCCCAATGAGATTTCGCAAGTTGCGTTTGAAAGGAGTCTTATACAAACAAGCTTGTTCAACATTTGTAGTGTTCATGTTGCATCATCTTTTGGATTTTCTTCGTGTAACTTGAGACCTTGGGCTTTTGGGACATGTACTAAATTCTTCTGCTCATCTTGATCTCATTTTAAAAGTGATAAGTGAGGTTATTACATTGAATCACGACGGTCACTCGCTGACTCAATTTGCGTGTATTGCTGACTTAATCCTTCACCACTAGCCCAGTGGATCGCAAATAAGAGATGTGCGTCTTCGAAAATGGCTAAGCTGTAATCCAATTCCATACTATTATTTTCCCTGTTAGGAACGGCGAGATCAAGGCGATGAACACGCCGATATGGACTACAAAGACCTCAAGCGACTGACTGTGGAATGTGAGGGTTGGATACGCACGGCCCTCTTGCTTATTCAGGATGTCATGGGTGAGGACTTTGTTTTTGAGGACGCTTCTGCGGGCTTCAAGAAAGGGACTGATAGGGCGGGGTCTACGGATTCTAAAACTACCGTGATAGAGGTAAGGGTGCTTTTCCATCTCACCTTTGATCTTTTTGTTCATTGACCTATACATTTCTAAGTTACATTTTGGAACAACAGCAGTACACTGTTGTTTCCCTCCATATCCTACTCATGATAGATAGCACTCGCAACTTGCTATCTGACCCCTTATCGAGAAAAAAATAGCTTCCTACGACTCGCGTCATTGATTGTGTCTTGATAATGGTAAGAGGACTGAGCGGAGTCCAATTCGGTCTGTAATCATACGAGTGATAACAAAATCGGACGACCGCGAAGCGGGAATCTGATTTGTTAATCATGAGCATGGTTACAGGCTGAATTGGACGACACTTTGTCCTGTTACCAATTAATCATATCAATTACAATTTCCCACAAGAGTAAAAGTTTTATTTGAAGTAGAGCTTTTAAATGTAATAGTCATTTTAATGTGAGTCATAATTAAAAATTCAAAACAGTCACTGGAGACAACCTCCACAATTTTACAAATTGGTTACTATTGTGATTGTAATCAATGTTGTGATTGGTGGATTTAGTGGAGAGGACTTAAGATGATTGGCTTATGTAACTGTTCGATTACAGGTGTCCGATTTCAGCCAACTGACCGATTACAACTTTGTAGATAAATTAGAGCAAAATACAACAGTTTATGCACCAATCACATTTGAGGAAATTGTAATTGTTATGATTAATAGTAAAATGACTCTGTTTATTTCTTACGAAGTCGCAAGATGGTGAGGCCAAGCAACCTGAAAAGGCTGACGAAACAGACCGCGCACCAACGGGCGAACAACAAGAGGTCGACACAAAAGGAACTACTATTGAAGTACAAGAAGAGCCTGCGAATAAAGACGCTTCTGTGTCAGCTGCCCAGTCTTCTGATGTAAACGCAGCTGCTGTGGAAACGAGCCTTGAAAAAACAAAAGAGGAGTCTGCAAAGGACTCTGAAGGAACTCCTGGGGTGGAAAAGGGAGACCAAGAACAAGGCGAGTCCCGGATGCATGTGCTAGGACATGATGATAATATAAGGACTAAGTCCTTGGGAGAGCTCCCGGCTGATCAGGTTGGTTAGCTGACAAAAAGTTGAAAAAATTATGTTGTATTTAATAAAGAATTATGAGGGCCTGTAGCTGGTGACGAGTGCTTCACAGAAACAATGAGAAGAGCAACACAAACACTAACACCCTCACTATTCTACAGTAGAATCCCGATTTCTTGAACCCTCATTTTTTTGAAGCTCCCGAGAACTCGAACCAAAAGTCGTTCCCTCCTAGTCGAACACTAATTTTACTCCCGTTTTCTCTAACTGTCTGATTTTGCGAGCCAATGTTTTGTTCCCTTGGAGGTTTGAAAAATCGGAATAGACCGATTTCGATATATTAAAATTCAGCCTAACACAATGGACCTAAGCACGAGGCTCTGGGGAATAAACCCCACAGACTCTATATTTATTCCCCAGAGCCTCGTACTGAGGTCTATTGTTGTAGCCTGAATTTTAATATATTGAAAATTGGAATTGGTCTATTCCACTGGTATTTCCTCACACGTGGTTATCAGTGTATTGTGCGTACTTATTTGTGGGTGTGAACAGTCTTAATCCATGTTTTCCCGTCAAAAGACACGTATCACTCACTCACCCAGTTACTTATCAATCTACTAGCGCGCTTCATACGTTAGGCTGATAAACTGAATAGCTTCGTTTGTTTCATATCTTTTTTTTTACTTTTTTATTCTCCGTATCGGCTGAAACAAGCACACACAGCGGAGCTGATTTGATAGTACATTCGTAGAACAGATGCATGGATGTGAGGAAACTTTATCCTTCTGTGTGGTTGATAAATTACCTTTTTTGCAGGAGTTGGAACTGCTTGCTGTGCCTGAAGGCGAAGGCCAGCAATCTGGTGAGTTGGGCCTTTAGTTCACACACCATAGTTAATACATGAGAATGGTTATGAAGCCCGGC
>CM042748.1:21418125-21429232 GCA_022496165.2 Catalaphyllia jardinei
CTGAGTGGTTCTACTACACAAAGTAGTTATTCAGCTTCAACTGTGTCCAATGCACAGGTTACTGGTACATCTGCGACAGGCAGCTCAGATAATCTCGGCACAGTGTCCCCACCAAGTGCAAGATCTCAATGTGGTTGAACTTCAACGCCGAGGGATGCTGCTGAAAGTAGCCATTTAGCCCCAACTTATCAAGGTATGAACAAGCTAGGAAATAGTCTTGATGCAGCGTTCTATCCAAGCAGATCGTCTGAAAAAATATTCCTAAAAGCAGAACCCTAAAGCGTCCACGCCGAGTGGAGTTACCGCCTGTAGTGGTTTTGAAATCCTTTAAATGTGCAGCACCGAGTACCTCTGATAGGAGTAGACCATATACTTGTCACTTCACGCCCACCAGTTGACATTCCACAACGAGTTGTCTTGGTTTTAAGGACGAAATCTAAGGTAACGGCACTGCGCAAAAAAGAAAAAAGAGGAACTGAGTGGAAGTTGCAGAAAAATGGACATTTTATGTACAAGTAATCTTTTAGCAGAGTAGGTGAACTAAATAGTAATGAATGTACTACTTTGGAGATTTAGGGCGCTTTCCATTACAGGAAAAATCTGTTTTTCATGTCTGAAAACTACCAATAGGGTAGGGAATGGAACAGCATTTTACGAAATTTCCGAAAACGACGACGACCTTTCAAAATATACGCAAATTTTTTCTGGAAATTGTTTACCGAGAACTTCTTTTCCATTTGATATCCTCCCGGAAGTTTCTTATTCTTGAATTTTCAGTCTGATGGTTTGCTTGTTGGAAATTCTACAATTTCCGGATTTTCTGAAAACTTTCCCAAGAAATATCCGATACAATTTGTACCCGTTTCGAATGTTTTTTGAAATGAGTTTGTTTGAATGGAGAGCGCCCTTAATTTGTTGTAGCAGCAAAGATACCAGGAAAGTCGTCATGTTAAAGTTAACAGCAGATATAATAGGTCATTTTCGTATTCTCGGTAGTGGACTGGAACTAGCTTCCAATGAAGGCTCATAAGGGGAAACATTAAAAAGACTCCCTACAATAGCCTCAGTTGCAAGCTAGTTCCAGTCCTATACCGGGAATACGAAAAACCTCTCTGCATGAGTTGATAACAGATGAACAAGATTGTTTCTACGAAGGTATTGCATGTTGGAATCTAAAATAATAGCCGCAAATTGCAGACGTTCGCAGGAACATCGGGATGTTCCTGTGCCTTGATTAAGTACAGCAGAATCCCGATAGAACGATGCTCTTGTTGCTTGTGTGATAATGTTGAACTTTATTTCTTTGTCTGATGTCAGTGGTTAATTAAAGTAGCTGTAGAAGGGTGCAGCCTCTAAAGTTCATGACTGCACTACCAGATATGGTACTAACTTTGTAAGCAATGTATCTTTTAGCATTAAAACATCCTTGTTAATTAGATATATCCATAATCTAGTCTGCCAAAGTTATCTAGTCTGAGTTTATTTAGCATGCCAGCCTCCAAATACGCACCCTTCTGATCCCTGAGATCGGTTATACCTGTAGCAGTACATACTAGACAATCTAATTCAACTCGAGACGAACGGTAAACGACATTTATTGGTTTGCTTACATGAACTCGTTACGTAAATAATTCTTCCGACCATTTGGCTCCACATTAATAACAATCAACTCATACTGGGAAATGAAACAGTGTACAGTGCAACCACGGGGAGCACAATCTTGCTGAGTAGGGAGAGAGCAAATAAAGGAACGAAAAGAATGATTATTCTACCTTTGTCTCGTATTGTCATCTCTTAGCTTAGCGATTGTACTGGGAAAACCGCTGCTTACAAATCCTGCGTAACACTGTAGCGCTAAACTCGTACTTAGGCCTTTCCGCGCTCAGCCAAAAAAAATTTTTTTGGTATATAAATTTATATACCTCAAAAAAATTTTTTTGATCAGTAGAGAAAATGGTCCGTCGAAAGAAAAATTGTGGTCACCTAACGTCCAAGATCGTTAAATCCAGGGAAAGCTCTAGCAATGGCCATCTACCCTATCATTTGTTTATTTTATGACTTAGCGCGCGTGCTCATGCATGACGTGGCATGTGAATTTGCGTGCGCAGTAAGGATGCGCAGTACAATTAGCGCGAACGTCCTACCCTTATTTTTTTTGAGTGCATCGCATAGAACTCCAAGAAAGAATAAAAACGCCGTTTACCGTTTTCAAATATCTGAATTAGTTCCTGAGATATTTAAGTTGGAAAAATGGGTAAAATATGCAACTCAAATTACTGATGACGTCATATACTCAACCCAATATTATATTGAGTTTAACAAATAGATTCCAAGTTGCCGTGCGTTTTCTCAGTAATAGATCACAGATGACGTCAAAATGTGGTAAGAACAAAAAAGTGGCACACAGGCGTAGCCGAGTGTGTCACTGATGTTCTTACCACATTTTGACGTCTTCTGTGATCTAATACTGAATCAGACGCACGGCAACATGGAATCTATTTGTTTTATATAACAACGAAAAGCCTTTTTTGTTTCAAAATATTTCAACGTAACGCAAAAGCCGGCTTTTTGCCCCGCCTTTGCCCCGCCTTTGCACGAAAAAAAAAGCCATTTGACGTGATCTATGATCTATACAAAATAAAGCAATTTCATTGGTTGCTATGCGTAGCAAACAATTGTGATTGGCCGAGAAAGATCACGCCACTGTCAAACCTGACTCGAGCGTTGCTCCTCGTTGAATAAAAACTTACAGTGAAAGCAGTTTTGAACTGTGAATGCACAAATTATTATCTTGAAGAAAATGCTGGAAAAATCACGTCAGTTTTTGTAATCGGAGCAGCCCTGTGAGCCGAAAAGCTTGGAGGTTGCGTTGAAAAAATACCCTCGGAAAACTTGTGGTTGCGGTCAACCTAGAGGCCATTTTATTCGAGTTTTGAATGAAAGGAGCGTAAATGACGGTGGAGATTTTTGTCTTCTGTAGTTGGTGATTCTCAAATCAGCTTGATATAGTGTCGGACACACGTTTTAGCTGGGATACTGTTGACCGTGAGCTGTGGTTAGCTATACTTAGCTCGCTGCTGTGCCCTGAAACGGACAGGAAGATTCGCATCGGAAAGCAAGGTTATGTATTTTATTTTACCGATTTTAAGAAGTGATGTTTTTATGTTTCATTCCTGACATCAATCAGTGTGTCAACAGTTGTTTTGACACTGGGAAAAGTTGAATTTTTTAAGTAAATTAATCTCAGAAACATTTTGTTTATCGGGTTTGTTAAATTCGAGATAAAACAATGGTTCTCGGCTTACCATGACCAAGTTTGTGCGTGGTTTAGTCTCGCTCGACTGCCGACTGAGGCTGCTAGAAAATTATTTCTGTATCATTTTCTAAAAGAAACGGCTTTATCTTTTGTTTTCTGGCTTCTCGAACCTGTTCAATGCCTCGGCAACACTTTTTTGTACCTTATCTGTTGCCCAGTCACGTAAAATATCATCTTAGTTCTCAAAACTTTCCGCCATTTTAAAACGGCAGAGGGAAAAACTTTGTAATGATGACGTCAATGGTGCATGTGTCCTCTAATAGACCATAGGGGAGAATAACTTGGGTTATTATATAAATACAAATAGAGCTACTTTGGCCAATTTGCAGTGCAGAACATTGAAACTTGGCAGGCTAATAGTTCTACAGGAAACACACCCATGGCTATAAAAAATTCAGTTCCCATGGCAACTCACTCTTTCCTAGTTCCCACCCACTTGATTTCAATAGGTTAGTGCTTTTCACCTTGAAATATGTTTAAACAAGGCTACAAACCCAAGCAGACATATTTATATGCTTGCTGGATCATGCATATTGCACGTGGTGTTAGCAAATATCAAAATGGAATGTCAAAGGTGGTCAGAAAAGCTTTTAATAGAGGGAGGTCTGGAACCCAGTATGTTACCATGGTAACAAAACTGTTAAGCTCATATTTTAGAGCACATTTAGTAGAATCTTACTGCAAAGAATCAAACATTTCTGTTACAAATTGGCTGAGATATCTCTATTCATCACATTTGAAGAGAGTATGACGTCATCACTTAGCTAATTTGCATATTTTAAAAACTCGAATACCTCTGGAACGTAAAGAGATATTTGAAAATAGTAAAGAGCAATTTTCTTCTCATGCAGTCGTCTTGTTTATGTTTCAAAATGGCTTAGATAGGAAAGATGTGATTTTCGTCATATTACCACTTTAAGTTGATTCCTCGGAAAAAAAAGTTACCGATGAATGTTTTTGAAACTTACCCTGAATGGTCTGCAAGCTGCAAACGCGCCTGGACGTAATCGATAATCATGATTGGCCGTTGTCAAGGTGATTACACTTTTGTCGCCTTCAACCAATGGGAATTTTTTGCTTCTGGAGAAACAGGGAATTCACTTTTTTCCAAGGATGTCTACAGCCCCTCTATTTTTCTCAGTTCCCACCCCCTACCTAGTCAAGTCTTCTGTTTTGTGCTCGCGTGTAGCTCTCTCGTTTATATTCCATCCGTGCCTTCAACGATCGAATAAAAATACGAGAGAGTAAAGGGCTGTGAACAGTCTGTTGGTGTAATATTTCTTGGGTTGTGTAATCAGTCACGAGAAATAGCCCATATAGTCATAATGAAAGATCAGTCGAACCCAGTGGACAATGAAAACAGTCAACATGGCTACTTGTTCGTAAGCACCGAACAAGGTGGCAAAAATCGCCAAAAAAAAAAGTTATTCGCCGATAATGTAATAGCGGCGAACATGGCTTCGATGAAGCGTTGTTGTTAAATTTTGAGCCGGTGGAATGAATTTATCATATAATGCGGAATATTCCTGATTGTTTATGCAGAATTTTTTCACTTGTGCATAAAGTTTATGCCTCATCTCATCTGACTCGTCTTTTTTAGCATGTTTTGTGTCATTCCTTTCTGTGTTTTCTCTTTAGCCCCCCCCCCCCTCGCCCCCAACCTTCAGTGTCGGCAAACTTGATCAGTAGATCGGCATTTGATGTTACAAGAATATTTTATTGATGTGGCATATGAGAAAAAAATAAGAGTTACATTACTTTTCCCATGTAAATACCAGCGTAAATGTTTTTCTGTCAAAGGTCACGTACCTTTTTTGTTTTGTGGATCGATATCGTGTGAACTTATTTGACTGTCACGCTTCTTTGAATATTCTCGTTCCCAAACTTGCCTGTCGGTGGAGCCTTGGCACAAGGAAATGTGAGATGTTCATTCCGACACTCCGGCAACATATTTTGGATTCATCAATTAAAATTAGCCTTTCCAGTCAAGACGTTTCTTTTCCTTCAAACTCGACGGACTAAGCAAAAGCAAGGAACGTAGCTGTTTAGCCAGCGCGTTTAGAGCAGAGCCGGCTTGTGTGACTGGTGCTTGTTGGCACACCTTGGCCAGGGCGCTTATACGTGCGGCCTTTTGCCCTGACCTTGGCTGCTATCGCGTCGATCGGGACGCCCGGGCTGCTCGCAGTACTTCATTGTTCTAAAACATGAGCTCTTTTCCAACAGAGCAGGAAGTCTTTCAGTGTTTATGTAAGGTTGTTTACGGCTCCTCAGCAGCGTTTTCAGAGATTGCAGCACGAACGGACTTATTTCCTGATGGATCGACAAGCGTTGAAACTTGGCTTCGAAAAAGTACAAAAGACAGCATTTTGGTCACAGAAGACAAGAAGGGGAAGATTACAGGAGTCCATGCTTTCTCTACTCATGCACGTCTTTTCTTGGATTACAGCTACGCTGAAAAGTGTGATAAACTGACTGCACATATTTGGCTATTTCCAGAGATTACATAACCAATTCCTGCAGCAGGGGAGTGACTAGTCAACTGAATCACCACTTCCACAACCAGAGAGACAGAGCTTACCTGTCCAAGGTCAATTTCGATTAGTTTACAGATCTTCAACTCCAAATGCTCGTGCTTTCATCGACGCCTCAGATCTGTGCCAAGTACAACACTGCTGGCAAATGCAACCGAGGTGATTCTTGTACCAAGATTCATATCTGTCATGGCTATCTGAGGAAATGTTGCAGTGGCACCAAGTGTGGTTTACTTCATGAAACAGCCATGGATACTGACCACACCAAGGCAGTTCTCAAGCGTTTCATGGTGAACAATGTCAACAAACATGAAATGATGAAGATGATTCTTGACAACAAACTCAGTTTATTGTCACACAGTGACAAGACAATGCTGAACAATAATGCTGATAAGCATGTGGATACGGAGATGATTCTTGACAACAAGCCTAGTTTGTCAGAAAATGTCAAAACAAAATGTGAGTAGTATATGATTCTAAGGGCCTGCTCACGTGGAAGCGGTGGAGCCTGGGGAGGTGAGGCTCCCCATGGTAAAGAAATACTTGTCTTCGCGTGCAACCCCAGGGATGTATGGTGAAGTCCAAAATGCAATCATGTGGTCGCTAAGCATTCATTTTCTTGTTGCGTGTATAGCATGCGTTTTATGGCGTTTGGAGACGTTTCAGAAAGATTCTAGCTAGTTTGAGCTACTCTGTATTCCACTCCATATATAATTCCTCTAGGTAGGGCACTCGAGTGACGGAGCCCAGCTGATCGCCAGAAGGAATCCAACCATAAATTCACCCCAGAGGAGCCAATCGGCTTAAGATTCCGCCTAGAGCAAAGCTAATAGATGCTCTAACCATTGCTTCTCTTTATGGGATTAAGACATCTGCCAAGGAGCAATTTTAACAGGCAGAACTCTTGATGCTTTTCCATCGATAGCCGTCGAAAGATGCGTTGACGCTATGTTCCGTGCACCGACCATTTGAAATTAGCATAGCGATGTGACCTTTGGGTTCAAATTACCTGCTAACCTGGTGGGAGAAGGGATAATGTTCTCCGCAACGGTAATACATATGTCACCTTCTCCCACCAGTGCCCTACCTTGAGGAATTATATATGGAGAGGAATACACAGAAGCTAAAACTAGCTAGAATCATTCTGAAACGCCTTCAAATGTCATAAAAACACAAGTTATACACAACAAGAACAGGTAAGTAGATTATATTATTTTTTCCCTTATTTTGAACTTTTTGTACATTCCTTATATTCCAAATATACAAACTCTTATGATAATGCTGTTACGCAATGCATGTCATGTTGACGGTTCCCAAAGGAGCTTGGGCTACCTGTGGCAAAACTTCAGTTTGATTCTGTTGATTAGCCTGACTATCTGATCCCATGTCACGCTTAAATTACCGCTAGCACTGTCAATTTCATCAGTGTTCTGATGGTTTTGGAGGTGAAATTGTTGAAATAACTTGCAATGTTTTAGCAGTTAGTAGTCATGTTGTTCTGCCGTGTGTGTTTTAGCGGGTTTGCCACAGTGATTTGATTATTGGCCTGGCCAGGCAAGTTAATTACCCCACTCTGCAACTTTCAAATGCAGAAAACTCGCCCCACCAAAGTGGGTTACCTGGAGCAGCTGACTGGGTACCACACTTTACATGTGAATTAGATGAAAAAAAAGAGGTACTGTATAGATACATTGGTTACCCTACCTGCCAGAGTTCTCCCACTCCTACACTGTATGTGAACAGGCCCTAAAAGGGCTGGATATGTTGCAGTTAATTTTTGGTCTCAGTTAGTTTTATAATTTTACCAGTTAGTTTTTTTTCGAACTAGGTGATTTTATTTCTAACTAGTTAGTTTCTTCTAACTAGGTGATTTTTCCATTTTTTGCAGGAGGGGGGGGGGCTATTTCTCAAAAAGAGTAACACACTCACCACCGGCCCTAACCTTATCCCAATTCCCACCTTATTGACCCCCCCCAACCCTATCCCTTACCCTACTGACCCTCTAACCCTATTCCTAGATCTAGCCCCCAGTTTTTTTATTATCTTGCACTCACCTGGATTTGAACTCCAAACCTCTGACTTTGAAGTCCATCTTCATCTCCACTATGCCACACAAGCAATCGTTACAAATTTGCTTATATTTGTTGGTATTATAAGTTATTGGTCCCAGACTCACCCTTCCCCTTTGACACAAATTAACCTGGTTAGAAAAACACTAACTATTTAAAAATCAAATCACCTGGTTAGAAAAAAACTAACTAGCTAAAAATTAAATCACCTAGTTAGATCAAACTAACTGGTTAAATTATAAAATTAACTGAAACCAAAAATTAACTGCAACAGATATATAAAATTATCATGTCTGCAACATCACAGGATGGTGGGTGGGCCAGATGTCATGTTCTCTTCTTGCACATTTCCCTTGAAAAATAGCTGTCCTGTCACTTAATCACCCATTTTTGAATAAAATTTGTACCTAGTAGGTAAGTAAGTACATAAGTGACAACTTTATTTTTCAAGGGACAGTAGGGTAGCACATGACACATAATTGATCACCCCCTTCTGGTGAAAATGTCAAAAATAACCATTGTCTCCTTCATACAGTAATTTTCCTCTTGCCCGTCTGATCTAATAATACCATTTATGGTGTAAATGTTTAAAATAATAATCTGGTAAAATTTCCTGCTCTCTCCCTTTCTCTCCCTTTTGATACCTAGCTGTTTGCCTTGCATCAACCCTGGTGTGGGAAGGGGGTACTCATGAAGTTCCATATAGGAGGCTCTGCCGTGCAGCCAACTCCTTACCTTTCTGTGTACAAAGGTACAACTTTCCTCTATACTTTCATAACTGTGCTGACTACTTCTTGTCATTTTCATGTACATGTAGATCAGGGTGAAGCACTTTGATCTAGCCTTTGTGAAACACAGGTGCTTAAATTTGCCATATGGACACAAACAGTTAGTAGTAGTAAATCTGCCAAATTAGCCTCATGAATCCATTGTTTTAGTTATTCAAAATGGCTGCCAATAAAGGTTCAAGAAAATTAAACCCACAAAGTGGTGTATGAGGTGAGTTTACTGAAAAGGGTTGGGCAAGGGAAAAGGTGGGGGTTTGACATTATGGCAGGAGGGGAAAACCCCCAATGGGCTGGGGTCAGGAGGGGAAACCCCGTTCCCCTCTGTGGGTGGATGTCAGGAGGGGAAACCCTCCAATGGGCTGGTGTTAGGAGGGGATGTCCCCTGGCTCTGATGAGAGCATAAAATTTTCTGCTGGGCTTATTTGGAACTGAATCTCCGTTGCACTCCTCCTCCTTCAGTGAATGAGTGAAAAAAGATTTTAGAGTGAGCACTGGGGCATGAACATTTTTAGTTTCTGTTGTTTTCCTCTTTTGCTGCATTTAAGCTGGAATAAAATGATGCAGTTTCAGTGAGGCAATGCCTCACTTTCAACATTTTTGTATTGACAGGTGACACCCATGTTGACATAGCGTCCTTGCCAAGTGGTTCGGCCACACAAAGTAGTTATTCAGCCTCAGTGGTCTCTAATGCAGAGCTTACTGGTACAACCCTGACAACAAGCTCAGATAATCTTTGCACAGCATCGTTGGCAAGTGGTTCTGCTACACAAAGTGTTTATTCAGCCCTAGTAGTATCTAATGCAGAGCTTACTGGTACAACCCCAACAAGAAGCTCAGATAATCTTGACAGGGGGTCGTTGCCAAGTGGTTCTACTACACAAAGTAGTTATTCAGCCTCAACTGTGTCTAGTGAACAGCTTACACATACATCCCTGACTACCTGCTCAGATTATCTGAGCACAGCATCCACAAAGGGTGGGACTGGAGCAGAAAGTAGTTATTCAACTTCAGCTTTGTTTAGTTCAGAGCTTGTTAGTGCTGAATCCCGAATAGAATCACAGATAATCGCCACGCTGAAGGGAACTGTGGCCGAAAGGAGTTACTCAGCCTCAGTTGTGTCTGGTTCAGAGCTTATCAGTGTAAACCCGACAAGAAGCTTAGTCAGTCTTGGATCAGCTTTCATGCCAGGCGGAACTACTGCAGAAAGTATTTATTCAGCCTATTTTACAGCTTACTAGTGTACCTTTTGTACTTTTTCTAAGTTACTTGGAGTAAACCTACCAATTTGCATCATTGCTTAGTTGCATGATTGAAAGGTCTGTTTCTTTATCTTAATCATTACTATTTTTATTTTTTGGCATTCATACATGACTACATTTGTATGTCCTTTTATTGCTCTTGTAAAAGATAATATTATTGCCTCACAAACTAAAATTAATCAAGGCACAGCTTGTTCTGTGCTAAGCACTTGATTTCAACTTTAGATCTCAAAAGGTCATTAACTGCAAAGGTTGACTGTTTGAAAGTGGTCTTTATATGATTTATATTTGGTGACCTTGAGGTTGCTGTGTTCAACAATAGTATTGCAAAACAGAAATGTAGTTTCAGTGAGAAGATGCATTGCTTTTCGACTTTCTTGTATTAACAGGCCACACTCATCAGGATAAGCCAGACGCATCATCTATCTGTCCACAGTTTCTTATTGGCAGATGTGACAAAGGGTCCGCATGCACAGAGCTTCATTGTTCTTTGCCTTATCACTGGCAATACAAAGTCTCCCTGTTTGATGAATGGAAATGTTTCATTGATGAAGACAACTTGGCTCTAGAAAAGATGTACTGTGATGTGAATGTCGGAACGCTAGTGAATTTCCAACCAGCCGGTTTCCTTGATCTTTCTGGTCTTAAAAGGCAGGTATTTATCTATTTTATACTTAAACTAGAAATAGTCTTTAATTAATTATGGTTGCTAATTGATTAAGGTTGCCACTGTTTACCAAAATTTTCGACAACTTTTGGAATATGCGCAGCATTGCACTTATGTGCAGACATGCAGGTTATTGAGGTTCAATGCTCTTTATGAATAAGCATCACAAAGTCGATCATTTTCATATTACTTCATATTTGACAGAATTATGTGTGTTAATGAGGTTTTAGGAAAAAGGTCACTTTGTGATGCTTATCATTAAGAGCATGCATCTCATTATCCTGCATTTCTGGACATTATCTGCAGCATTGGTTTCTTGCCAATGAAAGTGCAAGAAATGTAAAGATTCGGCAGTCAATTTTGAACTCGGCTTTATTCACCTTTAATTTGATTGGCTAATTAAAAGCAGAATTAAACTACATATATCTGTGTAAAGGGGGTAAGTTTCTAAAGAAACTGTGGTGCTGCGTCGGTGGG
>CM042748.1:21429332-21436832 GCA_022496165.2 Catalaphyllia jardinei
GGTGGCTAATTCACATTATCAACTCAGTTGATAAAACCAAATTATCTACATATATCTGTGGTTTGGATTATTGTAAAGCATAAATATATCCTCGGGAGTTCTAAAAATGAAAACGAATGAGTAAAGTTACCTAGAAGTGGAAATTTTTTACATTAGCCCCAGTTCAGCTTCTCCTATGTACATAGAAACTTATATCAATCATGAACAATATATCAAGCAGAGAACTACACCTTTTTCACTAATTAAAGCATTGCCTCCATTGTTGTGTTTTCATTTGCTGATAGTAATAGCTCAAGCGTGACGGGCCCTAAGACTGTCTGCATGAGAGGCTAGTATTTGCCTTGTTTAGAAGTCGTCATTAGCTTTTGTAGACCTAAGATGGTACAGAGTAATACCAACATTATAATTTTGTTGTTTGTATTTCTTGTTTACGTAAATACATGAATGTAATCCACACCTGACAATTTACCCAAAATCGAGGAATGTAGGTAGGGATACAAATGTAAGGCCCAGGGCTGCTTTGGCCTTGAGAGGAAAGGCTATTGCCTACATTAAATGTTTGTTTTTCTTACCCGGTTTGTTGTAATACGGTTCCCAGATCCTTTCTGTGGAGGCGCAGTGGCTTCATGGTTACATTTTTTAAAATGCTCCCGTATCCGGATGGAGCGGTCCGGGTTCGACTCCTGGCCGGAAACACTGTTTTGTGTTCTTGGGCAAGAGACTTAACTTTCACATTGCTCCTCTCCACCCAGGTGTACAAACGGGAACCAGCGAATTTAATGCTGGGGGGGGCCCTGCGATGGACTAGCATCCCATCCAGGGGGAATTTATCTTATCCAAGTGGCCACATGCTACAGAAACTGGGATAAGCTCCGGCCTGATGGGCCACTAGGCTCGTATGCAGACTAACAGATTCCTAACCTTAGATCCGAGGAATGACGTTTATCTAGATTTATCTTTATCTATTTGAAAAAACTAAAGCACACATTCATGAGGGGACACAAGCGCAGAAAACTGAAAGTATCGTTTCTCGCAGAGAGTTTTGTTTGCAGTTAGATACGGTCTGAGTTCCTGTCACAGAAAGTGTTTGCCAGTTGTCATCTCTTGTTCTGAGACGTCTGGATGGCTAAAGATGAAGCAATTTTTTATTAACATGTTTTACTTGTCTTGACTCAATTCAATATTTTAGGTGTGTAAAATAATGCACTCAGTTTATTATGATTTTCAGACAGGGTAGGTTTCCTGGTGATCTGGAATGACCTGGACAATATGACGATCGCGTTTCAAAGGCCAAGGAGTGGTGAAGGTTTGTTAGCAGGTCTACTCAGGCGCCTATCCACCGTGTCTTACGTCACTTGGCCCTGCGAATCCATGTTTACGAAGTGGAAATGGTATTGGAAAGATAATGACAATGTTTGGCATCTTTATGACAAAGCCTTCTTGGTAAGCTTAGTAAGCTTGAAGTGTCCTTATGATAACCCGTTACCAAAAGAGGCCTTACCCTTAGAGTGGACGATCTAAGGGAATGATTCTCAATACCCTTTGATAATTGCCTAAAATCGATAAAATATTATGAATTTCATGGTACTTATTTTGTATGGCCTTTTCATGACCTAGTGGTTCTTGTAAACACCTTTAACCCTCTCACTCCCAAGACTGCCATGTGGCACAACATAACAGTAGTGCTCAATCATTGGTCAATTTCTATCAAATTGGAACAGCAAAATGTTCTTGGACAGATATGTTATGTGAAAGCATAAAATCATAACCCCTTCCTCTATGAGACTTGATTAACCACCCCTACAAATTGTGCAACTTTTTCCTCTTAGACTTTTAAGGTCAAGTTAATATCTGTCACTAAACTACACATTAAGAGCTGCATATTGACCTATAGTTCAGGGATACATCTCAACTATTCAAGGAGTTAGATAGTTTTTAACGTTTTTTTTTTCGTTTTCAATGCAAGCTGAGGCTTTCTTTATGGCTGTTAGTTCGATGTATGGTATCCCACAAATAATATCTTTCAAATGATATACTATGTGAGGTCCTTGAGTCTATAGTAACCGTTTTACAAAATCTGTGATTTTCCCACGGAAGTAGAAGGGCTAGTTTTCAGCGACCTTGCAGGGAAACAAAAAGCAAAAAAAAAACCGGATTCTGCCTCATTTTGGAACGTTTGACAACGTTTACATCTTAATTTCCATGGACAGCCATCATCTAGAAATAAACTGAACTAATACTAAGCTAGCTTCTCTCATTCCTTGTAAATAATGTAAAGCATACGTCCTTTATTAAGACTTAGCTCTAAAAGACGATACATGTACTGTGAGAACTTCTTCGATTTAAGGTTATTCAAAATCTTCGTGGGGCCACTTTTGCCAAATTTTCTCTTTTCTTCGACCAAATTTAAGTTCATTATTTAAGGTAACATTTCCCAAAAAAATGAAAACAAGACATTGAAACGCGTACGAGTTAGTGGGAAATACAGATTTTTTAAATTCAAGTTAATAAACCTTCAAGGTTTCATAATCACCCCAAGGCATGGACTTTTCCCCGGTAGTATCAAATACTTTCAATCTGAGATTTTTGGTCCGTCAAGAGCGCGTCCTTGTAATCACGCTTCAGCAATTGCTCCTCAGTTTCGTTTATCTTGTTTGCAGATTATTGTTGTCTTGCGGCTTAAAACGTGTGCGACTAAAACGTGACTGTGTAACATTATCGCTTTACTGCGAAGTTCAACTTTGCATAACATGGACGCTAGGGGTTCTGTTATTTCATTGGCCGGCAGCTTTTTGAGTTGACATATCCCTCTGAGAAGGCGTGTCATGTTTATAAATCTTTAGAACGCAAGTCTGCCTTTTTTTGAGTAGAACTTGCAGCGACAGATCTAAAAAAAGATAACCAATGGAAGTAAGAGAAAATGTCGACACCCTTTTAGAGATTGATGCTTTGTGATTAACACTGCACAGTTATTTTGCATCAACGATCGCATTTGATACCCGATTAATTCGCCCGAATTTCAGTCGGTCGTTTATGTGCCAGCGGCTTCTGCTGGCTTAGGAAAGCAGTCGGCAAAGAGAACATGATTTTACATTTCATAGTTTCTACGGGCTTCCTTGAAAACAGCGCGCGTACAATTTTTTTTCTGGAGGACACTAGCGAAGGCGTAGGGTAACCTTAAACTCTTCCAACGCAGATGTTGTTTTATGTTTTAGGGTACACTTAGAGACTTTCGATTTCCAGGGACTGACAGTCGCTGTGGGTATTCTAAGCATTTGGCTCAGAGAATTTCACGAAGCTGTATTGCTTGAAGCGCCAAACGGCTCTTCAGCATAGCACCTTTCTAACCCAAGCATGTGTGAATCACAAAGTTTTTCCCCCTCCTCTAATAAACATCCACACTGCCCTTTTTTAACAAATATAAACCTATAACTTGTCTCTTTTATATGAATTTTATGGTATGAATTTTATGGGGGTACCGAGAATGTTATAACACGTAATAATAGTATAATGAATTCTGATGCCGAAAATCGGGACAACTGGACTATCGTAGTGCTTTGTAGATAGTTTAGCTATCAGTAGATAGTTTAGCTATCAGTAATACGACCTTCAAGAACAGATAGAGAAAGTCTATCAAGACATGTTAGGTAAAGGGAAAACCAAAGGCATGTACCTAACCTCAGAAAATGTGTACAACTTGTTTTTTGATACAACACGAGAGATGTACCAAGTCAATATGAGAACTGGCATCCTGAGACAGGTGAAAAGAAGACCTGAAAAACCAATTTGCGATGACGATCTGAACGAGTGGTATGGATAATTGTATAGATTCTTCAATTTGTAGATGCATGTCAGTGGTAATCTGTGGTAAATGAAATCTTCAACTCCCAGTCGATACACGAAAAAACCCTCTTAAACTCATTATAAATATTTCGTGTATTAAGATTTAATTCGAATTTGGAGTGTTGAATATTTTGTGGGGAGAGGAAAACCGGAAAACTGAAACAAAATTGTCGGAGCAAGAAAGCGAACCGCCAACAAAAAGATAAGAACGTATCTTTATTCGGTGGAAGGCGAGGCCTCTCATTTCATCATCTTTGCTCTCCTCCTGCTCGTCAAACTGTTTCAGAAGCGTCCGGAATTCATGGAAACGTCTTGATCTGCACAATTCGGAGCGCATTTGAAATTACACCTTAAGCGTGACAAGAAGTGTATGGCAAGTTATGTCACAATTAGTTGAAACCTCAGCTAACTTAAATCTGAAAATTGCGAAAAGTAACACTTCAAAACCTGGGAAGGATATAGGACCAACCATTGTTCAAATGGCTCAGTCGTAACTGTTGTCTTTCAAAGGGTCCGTGGTGATTCCACCTTCAAGAGAAATATCGAGGAAAGTCCCGTGACGACTAACATTCTCAGCCATGTTCCAAGCCATTGGACCTCGATGCCTCTCAACATGCCATACACACGCGTTGCATTAGACGCAGCTTCAGCCGAATTCCAAGAGGTGGAGAAGTTGTTCAAGCGGTCGATGAATGGCTGTGCGGTGATCGAAAATATCGACCGTGTTCAGAATCCTTTAATTTGGGAGGAGTACTGCACGTAACGAAATAACTGTTTGAGAAAACATGCTGATTTGAAGAATATAACAGCTATACCCAGTACGGCTGAGCGCGAACTAAAAATGAGTAACTCGATAATGAGCACGTTGCTTGCAAAGACGCCAGAGAGTCTCTGATAATTTTGTTCCAGTGCTGAGAACAAATTCAGGAATTTCTGCCTTAACGTTAGTCCCAGTAAGATAGTTAGGAACGCAAAGAAGCATGGAAAACATAAAGAAACTTCTTTGAACCTTGATGGATTGGAACCTGCTACTGCTGGACTAAGATCACCATGCTCTAATTGACTCGGTACTCAGAAGATCTTAGTGCAGAGTTCAAGCTGGGCGGAACTACCGAAGAAAAAAATTATTCCGCCTAGTTTATTACTTATTAAGGTAAACAATTTTAGAATCTCCATCTGGTTGAACTTCAAGGTACGAACAAGCTAGGAAATAGTCTTGATGCAGCGTTCTGTCTAAGAAGATCGTCTGAAAAAAATATTCCCAAGCTCCAAAACTCTAAAGCGTCCACGCAGAGCAGAGCTTCCGCATGAAGTGGTTTTCCTTTAAATGTGTCACCGAGTACCTCTGAGAGGAGTAGACCATATACTTGTCACTTCACGCCCACCAGTTCGCATTCCGCAACGAATTGTCTCAGTGGTTTTAAGGACGAAACCTAATGAAACGGCACTGCGCGAAAAAAAAAGGAACTGCGTGGAATTGAAGGAAAATGGACATTTTATGAACAAGTAATCTTTTGACAAAGTATGTGAACTAAAAAGTAATGAACATACTACTTTAGAGGTTTAGGGCGCTTTCCATTGGAGGAAAAATTCTGCTTTTGAATGTCCGAAAACTACCAATAACGAATGGAACAACAGTTTACGGAACTAATATTTCCGGAAAACACGACAACCTCTCGAAATATACCCAAATTTTTCTGGAATTTTTTTACCGAAAACTTCTTTTTCATTTGATATCCTCCCGGAATTTTTTTATTCTGGAATTTTCAGTCTGATGGTTTGCTTGTCGAGAACTGTACAATTTCCGGATTTTCTGAAAACTTTCCCCAGAGATTTCCTTACCATTTGTATTCGTTTCGAATGTTTTTTGAAATGAGTTTGGTTGAAAGGTAAGCGCCCTTAATTTGCTGTAGCAGCAAAGATACAAAAAAAAGGCCATTTTCGTTTTCTCGGTAGTTGTGGGAAGGAACTAGCTCAAAGAGGTAGAACCATTTGCATTTGAAAAGACTAACCGCATTAGCCCCATTTGCAAGCTAGTTTCAGTCCTATACCGGGGACACGAAAAACCAAGATTGTTTCTATGAAGGTATTGTATGTTGGAATCTTAAAAAATGCCGAAAATTGCGGAGGTCCACAGGAACATCTTGAGGTTCCTGTGCCTCATACAGTACAGTGGAACTCCGATAGAATGAAGCTCTTGTCAGTTGTGTAATAATGTTATACGAACTTTATATCTGTGTCTAATGTGTAATGGTTAAAAAAGTATCTGTAGAAAAGGATTTCTATTACTTATAGGAGACACATTCGTTCTCGACATTAGAGTGCAGCCTCTGAGGTTCATGATTGCACTACCAGAATTGCTACCAACTCAGTTTGTAAACAATGTATTTTTTTAGCAATATAACATCCTTATTAACCCTTAAATTGGCAAATTTTCTGGGTATAGGAAATGTCTAGAATTTCGTGATCGCATCTAAGAAGTACAATTGAGAATATGGGCTGTTTAATAAGACCGAGGGCTCAAATTTTCATCGTGACGTCATTACTTGGCTGTTGCTTGTTCAATAAGCGAGCACACAAGCTCAAATCTGGTAAGTTGACGGTTTAATTATAAGTGTTTTTCGTGCCATTGTCCACTGCAGAAGCCCCGAGGCTGGCATCATAAAGGTAGAATGGTAGGTAAAGGCAAACTTCTGAAAGAAACCAGAAGTGAGAGAAATTTGACGGTGATTGCAACGCCAAAACTATTCGTATGGAAACATGGCGGTTCATGAGTAAAGTTGTCTCTGGCCGTACTGTGGGTGGATAACAAGACCTACCAAGGCTATTTGGACGAATCTTGACTTTAAAAGAATGCAATTGGCAAAGTAATGCAATGGTGCATATTTAGATAGATCTTGTAGCACTTTAATGCAAATGCGAACGGTAAAACTCCCCCCAGCTGATTTTGGTCACTTTTCTTGTAACCCGTAAAACGATCGAACGGAAAAACATCTCTTTGCAACAGAGAATTCGTCCGGATAGAACACCGGTGGTTTCGCACTCGTTGGAATTCGATCGAGCATGTGCAACTTCGCGCATGCGGAAAGTGGGATCTAGTCGACTGTGCCTTTTTCATATTTTCGAACTTCGTGCGCTGATATTTCCGCTTCCGGTCGGTGAATTTTTTTAAAATTTTTGGTGCCAACTAAGATCAATTTTTTAGAAATGCTGTAGGTGGGAAAAAAATTAAAACGCAATAGTGGAAAAGTAGGTTTTTTTCTTTCATCTGTCCTACAGAATTTTTTAAACTTACATATTTTTAAGGTCATTCCAGATAACATGTAATATAGGAGTTTGAGAAGATTTCACCGACCTGTTCTCTTGATAACACAATAGCTTTCGATTTTGAGGGTGCAACTGAATGCGTTGTATGGTTGCCATGGTAACAGGTTTTCCTTTAAAAATATGATGTAATGATTCTATGATGTCCCATTTATTTCTGTGGTAAATTTCACACTGATACGATAAATCGAACAGTATTTAGAAAAGGATTTGTAAAACTAGTCTGGTGAAAATGAAAACTATTTTGAGCCTCGTAAAATTTTCACTAGACAATCGGGCTTTCGTCCGAGACATAGTACAGAAACTTCCTTGATCTCCTATTTAACCTCGATA
>CM042748.1:21441832-21449332 GCA_022496165.2 Catalaphyllia jardinei
AAATTATGCCAGTTTGCTCAAATTATGCCAAAAATTATGCTAGCATAATCTATAAAGGCCTACTGCAGAGTCCAAATCCATAAACTACTTTCACGCACTTTACGGGTCCGCAACTGCGCACATGATCCTGGGCCGCAAATGATCCACAAATTGGACCGGAAATGATCGCCATATTGGACCGAAGATGATCCCGGACCGGAAATGACCCCATATTGAAGCGCAAATTTTAGGGGATCATTTGCGGTCCTGGGATCATTTGCAGACCCGTACGGTACTCATTTTCTTGCAGATCTGTGTACAAAAAAATAGCACACACCATCGTTGTTGATACATGCATGTACCTGTTGTATCTCTCGAGTAAGAAGTCATTCTTGATTTTGCAGACCATCTTTATCGAGGCCTTGGTTTCCGGAATTGTTTCATGAAAACGTTTATACACAGTCTGAAATTCTCTACTGTCACTTTTCATGATAATTCGTTCAAAATCCACTTCTTCACCCTTTAAATCACTAAAATAAGATAAAAAAGCAAAAAGAAATGTTAAAAAAGAGTGGAAATTCTAATCAGCTGTATCGTCAGTGTTGTTTTGTAAGGAACCTTATGAAAGCGGTGGCAGCAACAGTTTCAAAACAGCTCATTTGCGAAAGACCAACAACAAAGACACATAAAGCGGATTAATCATCGCAGTTACATAGATAACTTAAGCAGCTGAGAAATTAAAGTCTAAAAGAAGTCAGGCCTGAACGGGATTCAAACCCATAACCTCTGCGATACCAATGCAGTGCTCTACCAACTGAGCTATCGAGCCAACTGGGAGCTGGTCACTTTGTGAGTTCATTAATATACCCATAGATGGTGAAGAATGCAAGTGAATATATGAAAGATCATTTATTTGAACTGCGGAGAAAGATATGGAGACATGATTGATCATTGCAATTACAAATTCAAGTGTGAGCGAAATTCGAACCCATAACTTCTGCGACACCGGTGCTGTGCTCTACCAACTGAACTATCAAATATATGATCTGCACCGCTATCTCAGAGGTCATGGGTTCGAATCCCAAGCCTGAATTTGCGATGATCAATCATGTCTTCATATCTTCCTCCGCAGTTCAAATATATGATCTTTCATAATTTATATTCACTTGCAGCAAAGACAAAGTAATTAAAAAAAACTGTGAAATGATCCCTCGTAGGAAAAAATGCGACTGGGAGGCAACCGCCATCACTTTCCTATAGGGAATTATAACAACAGTGGATCGATATAAAGAAAGATTTGAACAAAATCCTGATGTCAATCTGCGCCGTAAAAGCTCAAGGATCTGACATCTCTTATTACTAAAATATATTAAATATATTGCTGCACCCACTCCCCTTAACGGAGCAGGTGAGAGTGCACGTCTACTCCGCCTCCTTTCCTTTTCGATTGAGGGCAAGCCTATCTCTTTTATCTCTCTTCTTCTTCTGGCACCAATGGGTGTTATGATATCGTTGCTAATACACTCGAAACTTTGAGAAAAAAGCACGGCCAATTTTTTCTCTGAAAATCGACACAGTATTAACTTCATGTAGTTATGGTAAGTGTAGCTGTGCATTTCATGTCCCTGCCGGACTCACCTCTGTGTGATGTCCAACACAGGCTCGGATACAAACAGCGGTCTTCTCCTGACGCTTCTCTTGGTTAGGTAATTCTCATCCATATTCTGCTGATACATGGATGTCTCGTAGAATACGATCATGTAATGAAAAGCGCGGATTTGAAAGAAGTAAAATAGGTCTTTATTCAGATACGCGGCCTCTATGTCCTCTTGTTTTGTTCCGGGAGATTGCTGAGAGACAACAACAACTCAAAATCACAAGAAGGAAAAAACAAAATACTGCAAAGCGATTTAAAACCCTCTAACTGATTATTGTCTTCTAGATAAAGATGCCAAGAATACAAAAAGTATGGCACCGGCGTTAATTTAAAGCCTCTATTCAGAGTTAAATGCCCTTATACTGATCTTAGAAAGGCTGACCGTACGGTTGGGGTTAACTGTTACATATCCAATATTTTGTCCAGCACGGTCTGACTTCTTCAGGGAATGTTTACAACTGAGAAGTAGATTTAGCGAAGCCTAAAAGCGGAGCTCCTATTTCAGTTTCTCGTCAGCGGTCAACTTCCAAAAAAAAAGTACAAGAGCTCAAAACTTGAGCTCGCGATATGGCACGTCATAATGGTCAGAAGATACCTTAGTTTAATAGGTGTCAATTGACCATAACATGGATTTCCAATGTCAAATATGTAGCTAGGCTCTAAACTATGGCCGCATGCCTTGGTCGACCTATTAGCTGAAGTATGGCAGCCATGTCGCGGGACATGCTGTGATCGTCGTAGGGTGCCCTCGACCGCTATCCACGCCGCTAGCCATGTTGACCATTAGAAAAGAGTTCCATGGTTTTGCATGTGGTTTTGTTGTTGTACCTATTAGTTATGGTGCTTCGCTTGGCGGCTCTTCCGGCCGCCGGAGCTCTGCTATAATTTGCAGATCTCAGCAGTCAGTTACTAAAATCGCGCTATTTCTCGACTGAAGTCTAAAATCAGACCACGGATTCTTAGCTTCCAGTTAAACCCCATCCAGACCCTCTAATGTCCCCTCTGTTTCCCGATAGATAGTTTACTGGTGAATTCTGCGAACACCTCAAAAAATGTGTGTAACAGCCCTACAGATGTCGTGATAATGTAACAATATTGAACGTTTAAGTCTTGACTGAAATGTAGCAAGAGAATCGTATCTACCTTCGTTTTAGCGTACTTCTTCCATCCGTCATCGTCTTTCCAGTACCACACCCATTTAGTAGATAACACGTTCTCAGGCTCCTGGATGTAAGACGGCACAGAGCGACGGCGTAGCAAGAACTGGGCAAAAGAATCAATCTGCATGGACATGTGTTCAAAATTGACAGTCACCTTTCCTGATGATAGATTTAATCCCCTGAAAACGAAAATGGCACCATGAAAGCCTGCAATTCAAGCCTGAAAGCGATTTTATCTTAACAAGAGAAAATGAGGTGAGAGAACACATCCCCCATACATGGGCCTCTCCCCATGATCATCTTTTTCAATCTAATTTTAGCGCGTCGTCAAGCTGCGAGGCTATTTTAGGAAAGACACCTGATTGGCCAATTTAAACGAAGTGATAACATTGAGGTGTAATTTTAGCACTTAAGGACGGTGCCTACTTTTGTTAATGCGCACACGTTCTGCGCATCACGCAAGACATGGTTTAAGCGCGCGCGCTGGGGTTGACCTTGACGCAATCAACTACGCCACCAAATACACGACTAAAATTAAAGCAAAAATTTCCTACTGTGACCAAATCAATTTTAACGAACCTGTACTTAAACCGGGAACACTAGAATAACAGATATAGAATAACATATATCGCTAACCAATAAATGGTAACGTCTTCCAGCTGAAAAGCTAGCTGTTATCTTTCGAAAAGTACACTGAAATCCAACTGCAAATTTGTACCTGCAGAATCACCTGCAGATGGCGTGATGCGCGCGCAAAAACGCAAATGTCTTACTTACTGGGGAGGTCACAGGAAAAAATGTAACGGGCACCGTAAAAGTTTTTAAAAAAGATCAATAACTTTAAAAAACGCGTGGTTACCCCTACATTTTATGTTGCGAAATGGAAGTGGCAAGCCTATTCAAGACGTAGTTAGTTTCTGGTTGTGTGCAAAAGGTATTTAGACTGAATTTCAGCTGAACTAGAGGAAGGTTGTCAGAGACGCTAAAAGCGCTTTTGCAGCGATTTTGTTATTAAAAACGTACCAAAACTAAATTTTAATGTTTCCATTTGCCATGTAGTTTAAAGATCTTTTAAAATGTGCTCGCCTTTCTGTATGTAAAGGCGAATTCTAAGGAAATCTGTGAGGAAATATTCTTCCCTCTTTTTTTCAGAAAAATGCTGATGTCAGCATTTTTGTTGAGATTCAAGGCTAATTATCTCGAAAAAATGCGTGGCTACTCTTATTTTTCTTTGTGGATTCCAATAGCCCTTGCAAAGATCTACTTTTTGCGCGTGATCCCAACCTGGCGCAAAACCTTTGTATTTAGTAGGCACCGTCTTTAATGAAATATGCGAAATCGCCTGGATTTTCGCAGCGCATTTCGTTAGGTCAGAGGAAGAATAATTCTAACCGTCTGGCGCTTTGAAAGAGCTTTCAAAAGAGGTATTTCTCTTTAGGCCGTTCAGTACTTTTCGAGAAACGACTTAAGAGAGTGTTATGAATGCAATTCTTGTCAGCAGCTTGAGCGCCTAATGTGAACCAGTGATGCAGAGAAACGACAAGACTAATTTCCGTAGTAAAAATCAGGATAAACACATAGAAGATAATTTTCCTGCCCAGCACTTTCCAAAAGGCTTTCCATGTAGGTCTCTCTCGATCTAAACAATGTTTTAGTTTCAGAGAAGCACTTTTTTCGTCGCGGAAATCCAACTTTGGTAAATATTACACAGCAATTTCAAAATTAAATATGCAAACATTTGCACCGCGATTTTCGGACCGATATGTTCTAACAAACGGGAAAAAAGTATTGAGCTGCCCTGCACTTTGAACAACCTTTCGAAAAAGATGTTTTTCGATTTAATCCGTTCAGTACTTTTCGAGAAACGACTACCGTGCGTGTTTATTATTCTAGTCAGCAGTCACCGCATGGCGCGTCTTGGGAATAAGTCATGCAAAGAATCAAAAGACCGATTTTTCGAAGTAAACTTAGGTTAAACGCATAGAAGATAATTTTCCTGCCTAGCGCTTTGAAAATGCTCTTTAAAGAAACCTCTATTGATCCAAACGTTGCAGTAAGCCAGGAGAAGCACTTTTTCTCGACGCGGTCATGCAAACCTGGTAAATATTACACAGCACTTCCGAAATTAAATATACAAAGATTTGCACCGGTTTTTTTGGAGCGAAAGTTCTCAAACGCGAAACAAATATTTTAGCTGTCTTTCGCTTTAAAATACCTTTCGAAAGAGATGCTTTTCGCTTTAATCCTTTGGGCACTTTCAGAGAAACGACTTTCAAGCAGGTTAGAAATTCGAGTCTTGGCACTTTGAGCGGAATTTCAAGGTCAAAAAAATACACTCCAATTACAATATGGCCTGCATTACGATTTCGATTTTCCCTTCGAAATGACCGAGATTCTGATCTAAAACAAATTGAAAACGCTTTTAAAGATCCTGAAGATTGATTTTGGGAGAAAAACAGCTCAGAGGGTATCGTAGGAAATTCTGAAGAATACTATAGAAATTCGAGGCCAGTGTGGTTCAGTTGCAACTAAATAGCTAAACATATCCTTCCGATCGTCAGTTTTACCTTTGGCATCTCGTTTATTTGGATCGTTTATTTTTACTGAGTAATCTTACGTGGCGTAGACCCATGTGACAGCTGGGTGACTAGCAGGGATCCAAATGTAAATGTTTTGCGGCGTTTCCGTTGAGAACAAAAAGCTTGACTCTAATTTGCATATATGGCGACTGTAACGCAATACTTCTGTTTCAACATGACACGAGCGTGGGACAAAGAAAAATCTGTCACATATGAAACTCAGTAAAATAACCCTGCTCTCCATGAGTTCTCATAGCTCAGTGGATAGAGCGCCCGCCGGTGTTCGGGAGGTCATGGGTTCGATTCCTGTCGGGGACTCAGATTTTTCTTTGTCCCACGCTCGTGTCATGTTGAATATTTCATATTTCACATTTAATTACCGAGCTCAAAATTCACCATCTTCATTTACTTATCACAATACCTGTTTACTCCGAACTGAGGAACTAAAAAATAGAAACGTGTTGGTTACGTAATCATGCATAGTGTATGAGCGTAAAACAAAAGATTGTGCTGGGTGGTGGACTTTCCAACATAAATCTTGGCATCTTTGCTTGTCCCTTTGCTAACCAGTCCCCTCTATTAACTATGATCAAGACAAATGGTTCAGTGTTTCAGTATCAAACTAGACCAACTGAGCTTTGATATTTTTTTCCACAATGCGCTTCGTCAGAGTATTAAGTAAAGAATATCATGTGATAGAATGAGTTAGAATGTGTTGGTTTAGTTCACTTAGTTGATTCTTTGGATCATATTTATGGTAAGATGCCTAAGTTACTTGAACAGTATGAGTGATATAGTTTACAAAAAATATAAAATTTTAGTTCATACAATAACGTTTAATATTATTGTTTTCAATCAGCAGAAATAAAAGAAAGCGGGGCAGCTTTAGTGATAACTATTACTAGTGTTAATCATTCATTATTCATGCTAGAGAATGACGCGACTTCTATTTTACGGCTTCAAAGAAGCACGTATAATTTTCCTGCCCAGCTCTGAAAATGATTTCAAATACTAACAGTGCGGCAAATTGATTTTTTTTTATCTTAGCCCGCTAAATTTTCAATTTTGGACACAACCTGATGACCGTTGGCCATTGCCTGCGCGATCATGGGACCTAGACTAAAAATAACTTTGACAGCGTGACGCGAAGCTTAAAATAGATTGAATGAAAAAGATTATCATAGGGCACGGGGATATGTTCTCTATATTAGATCATCGTCTCTTGATCTTAAATATTATGATGCAGCCAAAACCCGGAAATATCAGATGAGATGATATCTTCCAAGTGCATAATATTTCCACAAAGTCAGAGGTCAATTTATTTTCTCTCACCTCAAAGAACTGGTACCTTTAAGGACGAGGTTGACTTGGAGATTTTCTACATCACAGAACAGTTTTTCAATAGCAACATTATCAACGTGGCCGAAGTTATTCCACTGGTAGGAATCTGATTCCTTATACTGCCAACAGTATGGCATAGGCCGGCTGCTGCTGCTGCTGCTGACTAGTGGGTCTGAGAAGACTGCTGTTTTAAGATGAAATGAAATGGAATAAAATTAAATCTAAATAGTAAAGTATAAGATAAGAATAGCTTTTCCTTCCTCCCGTCCGCCGTCCATACCTCGGCAAGTCAGTCATTCAGTTAGTCAGTCAGTCAGTTAGTCAGTCAGTCAGTCAGTCAGTCAGTTAGTCAGTCTGTCTGTCAGTTTGTCAGTCTGTCGGTTCGGTCTGTCAGTTTGTCAGTCTGTCGGTCTGTCAGTCAGTCAGTCAGTCTGTCTGCCTGTCAGTCTGTCTGTCTGTCTGTCTGTCTGTCTCTCTGTCAGTCAGCAAGTCATCATATCAGACGTTCGGACGGTCGGTTAGCTAGTCATTCTGTCAGTAGTTCTGCCGGAACAGTACTGTCAGGCAGTCGAATATTAGATCAATTAGAGCGATCTTTAGGATATTTCATTTTTGTTACCCACCGTCACTTGATGACGAGTAGCCACGGCTGGCACTACGTCGCCAAAGCTCTGTCACTGTGACAACGAGTACAACACCAAACAAAAAGCACAATTGCAGAAAATTCTTCCAGTCGTCAGCCCTTGAAACGATAGCTAGTCCTCTAGCTGGTGTTGTTAGGAGT
>CM042748.1:21454332-21482298 GCA_022496165.2 Catalaphyllia jardinei
CATTCGCCAGGAAACAAAACCATTTACAAAACGTTTACCTTCAAAGGCAATATATTTCAGTCATATACTTTAGACATTTTAACACCAACCCTGGGCCCGTATTTATAAACGGTTCCAACTTTCAAAAATTGTGGAAGGTGCTGTAGTGCAGTCGTGTTATTCTTGGAAGCAAGAGGTCAAAACTGAGGGGGATTTTTGATGTGATGTTGATCACTCTCAACGAAAAGACACATACGACCACTTCACTTTCGCGGTTCACTCTTTTTTGCCTCACCGTTGAGTGCTGAGCTGACTCGACGAAAGTGATTCTCCAACCTGTTGCGAGCCTCAAACTCTTTTCACATCAGACCCCACGATCGACAATTCCTGCAAAGAAAGTGATGCAAGCAGCAAAGAACGGTGGTTCCCACCGTTTCGCTGCTTTTCTCGTCGAAAATATCAACCAACAAAAAGCCGTTTTGTTACAACAGCGACAAGTGTTAAAGCGATCTACAGGGAATAACAGATCACTCCAACACTCTTCTGTTTGGTTACTTCTCCTTTTTATTTCCAACTAAGGCTGTTACACTGTTGTTCTGTTTTCATTCTTTACTGATCTTAGCTATCACAGCAACTACTTCGACTTCGTTACTTCTGATTCACTTCTCACGTTTCTTTTATGGGGTTAACCACATGATCCATCAGATCACTGTCAAACTGTCAATTCCTTAATTTTATGCCAACGTCAGGGCCTGCGCAATTCGCATAAGTCACAAGTGCGATTGCGTGCGAAGCTGTTTAGCATATTTTCCTTCGAGGCTACCCGCAGTGACCAAAATATTTTCGTCCTGGATTTTAACTTTCAATTTTCAGGTAGTTGACCAAGTTAAAACAACGCGAGAAATATAAAAACCACAATCTTTGTTTCCATCAAGTCAAACCCAAAAATCACACTAAATTTAAGGATAAAAGTTGTTGTTAAATATTTCTCACAACATACGTGTCACAAGTGCAATCCCAGCTTCGTAGGTTAGGCTTCTCTAAAATTCAAGCCCGCCTATTCCATATCATTATCTGATTGCGTTCGCTTGAGTTTAATCATATGCAGACAAACACCTTAGCGCCGATTAAAGTAAATACACTTTTCTTGGCCTTTTGAGCGGGGCATAAACGAGAACGAATTTTAATTAGACAGCCGTAACTAAATGTCCAAAAAGAACCACTAAACGAATAAAGTTTCAGGGGCTTAAAAATCACACAACAAAATCCTCACAAGACACAGAATACAAAATAGTTACTTCCAGTAAGAGCGCCTCCAAAAAACTAGACATCGGATTCATTTAATTATCTTAACCGACGTCAAGAGATCCTAACCATAGCAACTGACTAAACACAGCTTGAAGTGTTGGTGTTTGATGAATATGAATAAGCTCAAGCCTAACAACATAGCATTAAGGAAGAATATAATTTTAGCAGCAATGAAATAGAGGATCAAACAACACTTTTCAAATGCGCTAAAACATCACACGATTGAATTAACCAACACCAAAAACAAGTTTTCCTTCAACAATTTAACAGCGAACGAGTATCTTAATAGAATACACTCTAGCTTGCATTTTTATTCTCTAACACAAGTGTTGAGCCATGAAAAGTGTTGAGCCGTTAATATGAAAAATTGTGAGAATTTTCTACCAAATTATCCATTATTGCATTGTAAACGCCGCTGTCCACAGTTGTTTCTCACTTCGCGGCAGCAATCCGCGCGAACATTTTTGACTTCTGTTCAAGATTTCTTTGTTTCCAAACAGCCAATCCAAAAATTCAAATTAATTCGAAAATCTTATGTCCCCAGAGCCCTTCGATTCTCGTGCCAAGGCCCCGCCGGTTAAGAGATGAGAATAGGGCTATGGGGACGAGAATGGTCACCCCCAAGCCAGGGAAAAGGCCCTGGGAACGAGGTTGGCATCGCGCGTGAGGCTTCGCAAACAAGGCTGTCTCAGTTTGATTCCAAGGTCTTTTCAAGTCACAGTAAATAGGAAATGAATACAATTACAAGGAAGCGAGAAATTTGGAGGGACAAGTAAGCGACAACCAGGAAGCCGGAAAAGAGCGTGCTTGTGGTTTTATTGCTCTGAATCCTTTTAGGCGATGACGGGAGTTCAGACCTTGATGATGCTGCTGAATTGAAACAATATTTTTTCTATCAGTTTCAAGCTTTATTTCCTTTGACATCTTGATTTAATTTTGAAATAACTATCTCAACTGACTGATCGGAAATAATTTTCTTTCCTATACTAGAAAAAAAAAAAAGATAAATGTAATGCAAATTCTAATAGCTTTAAAGAATTAAAAGTTCCTAGCACGACAAAAGTAACTAACTGCGGAATAGACTAAACAACCCTGCTAATATACATAAATATTGATAGCAAGATAACCGAATTCGTAACGTAGCTGTGTCAATATATACTTGATTTTATGACTTTCACTGTATAATGTACGTATATTCTCCCGACTTTAAATGGAATCTGTCCACATAACTGGGGAAGGGGGAAGTTTTCATTTCAGCCGCAGTACTGAGCCAGGGTGAAGTGATATTTTTAGCCACGTTAGTCACATGCATGCAAAAGTCATGCGGTACCTACATATTTACATTCATTTTATCTATTTTTATCCCAAATCAAAACAAACCAAAAAATGCGGCATATAATAAACTCTGACAAGCTCCCAGCAAAAAGGGCCCCACCGTACTCTAGGTGGGGAAATAATTGTCGTTTTCTCAGAATCCGAGCCCTCGTTTCCACGAAAATTTCTTTGTGGCAAGATGGCGGAAGATGTTTTGGCAGAGAAAGTTTTCAATTTTATTTGCGGCAGCGGCGGTTTTGCCGAGTTGTCTTTTCTTTTGAAGGATTCGTCACCTTTGAAAAATATCACAACGGAACTAGAGAAGAAGAACTGGCTGAAAACTAAAGCTCGTGGCGGCTTTGTTTTGGTGAAAGATGACAATGATGAAATCGCTGGTGTGCGAATTGATTTGAGAAAGAAAATTTGTCAACAATATCTAAACAGTGGTTCATGTCCACGAACGCAAGGCAAATGTAAGTTCTGGCATATTTGTAAAAGCTTCATCGAAGGAAACTGCGACTGGAAATGCAGCCGTTCACATGATTTTTTCGACCCAGACAACGAAGGAAAGACGAGCGACCTGGGAATCGAGAAACACTCGAATGGAACCGTGAGGAATATTGTTGCCTGGAGCCTTCCACAGGTGTGTAAGATGTATTTGAGCAATGAGTGTAAGTCTGATAAATGTCCGTATCTTCATGTTTGCTCTAAAGTGGTCCGAGGATCGCCCTGTTATTGTGCATTATCGCATAACATCAGCGATTCGCACAACAAGAAAATTCTGAAGCAATATGATCTGGTTCCACACCAGTCTATGAGGATCGCTTTCGTTCGTTGCAGCATTTTAGTTCTGGAAGAACAGAGAACTTTTGGTAAATGTGAACGCTCGATCTCTGCTGGTGCAATTAAAATTAAAACAGGTTCAAGTGCACCGGTGAAAAACACAACTGACCACATCACACCAACCAACGCTCAGCCATTGGCAAAGAAACCATCACTTCCAAAACAAGACACAAACGATGCTCAGATTAAAAGTGGTAAAACATCACAAGCGACAGCCAGTAATATCACAAGGGGTTCTAAACAAAACGAAAGAGAAAGCAACTTGCAGAAGCCAGGAAACACGAGGAAACAGCAGACGCTCGAAATGGCAAAATGTAAGCAAGCAGAAACGAAAGACCAAGATCCTGTCATCAACAACTTGGCCGGCGTTTCAACCGCTACAATAGCTTGCAAGAAAAGTTTTGAATTTCTGAATATTCAAGCTGAAGAAGACGAAAACTGTTCGGATTCGTCTTCAGAAGAAAACAAAACTACGTCTGATAGTTTCAAGCCTTTGAAGGGTAACAATGAAAAGAATACGCATGCGCTCCCGGAAGAGACAGGTCAACTCGCTTATCAGGTGACTAGCACGTGCTTGCCGGTCTGTTTATCTGCTGCTAAATCAAGTTGTTACGAACCGAATTCAGATGGCACCTGTGGATCAGAGAAGAAAAGTCTGGTGAATTCATGTGGAAAAACGGACGACCCCCTAGCTTTTGGAGCTCAAAGTAATGGTGACAAAGTGAAACGACCATCCGTTGTTGCTCCTAGTGGTTTACCCGCAAGTGATATCAGTAAAGATTTTGTAAAGAAATGGGTGATGGGCAGTGATGAGACTGAGCAAACTTCTGGTGTCAAAGAATCTCACAGTATGGATGCATTGCCAAAGGTAGCAGAAGTAGAGCGCCGTCAACGAAAGCTATCGGTTTCAAGTTCATGCAGCTCTGTTCCAGACCCTCAGAAATGCACTCCGTCAAAGAAGGCTGTCTTTGATTGCATTTTGGAGGAATATAACGGAACCGTGGCCTTTGATGCAATCTCAAGTAGACGAGATCTGTTTCCTTTCGGATGTGGGGATGTCGCAGCATGGTTTAAAGCGAGAAAAGACAGCTTTCTTCTTCGTGAAAGTGAAGAAGGAAAAATCTTGGAGGTCAGCTCATTTTGTCGACGGGCACAGTTGTGTTTTAGACAGCAGGCTTGCTCGACAAAGAATTGCCAATACTTGCACGTGTGCAGGGATTATATCGCTGGATTTTGCAGGTTTGGGGATAGATGCCAAAGGAACCACAGTTTCAAGTACGATGAAGATAGAAAGTTCCTTTCCAAACTCAGATTGAATGGTCTGTCAGAAAATAATCTTCGTAAAGTCATACAACTATCAATACCTCAAGTGTGTTTAGACTATAACGAAGGAGCATGCACAAGAGGTCAGAGTTGTGGCCGGATACATATTTGCAAGGACATGATAAAAAAGAAGTGCGAAGACGAGAAAGATTGCGGCTTCCAACACCAAAACGCGTTGCTGACGCCTCATACAACTGTTATACTTGAGAACTATGGCCTGAAAATCAGAGATGGAAACTTCAATCCGGTGCTTAGAGTTCTTCTAGTCTGCGGGGAGAAACCTGGTAAATCAAACGATTGCAGAGAAAGCGCCGTCTTGGCAGAAAATATTTCAGTGTCCGCACGAACAAATGTCGGAAGAGGGACCTTTCGGAGCGTTCCTGCTCCTCCTAGGAACGGTTCCGTTATCAGTTGTGAACCATCAGAACAAAAAGTGTTTGAATGCTTGTGCAAAGAGTACGACTGCTCAGTCTCGTTTTCAGTTATATCCAAACGAACCGACTTGTTTCCGAACGAATTTAAAGACATCGAATCTTGGTTTCGTAGAAAGAAAGGCAGCTTTCGGTTGACAGAAAACGATAGGGGAATTATCGTACAAGTGGATGCTTTCTCTGCAAAAGCACGGCTCTGCTTCAGTTACAATAACGTCTCTGGAGCGTGCAAGAAAGAAAGCTGCTCGTACCTGCATGTCTGTAGGGATTACGTCACAGATTCCTGTCGTGATGGAGCAACATGCGTGCGGAATCACCACTTTCACAATGAGAAAGATAAAGCTCTGCTGTCAAGGATCAAGCTTGATCAATTGACAAACAAGCAACTCAGTCGGCTTGTACTTTCCTCAGCACCTCAGGTGTGTGTCGAATACAACCATGGTATATGCGACCGTGGAGACGACTGCCCTAAAATTCACATGTGTAGTGACCACTTAAAAAAGTGTCATGGAGAAGGATATGATTGCGAGTTAGATCATGAATCTGCGATGACCTGTGACCACACCCAAACAATTCTTGAGCGTTACCACATGGAGCACTTGAAGTCAGATGTCGTGAAGAGGATTGTACTGGTTTGTGATGACTCAATTAGGATCAAAGATGCAGGTAACTCAGCGTTCTATAATTCTGTTTGTTTGCTGTAATTAAAATTAACCTTTGGCGGAATTATTTGTACAAATTACATTTTTCTATCGATTGACTGTAATAGCCCTTTTCACGGTTAGCTTTGCGCATTTGCATTACATTAAAATCTAGCATGTATGCGAGGCAGTTTCAGGCTATTTTGTAGTTTTAGCCCGAAATTGCCTCGCATACATTCTAGAAAGCCAACCCTGAAAAGGGCTATTGTCATCTATTTATCGTGAATATAATTAGCTAAATCAATTTCAAAATCAGGGTGATGAAATGTCCGTCTCATTTTACGTTGAAGCGTTTCTAGATTGTGTTTTCGTTTAAGTTCATTCATCAGTTCATCGACCAGCTAGCCATTCATTTTAGTTATTTCTTGCTTTCATTTGGTGCTACTATCAATTCTCCAAGAATTCGAGTGTACATCAAAGCAAGACCACATTTATAACAAATGTTCGCTTTTTTCTTCACCTCTTTTGCTGGCTTTTATTATATTACGATTTAAGCTTTAAGTGGTACTATGATCAAATTTTTACCCCTTGATATTTTAGGTGTATCACATAGAATTCCATTAAAGAATCTAAATGCCGTTTACCGTTTGCAAATATCTGCATTAGTTCCCGAGGTATTTCAGTTTAAAAAATGTGTAGAAAATGCAAATGAGATGACTGATGACGTCATACACTCAACCCAGTGTTATCTCAAGTACATAAATAGAGCTAACTTGGCCAATTTACAGCGCAGGCCATTGAAACTTGGCAGGCTAATAGTTCTATAGGAAACACACCTCTGGCTATAAAAATTCTGTTCCCATAGCAACTCACTCTGTACCAGTCCCCACCGACTTGATTTCATTATGTTAGTGATTTTCAGCTCAAAAAACGCTGAACAGGGCCACAAACTGGAGCTAACATATTTATATGCCTGCTGGATCATACATACGAAGCACCATTTGCAAATATGAAAATAGAAGGCTGAAGGTGGCCAGAAATGCCTTTAATATCGGGAAGGTCTGGACCCAGTATGTTGCCATGGTAACAAAACTTTTAAGCACGTATTGTGAAGCACCTATAGTAGAACCTTACTGCAAAGAATCAAACATTTTTGTTACAAATTGGCTGAGATATCTTTTTTCATCATATCTGATCAAAACTTCGTTGAATAATTGACGTCGTACGTCATCACTTGGCTAATTTGCATATTTTAAAAACTTGAATATCTCTGGAACGAAAAGAGATATTTGAAAAAAGTAAACGGCATTTTTCTTGTCATACCATCTACTTGTTTGCTTTAAAATGGTTTCAATAGGAAAGATGCGATTTTCGTCATAGTACCACTTTGAGCATAGTAATCACTCTTGGTAGCTGTAAGTTACATACCTATACTCAACGTACAAAACGACAAGTTAAGTTGGTACAATTTTTAACGTTACAACGAACTGGTATTAATAGGTCATGTTCATCGCAATGAGCCGGATACACCCATATGCTCAGATTTCATTCTCGGCAAATGCAAGAAGGGCTTCAAGTGTCCAGGACACCACTGCTCTTTGCCTTTCCGCTGGCAGTACAAACTCCCAAATGATGAGTGGAAGAGTTTCAATGAGACAGACAACGAGAAGCTGGAGAAACATTACTGTGACGTGACGCTAGAGAACTGCTCAGCAACAGGCTTTCAGATTTCTCTTGAAAGGCAAGTTGTGTTGTTTTAAGTACGTCCATGAAGACCATTTAAGTATTAAATGAGCCGAGAGTAGTGTCCAGGAGACAGCTGTGTGTAAGTTTTGACAGCCTTCGTTTTTAGGGTATATTGAACTTGTATTGTACTAGTAGTGCAGTAGAAGTGGATTTATGCAATCAATCATGCGTTTAACCAAATTTCGCGAATCAGTTCGTATCATCTCTCTATATATCTCTATATCAGTACAATCAACTCTCTCTAAGACGGACACCATCGGGACCGGCCTCAGCTGTCCGTCTTACAGAGGTGTCCGGCTTATAGAGAGTCGACGCAACATGATCCCAGGAATTTTAAGTTAAGATAATACTGTCAACTCTCTATTAACGGACACCTGACGGAAAGCAGCTAAGAAAGCAGCTAGGAAAGCAAGAAAATAACGGTTTAGATTACAATTCAATTCGGTTGTTCCGAGTTATTTTTTGACTGGGACAAAATTTAACTTGTACTGTATGTATTCCGCCGACAAGATAAGAGCAGGTACAGTAAACGTCTGGTGTTAAAAAGAGTCATGTACATGGTAATTTAAGAATTGTTCTTCCCTAAATCGTAATTTGCGGTCACATTCAGCATCTCACAAGTGTCCGTTGACCATTTCAAAGTGTCCATTGTCCGTCTTATGGAGGTGTCTGTCTTTTAGAGAGTTTGGTTATAGTAAAATGCGGACTGAGAAACGGCCGGGACCAGCACCAGGTGTCCGTCTTATAGAGGTGTCCGTTAAGAGAGGGTTGACTGTATGACCGAAAAACGTGAAGAAAATCTTGTCAGTACAGACCTGAAGAAAATCATGCATGTGCGCACACTTATGGCTTTTATAAACATCTCAAAAAAGGGCAAATTGGTTTTATTTGCAAGCTATGAAATACTCCTTCATACGGGTCTTTTTGATCCGTGTGTGTTTGGGAGTGAAGCTCATGCAGGTTGCAAGTAGCTGGAATTCCTTTATATTTACTTTCATGTTTAAATTTAATTTTACAGCAATGGCTTCCTATTGCTGGATGAAGGATATGACGTGAACTTTCTGCTTGATAATAAGTTGATTATACAGAAAGATTTTGACGTCATAGCCAGCGTAAGACGTCTCTCCTCTGAGTCGTACGCAAGCAATCCTGGAAACCCTGTGGCTACTGCGTGGACATGGTACTGGCAGAATGAGAGTGGAGTTTGGCTAGAGTACGATGTGGACCACTTGGTGAGTTAATTTGCATTCTCAGGTATATCAGAGGTGAACGTTTTAAAAGTATCTATCGGGCCCTTGCAGTGATTGTTTAAAAAATCATTATGCGCTCGCTGGAAACTGTTGGCAGGCACCTTAATGGGACACAATCAGCTGGGGCACGTGCGCATTAGGTACCAGCTCACAGCTAATTTGCATATTACAGAGACTGGATCCATACTGTAAACTACCTTACCTCGGGGGTTTACTAAGTGTTACTATAAAATTGAGTAAAGGTTTTCATTGTGATTGATAGAGAGCAAGCTAATTTATCGTTGAAAACCCACATTCACAAACAGACACACATTCACAAACAGATCTGAATTGTTTTATTGTTGTCTATCAGGTACTTGCCATATGCCATAGTTTAAGACATTGGTATGAGCTTTATTCAACATTTTGTGTTTGTAGGGCAGGGATTTGCAGAAATCAATAGAGGAAGCCTTCTTAAGTAAAACAAACTTCTGCAGTTTTAGAATATCAGGACAAGATTACAGATTGTCTTTTTGTTCAACAACTGAGATGCACCAGGAAAACGTGAGGTATGGAACTAAAAAGAAAGTGAGAAGAAGACCGGCTGATTTTAGATCAAGAACAGACATTCAACAACTTAAAAGGTATATGCAGAATACTGATTTTTAGTGATTAATAACTTAAACTCCCACCTGTGTTGCTCAGGCGGGACCGAAACCCAAATTCGAGTGGTTTCCATTTATGAACACTGGGATCGCCGCGAGCATTGCTGTCGATACCAAAAAAAGGGAATCTTCCGACTACGATCGCTACAGAATTAACAAAAATGCCAGTGAGACCTGGATCTCGACGATCATTGTCGGAAAAACGATCGATGAACGTTTTCCCAGCCATTATGTTTGTTGATTCATTATGTTTTTAAAAGATGCTCACTTGCACCTCGAGGCTGTCAGTTACGAATATTAATGAAACATTTTCCTTTGCTGTAGGTCTCATAAAAGCGCGTCTGCCAATCAGAAAGCGGGGAAAAATTCCACAAGTGCTAACGTTCCAAGCCAATGGTCTTCAATACCTTCTGATAAGCAATACAGACGCGTCCCGTTAGCTTCAACCTCATCTGAATATAAAGAAATTGAGACGTTGTTTAAGAAAACCCTCAACAAGAGCGTGGTCATCAAAGGCATTGAACGAGTGCAGAACCAGTTCATGTGGGAAAAGTATCAAAGGTATTTCATTCTTACTAACACCGTGTCTAGCTTGATATTATGCAATGATACAATTTTAAATAGGTTCAGCACTTCCTTATTCTACCAGCACCAGAAATGGAGGGATATCCTCGAAAAAGAAAATGTTTCCCATCCAGACTCCGGAATTTTTCGTTTGAAAATTCCATGATTTAGCAAGGCAGTGTCAGATTCACCCTTAATTTGTGGAGCCAAGCCATCAAACAGAAAGTGCCTGGTCACCGCTAACATCTCTTAAAAACAGGAACAACAAGTGAAGAAGCTGGAGAAGGAAGAATTCTAGAAATATGAAGGAACTAAAGTCCGCGACCTATTAAACAGCCACCCATCAAGCGGCCACCCTATATTAAGCGGCCAGTAATCAAAGTCCCCTATGAGGTTTTTTGTTGTTTTTACCTGTATTAAGCGGCCGCTATCCATTTCCCCGAGGGTGGCTGTTTAATAGCTGTCGAACTGAATACAGAACCGTAATTCATTTGAGAGCAATTATTAAGCAATTATTGAATGAGGCTGAGTAAGATATGAAGAACTCTGCAGATCAAGGAGGGTGTTATCCACAGACGCCGAAGGCCGAGGTCAATAACACCCTCCGAGATCTGCAGAATTCTTCATATCCTTATTCCTACGAAAGTCGAATTCAATAATTGCTTTATTATTCATTTAATATATTTCCCCGTTCTTAAAGGAGTTTCGCCATTTCGCTCTTTGTTTTTACGCTCACCAAAAAGAACACAGCCTCGTTCCCAGGTTTTCTCGGTCAACGGTTCAATAATCTGCAGCGGGCAGCACTTTTTACGTCATTTGACGTCAACGCGGGTTACTGCACTTTTGACGTCATTGGTTCAATATTTGGTCAACAGCCGCTGGTTATGGTGAATTATACTTGTGGTTTTAACCAATCAGAAATGGGGAAATACTTTAAATGAATAATAAAAACAATTAGTATATAACACACAAGTGAAAAGTACTTTTCGCGCGCGCTGATTGGCTAGCTCGGAGTTGATTAGCCAAGTACTATTCACCTCCAAAGAAAAACAGAATGGCTTTTGTCGGTATATTGTCATAAATAAAGTTACTCTTTGGGCCACTAGTTATTCAGCTTGTGTGGTATATACTAAAACAATTATTAACCTCAGTGTCGGTGAAAGTGGTGGATATCTACCTCCACTTGGCTGAATAATTGTTAATTATATTGACATGACATGATAATTGCATAATCTGCAGTTATGACGTCACGGGCGCTGATTTCGAAACTGCATTGTACGCTTTCGGTCAATCAGAAAAGAGTCAGAGTTAAATGTATATTAATACATAATACTGGCACGGAACATTAAACTTCCTTAAACAAAGGGGATGTAACAGCTATTTGTAACCAATCTATATTACAGTAAAACAGTACATTGCACCATGTAGCTCCTGCGTGGCTCCTGACTAATTTGACGTTTTATTTTTGCAGGAAAAAGGAGAACATGCTAACGGTCAAGACTGTGGACCAAAAGCGAATCTTTCTGAACGAGAAAAGGTTGTTTCATGGAACTAGCCCTGAAACCGTGGAGGCCATCTGCAAACAGAACTTTGATTGGCGCTTGCACGGAAAAAACGCGACCATGTATGGAGAGGGAAGCTACTTCGCCTTGAATGCCTCTTACAGCGATGCTTACGCTAAGGAAGACGCGAATTCTTGTCGATTCATGTTCGTGGCTAAAGTCCTTGTTGGGTCTTATACTGAGGGCCACTCCAGTTATCGAAGACCACCACAGAAAAATCCTTCAAACCCAGCGAGCGATCTGTACGACTCCTGTGTAGATGACAAATTAAATCCAACCATTTTCGTCGTCTTCGATACCGATCAGTTCTACCCTGAGTACATAATCAAGTATTCACACGAGAGTGCTTGGTACTCAGTACCATACCAAGCAGTCCATGGTGGTTATCATCAACCTGTAGCTAAAAAGCCAGTTCCCAAGCGGAGGCTTCCTAAAGCAGCACCATTGCAACCCGGAGCTTCTCAGACGCACGCCACCAGTACCGCGGGCATGTCAAGAAGCTCGAGTACGCCTGGCACGTCGGTGTATTCCAGCACATCTGGAATATCAGCTGGTTATTCCTCAGGCTTGAACGTTACTGGAGTATCAGGCACTTCCAGCACACCATACCAAAGTGCTACAAGTGGATCCAATTCTGTTTCATCGAGTGGTTATAATACTTCTTCAACTTCAAACGCCACTAGCGCACGACATCAAATCACGCCAACCAAATCTCACTCTGGTGCATCGAATATTTATTTTTCTTCCTCAGCTTCCGGCACTTCTAGTACACCATACCAAAGTGCAACAACTGGATCGAATTCTGGTTCATCAAGTGGTTATAATACTTCTCCGACTTCAAACGCCGCTAGCACACGACACCAAAGCACGGCAACCAAATCTCACACTGGTGCATCGAGTAGTTATTATTCTTCCTCAGCTTCAGGCAGATCTACCGCACTATACCAAAGTGCAACAAGTGGATCCAATTCTGGTTCATCAAGTGGTTATAGTGCTTCTTCGGATTCAAAGGCTGCTAGCACACGAAACCAGAGCACGGCGTTCAGATCTCACTCGGTTGCATCTAATAATTACTATACCTCCTCTGCTTCAAATACCTCTAGCACAACGTACCAAAATGCAACAAGTGCAGCGTACTCTGGCACATTAAGTGGTCTTTACACTTCCTCACCTTCAAGCACCTCTAGTACACGATACGAGAACACAAGTAGCAGATCAAACCCTTATGGCTTTTCGACGCAGACTGGTAGTAAGTATAGGAGCTCCGCAAAAGACAAAAGCAAATGCTCGGTTATGTAACTGTTGTACATGAGTCTGTGAGTTGAAATGTGATGGAGGTAGGTGTTGCGTAATACGGTGGAACCATGTTAATACGACCACCTTTGGTCCATAGCAATGTTCATTTTAAAGGTTAACACAATGATACTATTGCTAAATCCCTTATACAAGATGTCATTATGGATGGAATGTGATTGGTTCTCCACCAAAATAGTTTTGCGTAGTCACACTGCATCAAGCACGTTTAGATCAGATGCAACTGTAGATCAGTACAATCAATTTTGCTTTTTAGTTGATACGGCTTATCTCATCAGGAAATTCAGGTTCTTGTATTGGTGGAATAGATTTATATCTATGATAAATACAGTTTAAGGACCCCCGAAAGGCATGGGCCTTGGTCTTGGGCGTATGTTGTCGGGTTAGCTTGTTATGCTTTTGTTTAGACCAAAAAGTGTCAGTTTCAAAGGAGTGGTCGTTGTGCAGGCTGGGGGAGGCTATTTTGCGAGCCTGCGAGCCGGAGCCTCGAGCTGCGAGTATCTAATTGCGAGCCCCGAGATTCCCGCCAAAAAAATCTGAAAACTGGCATAGCGCCCTAATTTGGTATTTATTACATGCGGGATGCTCCATTACGCCAAACCGACCGGTAAGATAACCGAGGAAAATGGAACAACGCATTTTCCGATGAAACTAGGCCGACCAAGAGGAATCGTACTCTTACCATTTGTTTAATTCCTTTTTCGAATTCCCTACATGAGTGAAGTACGGCAGTGAGCCGGTTTTTCGGTCGGACCGAAATAAGTGGACCACCTCCAGAGATGATTCCGAATATTGCGGTCGGAGGAAACCAAAATGAACCGTTCCATTTGACTTATGACCGAAATTTCAGGAATCTTTGCATTGGCATAATGGAAAGCACTTTCGGTTTTCATGTGTCGGTGCACTGTAGCATGGCTAGTGAGGTGATAGTTGCATGCTTTTGAATTACCAGATCTTGGTAGTAGCAAGTGACTGTAAATGGAAGTACCGTGACATCGTGACATTTCATAAGTTGACAGCTAGGATCACGAGATTCGTAAGCATTGTAAGTCGGAAACACGAGTGATTGTCAAATGTTTTTTATAGAGAGAATACAAAAATAGGGCGCGTTATAACATTCAAGGAGAATTACAGATTTGCCGAGTAAAAGTGAGTTTTAATTGTGCGCGCGAGTTAAGCTGTACCCCACAAGTTTGGTACAGAGGTAGACTTTTGCTAACCTTTAATTAGTTTGCAAGGGGTTGGAATTTTTTTTGAGGGCAGTAAATTGAATTCTACCTCTTTTCACCGGGCCGGACGGATTGGTTTTATCCCAAAACTTTGAGTTGCTCCAAATAAGCAGTCGTCTAGTCCTTCGATTTTTAAGGGAACTATGTAAAAAATAAAATTAAGAGGCTGGTTTCCCAAGAGACAAAACAACGGAGAACTGGGAGACAAAAAAAATAGTTATGAATTTTTCGTGGCAGTGTTTGGTTAATGTTCTCGATATATCATCTTGATAATTACTTAAAGGTTGCCTCACGTGAAGTTTTCCCTGTTTATATTTTGATGTTGGTCAGTTTTACATAATCAGCATTTTGATGAGAAATTTGCAAGGGAAACTTAAAATTTCATTCATGTCTGAAACTAGCAACTGACCTTCATCCGTTTGATGAAATTAAATTTGATACAGACGGAAAAACAGCTTGCGCGGAATCTCACGGACGAAAGAAACTCGAAAACTTTGTTTCTTCTGTCAATTGCAACAGTTACTAAGTAAAACGTTGACGTTAAATTAAAAACTGAAAAAAAAGAAAACAAAAACAAAAACAAAAAAACAAAAAATTGCAGTGGCTCGCAAAAATAGGCCCGCGGCTCCGACTCGCAGGCTTGGACATCAAGGCCTGCCCAAAAGAGAAATGTTTGGTGACCAAACATACTGATGTTGAAGTGGTTGGCCAAACGGTTAAAACATGTTTGATGAAACATGGGTTTAAGTCTACAAACAAAGAACCGTGGATCACAAATTACCCAGAGTAGCTCGCACACTCGTGCAAGCTGTCGCTTTGTGTTATATATTTTTGTATTAGTTTTGTATGTGTTATACGTATGGTCACGAATAGATGTAAGTCTACTCCTCTAGACCATCGCCCTTGAAATCTTACGCTAAAAATATTTAAATCTCCAACATTCAGGAGTACAAAAAACAGAAACAAAAATCTCACAAGAGGAATCTTACCAAAAAAACCCGGAAAAGTAGTTGTTGGACCACAGAGGTGACAGTATAATTTTTTCCTAAACGAGAGAAGATGGGGCCCCACTTTCTGTATTTGTGACATTGAACAAATGAAAAATTAAGGAAATAATTGAGAAAAAAACTGAAAAATTGTGGAAACCAGTAGGTTATTATTAAGACAGTTGGTTTTTCCCAGGAATAGCTAGGGGCATGTAAATCCTCAGATTACGTGTAGGTTTCCCAACCTGAAAAAGTATGGAAGATTATGGAAAGGAAAAAACAATGAGTTCAGTAACACTAAACTGAAGCCGCAAAACAGACAAAGAAATGAGCAAACACAAAACATAACAAACAAATATTTTGAAAAGATAGAAGAGCAATAGCCAGAATGAATCATGGTGAAAACGTTTTCCGGCTAAAAGTATATAAGAAACACAACGGCTTTTGACTGTCTTAACTACAGCCTTCAATCGGCGAAGTGGCGCTAGAAATTATAAAATATTTACAGGTTTACGCACTCAGCGAGTGATTTATCGGGATTCACCTGCACGAGTTCACCAACAATGAACGAGAAATTTCAATAACGCACGAGGCCGCCGAGTGCCGTGTTGAAAATTTCCAGTTCATTGTTAGTGAACAAGTGCAGGTAATTCCCGATAATTCACGAGCAATGAGTGTGTTAACATTTTTATTATTCTAATAATATACAAGAAAAAATTACTCGATTCTGATTGGCTGAGAACAGTGCAGTTTTTCCTTAACACAGTGAAGTTCAAAACATCCTTCACGCAAAATTTTCATGTTTATATTATTAATAAGTAATCATACGGTTTTTCTCGTTCAATTTGGAATTAATTTGCACTTGTGAGTTTTTCAAAAAGCGAAATTGCACTCGCCGAAGCGGCTCGTGCAATTTCAGCTTTTTGAAAAACTCACTCGTGCAAATTAATTTCAAATTGAACTCGAAACCGTATGATTTACCTATACAAATTGAATACATTGCAAAGAAAAATAGTCAAATTGTGAGTCAGCCGAAGCCATGGTGTAATGACAGTGGTGTGTTGAATTTGTACTACGGCTATAGAGCCACGATAATGACATCAAGGAGGTTGTTTCATCACAACCCAGGGTCACGTGGTACAAATCCACCATTCAGAAAATCGGAATTCGTACAGTGTATGAAAATTGAATAATGGAGTGTGATAACATGCATAAACCTTTTTTCAGCTCGTGAGCGGGCGGAATTCAACAAATCCTGCAATCTGATCGGTTCCTGGAGCGGGCGGAGTTTTCTCATACGGACCGCTAAAGCGGACGGAATCCAGCAAGTTGATCTATTTTCGTGAATGAATTAGCGGTGATCGTCAATCTTTCGCCCTTTTTACACTTCCACAGGCGATTAATCAACGCACGTTTATCTCTATTCACCTTCGATGGCAAGGAAAGTTACTGTAAGAAAATTCAATCGAGTTTTTTGAAGTTGTGAGAGTTTGTTTGGCTGTTTGTTGCTCGGCGCTGTAATGGCGCGTAATCCTGTGTGTGTCTGTACAATTTTAAGTAAAAGGGGAGTAACTTTCGGTCGAGTGTCCCTATCTAATCGTTGCTGTATTTGAGGGAATTGCTGTGGAGTACACTTAACGACTTTCCTCGTTATCTGCTACTCAATTTACGGTAGAAAAGTCTAATTCAGTCGAGTGATTCGTAATGATCGACAAAAACTGTCATCAAACTTGGCACGAAATTTCACACCGGGAAAACAATTTTGGAGACCTTAACTGGGGAACTAAATGCACTAACATAAAGTAGTTCGAAATAAATCTGTTCTTTAATACATCTTTCTTCGTATAGTATCTGATTTACTCGCTTGTTCGCTCGTTAGATTTTTTGCGAATGGTTTGCAAGGTTGCGTAAACAAACCCACTTGTAAGCCAGTTTTCAGCAAGAAAAAAAAAAGATATGTTATTGGCCGGCTTAGGGTCGGTCCGTATAGGGAAAAACTGTGACCTCGGTCACAGTTTTTTCTCTATACGGACCTCCCAGCCGGCCAATAACATATATATAGACTTAAATACAATCGAACACAGTGGAATAAAATAGTGGACTTAAAAAGATTGCTATATTGCCCTGTGACTGAGCAATAACGCCTCCATCATTGGCAATGGAAACTATCGAATCAGAAGGTTCCTGGAATCTTAGCATACCACGTCAACTCACTCCCGATGCGGACAATAACTTTCGTCCACTTCAGCTCCCATTCTTGTCAACAAAAATTCTTAAGTTAATTCCATAATTTTACTCTATTGTGCTCTATCGTATTTTAATCTATTTTTATTTTTATCACACTATAGCTTTTAGCGCCTTTACATCATTTCCCCTGTTCAAGTCTGTAGTAAAGACAATCGAAAACTAGCCTGTGTTTCTTATATACTTTGAACGGGAGGAGGTTTCTATATCCCTAGCTTAGACGTTTAATAGCATTCATCTGAAGAAATAAGTTAAAAGCCTTTTATCAGGTGATGGTATTTAGCCGACCCTGATTGACTTACATACAGCTTTGGGTTAAGGTTTTTGCCAGAAAGAAAAGAGATAGTGAGCTATATTAACTGTTAATTATTTTTTGGTGAAATTCTAAGGTTTATGATTAGAGTTAAAAAAAGGGTGCCTGTCTTTAGGTATGTGTAAGGGAACAATACCAAAGTTTGATATATTGTTAAGCCAATGGAACACTTAAACATACGCAAGGAATTTTGTGATGGTATGTAATGCAAAGTTAAATTATTAAATAAACATAATTGCAAAACGTAAACGGCGTATTAACTTGTTTGCACCTAAATTTGAATCTATTTTTGGTGAATTTGCTCTTGCTTCATTTGAAATTTCCGATAAAACATTCAAATTCAAAGTATATTGTAGAAGCGTATATTGCAATTTTCGACAGCTGTGTCACTATTTCAGTTGTGCAATCGGTACCGCTAGGCGTAACCGGAGCGTGAGGACGAAGGAAGGAAATCGACCGATAATGGGATTTTTATTTCCGGACAATTGAACGGATGGATTTACATTGTAATTATGATAATCATTTTGTATCGGAGAAAATTCCCTCTCGGTTAGTTGAACAGTTCATGTCTACACTACGAACTTAGAAAATTACCAGTTCAATCAAGATGATTGAGTACGCTCTCAATTCAGTCTGATCTAGGAGAGAGCAAGATATTCTTTGGTTTTCGCGCGTGCCCTGCCCAACCGAACGACGTTTACAGTAGAAGTCTGATGAAGGGCAATTGCCCAAAACATCTAAACGGTCCTGAGCGCAATTTACCATATTCACCTGCGAAGCGATGCGAGACGAAACATTTTTAATTGCCCACCAACGAAGAGCGACAATTCTTGTACAAAGAACTTTCCTGATAATGGTAACGGTTTTCTTGGCTATGCAGTCTTCTAGTTTCACTTTAATTTTGTTGGTTTACAACCTATCTTATAAGTTCTTTTACTTGGTCGAGTTTCAGTGGCCCTATTATTTCAACCTCTGCCGCATCATTATGACCAAAAGTTGTTTATAGACCGAATCGCTTTTGTGCCGACTTTTCAAAGGAAACCATTCAGGCCTGAAATTTATGAATAGCGCGTTTACTCTCAAAATGGAATATTAAAAGTACTCTTTGAAAACAGGACTTATCATTCTTGACAAAACTGCCGACTACACTTCACTCGTAAATTACTGGAGTAGAAGTTCAATGTCAGTTGACTGTCCTTGGAGACGAAATGGAAGAAATTGTAATTCCGACAGCGAAGAGGAAAAGTTCCCTACTGCATTTTTGGATGCAGAAAAGAACTCGAATTGCTGTGATTCAGCTAACAATTTCATTTTGGCACCGAATATTTCGCGAAACTTCATCGCAGAATTCTCTCCAATCAAGGATCTGAAGGATGAAGTGGAAAAAACAGGCAACAAACACTGCGTGTCGATTATGGACGAAAATCTATTAAAAGATCACGAATGGAGAAAAATACCCGAGCATGTTCGTAAGCGATGGAGAAAGGCAGCTATTTGGGTAACGGTGATTTGTATGTTAGTTTCTCTTGTTATCACTATTGCTTCGTTTCAGTCCGCCGGCGCATACGACAGTTCCTCCGCCCTCGCCTTGGCATTCGACGCTGCAAATGCCCTTTTGTGTTCGTCAGTTGTGCTGTGGAGGTTTCAAAGCACGAAGAACGGCAATCTGGGCCACAAAAAAGAGCGAATATCGTGCTTAGTGTTCGCAGTAGCGTTTATTTTGAGTGGGATTTTGACAACTGGATTGTCAATTAAGAGAATCATTGAAAAGGACCATCCTACTAAAACGGTTTTTGTGGCAGCCATCCTGGGCGTCGGATGTACTTTGTACTTCATGTTAGCTGCTCTACAGTGCCACATATCCAGGAAGCTTCGTAGTTCAGCAATGCTTGGTAGTGCTCTGGACTCGGGACTATCTGCAGCGCTTATGATTGGCTTGCTAATCAGTGATTGTTGTTACATTTTTTCTCATACGGATTTGTGGTATCTGGATCATTCCATGGCGATTTTAATCTCACTAATATCCATTTTATGCGGTGCGCAAATTTTAGCAGAAGTCTTATTATACAAGGCTCTTCCAATAGATATGCTGCCTTAAAACTGCTACAATATTTTTTCCCAATCAATCAGTTTTGCAGTGAATAATATTAAATAATTTAATAGATGTTTTTCAAATCACTTTTCGGGCAAATTGCAGTGAATCATACTATAATTTATGACATGGTTTCCGAATCACTTTTCAAGTATAATAAGAATCAAGATATCGAAGGAGAGTCAATATTTTAGCGACCCCAAGCTTTCAAAGCTATCACAGCGTTTTTCTTAGAAGATGAAACGTGATGATGCAAAGGACAGCAAATGAAAATGCTGCCTGTGAACGCAGGATCTGTAAAAGATCTGATCAGCCAAAAATAGAAAGGAACAAACAATGATGCAAGGCTGATACTGCGTGAAAAGCTTAACGGGGCAACGACATGATAGAGTCCAAAATGAAAGCCAACAATTGCAACCGTGGACAGCTGTTTCGACCTTGTTGGGTCTCAGAAGAATCTGTTTGGTTCATCCAAGCTCAAGTCATAATTAGAGTTCTCGTCCCATTCACTTGAGAAAGTCGCTCTGCTTGTTATCGCTAGAACATTTACTCTGCTTTGGTATCTTGATTCATGCAATGAATAATACAGAGTAATTTATAAGATATTTTTCTAATCACTTTTCGATTTCAAGCAAAAATTGTAATGAATAATACATTAATTTATGAATTGTTTTTCAAATCACTATTCAGGCAAATTTCACTGATTACTGATAAATAACATCAAAATTTATTACATGTTTTTAGTCACTTTTCAGAGAAATTGTCGGTAATTGGTCACAGATTTTCGTCTTAGCACCAGTACGCTTGTAGGGACTGGACTTGTTTTAACAAAAAACTTTAAAATCCATATTTTGCAGAATTCCTGGGGTTAATTTGAGCTTGTTTGGGAAGGATTTCCCAAATTTAACACCAAAGGAAATATTTGGTCACGTAATTAAGGACACTATGTTTTTTAATATACTGCCAGTTGAACACCACGTTAATAAACGACTCTCGCGAAATTGCGACCTTCCCTCAGAAATGAAAGTGCTTGTAGCGACTCGTTTAAAAGATTAACAAGGGCTCTCTACTGTTTTCCCGTGCCCTGGGGCAGAGCTTCACCAGCTTTTTCTTCATAGGTTCGGAGCATTACCTCGATCCAACCTGTCCCTGTCGCAGTATTAATCTTCAAAAGTGTTTAGACATTTTCGACGTTTTGGCAACCGGCAAGTCACGTGACCAGAATTAAAACGCCATATGTAAATAGAGGTCCATATTCGTCGTATTCTTAGTAAAAGGACTGGAACTAGCTTGCAACTGAGGCTAATGCAGAGAGTCTAATGCAGATGACACTTCTCTTTTTTTAATATTTCCCGCACGAGCCTCTATTACAAGCTAGTTTCATTCTAATACCGAGACCAATTGGAAATGAAAATCAAGTTAATAATATGCATATCCAAGGCAATTCGGCAACTTGTGGTCACTATTACAGAAAATGGTTCTTGATTTTTCTGCATCTCAAGTAAGACCTCGGTGTAGAACCATATGCGAGACGAACAAGAGCGAAAATACCTTTAAGTTTTTACAGCCTGGTCAACATACAGTTACTCATAAATCACGGAAAATACATTTGAGTTTGGGGGGCTACTTGCACACTATCACGTCATTGATTTTTATCAAGTGTGTATCCTCTTTAGGCAGCTTCAATCACTTTGCAATCGGTGGTGGATTTCACAAATCTGAACACTTGATGATTTTGCATGTTTTAAACTCTGCCGCAATAAAAAAGGAGAACTAATTGTACGACAGACGTAACTTCGAAAAAGGTGACGTACTCCAAAGATCCATCATCACGTGATCATTTTTTCCAAGACTGGGTGCAGCGGCCGTTGAAACGGTTTTTAAAAAACACCAGCCATTTGAATAGAACTCTTCTGGAGTCATTAGTTCTACCTGTTTTCGCCTTTTCCCGCCCTGCAGGGATATTTGGCAGAGCGCCAAACACGAAATGCACTGTTTGTCTGCGGTTTACTGGTTTCACTCGCGTTTGCTTGCGGTTAACTTTTGTTTAGTAAGGACAGCATTATATTGCATATTTTCCTGTCCAACAAATCAAAGCTAAAACGCAAGCAAATATAAGTGAAACTGACCGCAGGCAAGTAGTTCATTCGACATTAGGCATTCGCGCGTTCTGGAAATTACCTCCGCCGATCTCGCCATCGTACCACAACACTGCAAAACACAACCGGCTCGGTCAAGAGTGATTGAATTAAAGTCCTTTTTGCATCAGCTTATAATTCGATCGGTAAACCAGCGCTAGCTGGCTGGATTGATCTCCATGTAACCTTGCCCAGTTCCTAGGACTCAAGCTCAATCGTTCCGCGTCACGTGGTCCGTGACGGCATGTTTCGGATACGTTACCGAAATCAGTAGACACTGAAGGCCTGGAAGAAAGCCATACAGGAACTAGGCAACATGTAACCCGTCATGCAACATAAGTAATAATTCATACTACGTTATATCGTTTTGTTGGATGTTGTTTAATTCAATTCTTCTGTTTGATTTTAACATCATAGATTGACAATGACCTTTAAAACGTAAATACCATTACACTAACATGAACCTTCCAGTCCTGGAAGCAAGTTCGTTTTTCCGGCAAATTTTCGTGAAAGTCTACCGAACAGGTCCCTCTACTAAAATTATCAAGCAATTTGACCGAGGAAGACTCCCGAACAGACTGATAGAGGTTGCCATATCACGCCAGCACGTCACAACGATACCTCGTGATAGCACGAAAATCGTGGGCTCGGTCAAGAGTCTGTGATGGGCTTAAATCGGAAAACCGACCTGGCTTCCTTTGCTGGTTTAACTTTATGCCTGTTTTTTTTCATACTGTTGAGGAGTCTTTCAGAAGTCTTGATAATAACGACAGCCGATTTCAGTACAGAGTGTACACCCGCGATTTCAAAATGTGATTCGCCCCATGAATCACCTATTATGATTCGATAAATTGTCTGGTTTTCTTCGATGTGGTTAAACACAGAGACAAGATGCAGTAAGTTCAGGATAATTAGACGGCAGGTAAGTTTAATTTGCCAGAGTCACGTGATTATGGTCAGACGGACTAACCATGTCAATTTGCCTGTACATTTACTTGAACGTGGAGGCAATGAAAATCGTAGTGAGATTGCGCAGAAGATGATAAGCAGAAAGCCATTGCACTTGCCAGAGCCCGTCAAATTGTTGTCATGTCGGGAAATCCCGGGTGTTTACCGCACTGTGCTGAAATCGACTTCACCACTCACATAATTTCTACCTATGGTATCAGCCCAAAATACTTACCATGAATTTGTTACAAGCAAAACATTTGTATGTTATATCAGACAGAAAACATAACTCTGCTAAACACATTTAACCAGTTAAGTTTAGTTCAATTAATCTTAGAGCGGTTTTCAACCGAGTGTCGTGTCAAAGTGATCACTTTAGCCAATCACAAAGAACGCAGACAATACAATGAACCAATCAACACTCGGAGTATATATAGCTGTCGCAAAGCACAGGAAAAACGGTGTGCAAATGGCTGTTAGTTTTTATTTCTGATTGGATGAAAAAGTAACGAGAGATTTTTTAAACCAAACGTGAAGCGTAGTAGTTCAAAACCAATCACTTTTCGACACTGAAATGAAAACCACTCTATGATTAACGATTAAGGGGACACAGTCAGGTGGCGCACATGCGCATTAGATACTATTTCATAGCTAATTTGCATATAACAGAGACACGATCAATACTGTTGTTAACCAAATATGATAAAAATAACATTATAGAATGAGCAAAAGGATACTCAAAAACAGCTTTTTCAATAGACGATTGCAAATCAAGCAAAACACTGAATAGTGAAGCGGAATTCTAGATGCACTTTGATTTAAGGTTGGGGGGACTCTTTTGAAAGTGAGAAAACTAGTCTCCAGTTCAGCGCGGTCCCAACGCTGACTGTGTCCCTTTAATGACTTTTAATGACAGCCGCTTGTCGCGCGAGTGTGCCACGTTTCTCGTGGAACCCTGTCAATAGCGTGCGCGACGCGAAATGGCTGTACTTGCAACATTTAAGTAACATTTAACCTGCTGAGTTTTCAAAAGAAATCAAATTACATGCTAGTACAAAGTAGCAAGATAATTAAAAAGCAGCAGGGACACTCCCTTGTTGACTGTGCTTGTAACAGGTGGATGCATTTATGATCATTCATGCGATCAGCAACGCTCGACAAGTTTCCTTATTTTGCTGAAATGCTTCTCTTGGCTGTTAGGTCATTATGCTTACCACCTTCCTGATCAGTTGCGAGGAATAAGACTCTTCTCTTGAAATGTCCAGAGAAAAGATTTAATGGGAAGACAAAACTGGTAGTACGAGCCACCACCGAGTTCATTTTGGCATAGCAGAAATATATACTGGCGCAATCAACAGGAGAGTAATTTCACTGTTAAGTTATTAAAAGACAAAAAGAGCCCGGAAACAGGCAAGGCTGCAAATAAAAAGGTTTCCTTTATCACTCTACAACAAGCTGAGGGATAAAGAACCTCCTAAACAAATCAAAAAATTACCTTTAATTAAAACCAGTATAGTACCCTATGAGCAAGTAATACTACTTCAGTTTTTCTTCTTCGCTTAGTTTTTTTGTTTTTGATTTTATTTTTGATTTTTTTTTCTGACACTGATCCCCATGAGTTCAAAGCGATATCAATTTAGGAATTTTAACCTGGCGCGAACATTCCGCGGTCATTTTAGGTGAGCCACTGGTACAGGAACATTACAACCCATTCATTGGTCAAAAAGTGTCGAAAACCGTTAGAAAGGTTTACTTTTTTCTCTCCAAATATTCAGATATTACGGATAAATTGGACCCAAGCAATTGCATCAAATGAGCCCTGCTGTATATCTCGCCTTCATGACAAAAGCCTCGATAATCGGGAGGACATGAGATAAAAATGCTTGTGCCATTTTCGCGGATCTTCCAACCGTTGAAATGGACAAAAGTCGTATCTTCTCGATCACACAGGACGATCAAATAGTAATATCTCCTCAGTAATCAGGTAATACTCTTGCATGCCCCCACGATCTCTCTTAGTTTCACGAAAACGAGATTCCAAAAGCATTTCAGAAATAAGTCTCTCGGCCTCAAAATCTTCATATGAAAGAACGAAGCTTGAGTGCTTTTCATAATCTTGATAACAGCGTGCACTTGTCTGAATAGTGAATGAGTTGTAGAGTCGGAAAATCAACTGTACAGTTGCAAAGCTCCTAAATAGTTTCCGAGTTGTATAGTCAAAAGAACACTTGAAGTGTTCACTCGCAAACCTCCCCGACAGCTGGGAAAAACATGTCATGTAGTCGGGCGAACAAGTGTGACTTGAAGTCATCGCCACTCGCGTTTCCGAGTCGTATAGCCAAGAGAAGATATTTGCAATTTTAGAGCCCCCAAGGAAACTTGGAGTCATAGCGACCTTGCGATAATAACGCGAGTAACAAATTTTACCGAGTCGTAAAGTCTCGAATAACTGTGCAAACATCAAATCCAGACGAGCTTCTAAGTCTTACAGTGGTAGAACAATCCACGTAGCCTGCGTCGCAGACAGACAAAACCACGGGGGATTTTGTGACACGTCCGGCTGCAACGCAGGCTACAATCCCCGACGAGTTTCCGAGTCGTAAAACAATCGGTAAAACAACTACGAACCCGACAATTGCAAGTTTCCGAGTCGTACAGTAGTCAGTAAAACAACTCGTCGTACAATAATCGAACAAATAACTCCCCGACGGGTTTTGGACGTCGTACGCGCGTATAATAATTGGTAAAACAATTTCCGACGAGTTTCCGAGTTATATATGAGTGGAGAAACACTTCTTTACAATTTTAAGACCCTGACGACTTTCCCCGAGTTGTACGGTCCAGCGCGTAAGTGTGGAATCATAAAGCGCCCGACGAATTTCCGAGTTGCACAGTCGGGAAATCATAGTCCGGAGCTAAGTGTGCATCAGAGTAAAGCGCCTGACGAGATTCCCGAGTGGTACAGTCGGAAGACCATATACGCCAACGAATTTCTCTCGAACAGTGCGGGCTACGAGTGTGCAGTCATAAAGTAAGGACGAGTTTCCGAGTCGTACAGTCGGGAGAATGTGTGCAATCTTTAGACCGACGGGTTTCCGAGTCGTACAGTCGGGGGAATGAGCGTGCAGTCACATGACGGACAAGTTAACTGGTTCCGAGTCACTTGGTAGAAGGAGCACTTAAGTGCCATTGCAACATCCCGACGGCGGCGAGTTGTACAGTCGGGAAAGTAAGTGTGCTATCAAGTAGGTGAATTGACCCGAGCACACAACTGTTTCAATCATTCTTGTCTATAAACAAATGATTAAGTTACATAATAGAGTAGATAATTGTTTCATTTGTTTTATAAACCTTACAAAGAAATACCCAGTCAGTAGTAGGACTAACTGACATCTACTCGATATTTAGCAATCATTCCATGAGCGAGCGTTGGATATGAGGTGATAGCTAGCCAACGAGGCGCTACGCGCCTCGTTGGCTATAATCATCTCATATCCAATGAGCGCGAGTGGAATAATTGTTTTATTTAAAACGCCCCCAAAATATAGAAAACTAGACTACAATAAGAAATAAAAAGGCCCAAATAGTCACGCATACGCTCGCCATTTTTGTAGATCACGGTATAAATATATCTTATTAACCAAGCGCGAGGGCCGTATTGGGAGAATATCGGCCCGAGGTCTTGACAATACGGACCGGGCGCAGCGAGGTCCGTACAAAAAAGACCAAGGGCCGATATCAGCTCCCAGTACGGTCCCGAGCAAGCTTGGTTAATAAGAGATTTATTACACGACTGAAATTGCCTAGAAGAAAAGCCTAAATGATAGACTGCAAAGACATCATTAACTTCAAACGCGCAATACTCATGTAGAGCAAACTGAACGTTTACTCACGTCTGACGTTTTCAAAAAGAAGAAAAACAAAGTTGGAAGAAAACAAAAATAACATTTTATGTGGAGTAAATACTCTTAGAAAAAGAAAAGAAGTTTTAGAAAAAGAACAGAAGCAAAACTACGAGAAAATCTTCGTGCGGGATCGTTCGGGGCAGTGCCCGGTCCAATACTTAGAGAATATCCAGTTTTTAATAATTTTCAATATTCCCTTGTATTCGATGATATAATTGGACCAGCCGAGTAGGCTGTTTGCCTTTAATTTCGGCCTAAGTAGCAGAAGAAAGGAAACTCAATCATTTTTTCCTCTTATTCATAAGCAAGGAAAAAAAACGCTCATTTACTTATATGGTGTTGAGTGAACGTTAGGTCTATTGGTCAAGTCAAAATATGGACGGCCAGTCCAGAATGTACGTGTCCAGCTTGTTGTTGGCGAATCACTGCGAATACCCTGAGATGAATAATAGAGTTACGTGACTCTCCGAAAGACAATAAAAGGAAAAGACGCTCCACTTGTTGCTGTTGTTTTGTAATTCATTTCATCTAGCCCATTTTCATCTTTGACCAAATAAACGCACTCTACTAAAAATATACAACTAAAACGTCCAGAGTACACCAAAAGGCGAGCTTTACCATACGGTTACTGTACCTCATCTGATCATATCTACTAACATACCACTTTCGATTTGGTTTTGTATTTAATCAAAAAGGTAGGATAATATTGATCTGCGTTGAACAACACAAAAATGGTGGGCTTCTCAACATTATCCACGCATGAATCATACAGCTCTTTCTTGGGTGCAGATTCATCCTTGGCCGGAGGCCGTTTCATAGATGGCTCACCTTTGACAAACGATCCCACCAGCACCTCAGCCAGAAACACGTAACGGAAACACTCAGAATCTTGATTGCAGTAAAGATTGCTCAAAGCCGCCTCCTCCGTGAAGTAAGCGCCTTGACCAAACTGAGCCGCACGGCCTTCGTCAAGAGCACGCCAGTCGATGTTCTCCGCGCAGATACTGTCGACATTATTGAAATCGGTGCCGTGGAATAGCAGCTTTTCATTTACCGGGTTACCTCTGATACGGGCCTTCTTCTCCATTTGTTCCTTCTTTCTGCAAAGCATAGAGGCAAATTTTTAACTTGACTGTCACTAGTATCTTTCCCATCTACGGGTACTATCAGTTATAAGAATCACCCAACTAGT
>CM042748.1:21492298-21502298 GCA_022496165.2 Catalaphyllia jardinei
CGGTGCCGAACCATTCGATTGTTTGAAGATGGGATTTAAGAGAGTCCGTGTTGTTAGTTATTATAGTTGTATCATCTGCAAATTTTGAAATTTTTACTTCTTGGTTGTTTGGTAAATATATGCCCTCACATTTCCTGTTTTGACATATCTTAAGGGCTAACAACTCAACTGCAAGAATAAATAAGGAGGGGCTAAGTGGACAGCCTTGGCAAACTCCCCTTGTTATTTCGAAGTAGTTTGTCATAAACCCGCCATTTAAAATTTGAATGATGCCTATATAATATTGGGCCTATGTTTGCAACTTGTGAATAAAGATGGGACGAAATGAGAAATTGTGAATCTGCATTTTGAAAGAAAGGAATGATTTTCGACAGCGAGCTGCGAAGTTCTGTGAGAATAATGCACAGAAGCGAAAAATTGGGTTCTTGTTGTTGTGCCATGCCTATAATTGGGACATTGATACCTACTGTATGTTTGCAATGTATAGAGTTAAGGTGGAACGAACTACTTACATGTATTATATTCATGAAAATTGCGAATCGGTATTTTGAAAGGAAAGAATGTTTTTCGGCTCACCAGTTCAGCAGTTTTGACAGTGGTTCTGTGAGAATCAAGGGCACAAAAACTTTGCACTTGTCAGTTGTTCATTCAAAGCATACTTCAAGCTACACAGGCTAGCATTTACAGGTCGAAGGCATTGGGCCCAAAATACGTGCATAAAACGCGTCTGCGTGTACATGCGCATGAGATGCTCGCACAAAGCAAATTCATTAGTATTTATGAGTTAGCCTATTTTTCGCCTATTTTAGTTATTTTGTTGTTAGTTTTGATGGCTGTTTGTGGTATACATGTTTCAGGCATTGGCTATTCAGCTCAACATGTTTTGTGTTTGTTATGGTTCACAGGTAAACGTAACTACCACAGACATTGTAGCGTTCACACATTTGTCAAACAGTCCTACAATATCGCAGATTTCAATTTGGTCGTTATGTTCACAATAAAAGGGAGTTGATGCCCTCTTATTCAAGCTGAATTACATTGTGTGGTATGCTTACGCCTTCAAGAACTAAGGACATAAAAACTCCAAACTTCCCGTTACGAAATTACACGACTTGTCACGTGTCTTGTTTGAAAGAAAATGGTGACAATTTTCTCTCCCAATATTTACATCAGATGCCTCACAACGTTAAGTAAACCGTTTCTTGTTTTAAGCACCTTATGCTCTGTAGAACCAGAGATATAAAAATTCGAAACTTCTTGTCGTGGTCCAGCAAAATATGGACTGGGTCCATGGACCCCGTTTGATGGACCGGGTCCATGGACCCTCTTTGATGGACCGGGTCCGTGGACCCCCTATTTTTTACTAGCGCCAACACTAGTACACTAGTGCATTCTACGCCAGTGATATAATTTGTATACATAGCAGTCTGTTACTGAAATCATTATATTTGCGAACAGCTGAAAATTTACAGACAAAAAGTTTCTTGCCCTCAGAAACTTGAACTTTAGTGATAGTGAAGAGTCATGGCAATGGGGTCCCGAATATATATATTTTTTGGCAGTTTTTAATTTTTTATTAGACCTCCGATTAGCATTTTTTAATGGCCCTATAAGCTATGTTGGCTTTTAAACGCCCCGTGTTTAAATAAAAGATGTCGTTGTTAGACAGATATAACATAATGCAAAAGGCCACTATTTTGCTGTGGATTATTTTATATCCTTGCTTTATTGTTAACAAGTTGAGGTTGCATCCCTAAACTACGATTTGATGACCTTTGACACATTGCGTGATGGCTCCAGTTTTGGTAACTCCATGCACAAGTTTAATAGCACATTTACCTTCAAAATGTGTGCTAAACAGTTCTTATTCACTTTTACTGGCAATTTTCAAGCATACAGGCTGATTTTCAAAAGCATAATTAATTATGTTACATCAAGTATTCTAAGCTGGCAGCACAAATATCAGCACTCGCGTGCCGGGCGATTTATCGGTGGAGTATCAAAAACAAACACCACATGACTGACAACTGATTCGAATATTTTCGCTTATGAATAAAAATAGTCAGCATTTTCATTGCTGTTCCTTCATTCTGGCTTACTCTGTTAGGTCTTGGCTTCAGTCAGTACTCCTCCATTGATTCAATTTTCTCCTTCCCTGACACTGAACTATTTGTAGCCACTGGTACTATTAATTAAAGTGAACAAGTGTAGTCAAAATATAGGCAATGAACTACCTGTTCCCACGGTTACACCTGACACTCACATTTGTAGACCGCTGTAGAGCTTAAGTCAAACTATTTTTAACAGTTGCAAATTTTGTTTTTTCAAAACTGCTCACAACAAAACATTTGTCTAAAAGCCAGTAAATGTGAATATATTATAGATCTATTCACTTCTATTACTGTGAATTCACTACTATTTTCAATTTACTTACTTTATTTCATGTTTACTTGGGCTTTCCAAAGGACACGCCAGAGTTGAAATTTCGGCTTTGTTTTTTTTTTTTGTCGTTCAGCCACAGTTTGCAATTCTGTAATTAATATGCATGCGCGAAGATTTTACTGATGAGCACATGGCATGGTGTAATGGCGGACGGAGAAGAGTTTATGCGGTGGAAGCCGAATACCGGTCGTTTCGCCAACGACCAGTTCGCCAACGTATGAAGTCGATTCGCCAACATCGAATGTCAGTTCGCCAATGCTTATATACCAGTTACTTCGGGAGCCAACGTCCAAAATACTTTTTGGTTTAGCTCGGCAGTGGATGAAAGGAGGAATACGTTGTGTGGCGTGAAGTGTTGGGTTCACATATTTAGCGGCTTGTTTGGCTCGGCAGTGGATAAAAGAACGAGGAATAATTGATATGCGTGTAGGCAAAATGTGGCCCTGCATTCTGTAGTTTAGCTGCGTTGGTGAACTGACATTCGACGTTGGCGAATCGACTTCATACGTTGGTGAACTGGTCGTTGGCGAACTGACTCGTTGGCGAAACGACCGGTTAAAGACCGTGGAAGCCGGATCAGCACAAATGCTGCGTACGGATACAAAACGGATACAAAATGTGCTCACAGCGTTCGCGGTAGACCCACACTAAAAGATGAGGAACGCTTTCGGAACGGGTTGGCCCGCAAACCTTACGAGAGATCTCTTTATGAGCGAACATTTATGAGTGAACCTTTCATCGAGAAACATGCTATATCAACTGAGTTATGTTATGTTAATCGAGAGAAGCATAAACTAAAGTCTCATCGTGTATGAAACCAGATGTTTTAGAATTAGACGAGGATACATTGGCAGAACAATTGCTATTTATAAACAATGTAACATTAACATATGAGAAAGATACTTTCTTAGTAACAACTGTTTGTTAATTGGTAGCGCATTAGTGACAGTGATGAGTATTCACTTTGATTACTAATCTTTCGCTTAATTCGTCAAGTGGTTTATCTTTCATGTTCAAGTTACTGTTGTCAATTTTTTATACGAAGATAAATGTTGTAACATTTGCAATTAATCAATGATGTAAAGTGAAATTCACAAAAGGATACTTTCTTAGCAACATGTATTTCTTAATTTGTCACGCATTAGTATATTAAGTGATAAATTAAGTATTTTGATTTCTCAACTTTCGTGTTAAGTTCCTGTTACAGTTGTAAATTTTTATAAGATGAAATGATTCACAAAAGATAATCTGAAATTTAACGAACTATTAATTCTTTACAAATAAAAATGTTTTTATTATTCATGATGGATGACAATTTCTTCTATCCCCATAGAAGAAAAAACACTATTCACTCTGCAGTAGTTGATAAAGAACAAAAGAAGACAAAAGACTCTAAGTTCACAGCCAACTAGTTCACACAATCACTCTAACCAATAAAAACTTCTTAAACTGACGTATACTAGCCTTGTAACTCCAAATCCAAACAACCAAATTGGAGACTAATTGTACAAAATAGGCCATAATATATTACAAGGGATCATGAAAAACATCCTCAGCCCAAAATATTCATAGTTCAAATGCTAATAACCTTGACCAATGACTTTTACAATTCTTTTCCTGATAAGAAATAACAGCATTTGGTTTTCAAAGTTACAAAGTGTAATCTCCCTAACACTTTATATTAAGCCTGTTGATGATTACCAGCAACCTTAACCTGGAACCATCTGTTAACCCGCTACAACTCTCTAAGCCAGCCAAAAAAATTTTACTCAAGTAGAAACTCAAAAAAAATAATAATGAAATAAATGGTTGAACCATGCTGCTCTTCCTAACTTTGTTGCGTGACGAGCCAGTGCTTTGAGAGCCATAGGAAGCTTGAACTCACAGCCAAAAGTTTTGTGGCTTCCAGTGGCAGCATTAAATTACACATGTCAAGTTAATTTCTGTTACCTTTAGGCATGTTCCGCTAGAAAAGTTGTTTTAAGCTACAAATGAAACTTCTCTGTGTTCGTATAAAAGCTAGATGGCTCCCAGACGAAACTACTCCGTTGACTCTTGTTGTTGACTTTTGATAAACAGGCTGGCCAATCACAATCTTTGGTTCCCACGGCTAAAATATCACCGTGAATCATAGTGGGTGAAAATGAAGAAGAAAGGTTTTCCTCTGATTTGTATTTTTTTTTTCTTCAAGTACTTTGATAGCAGGGAAATGAATGATAGAAACGGAAGGTTTGACACGATTTACACTGGGAAACAAAACAAACGTTAGACACGTTGTAAACGCTGAATTAAACTCTGCGCAGTTTTGGGATTGAAAATGTAACACTGTGCATGAGAATTCCAGTGAGTTGTGTAAATATTTTTCTTTGTTCCTCGTTAACCCAGCAAAAGAGAGGAGATTCAAACTGCAACACCACAAGCCAATATAATAGAGAATCGATGGCTAGGATTCTTTTCCTTTACATAAGAAAAATATTTGAGTAAAAGTCGGACATTTATCTATGATTAACGACTGTACACCAACAACGTGCGAATCGGCTGTTTGTTTCTTGGTGATATTTTTAGCGATGTCTGTAGGAACTTCCTTTTGTCTTACTTTTTGTTGTGCAGAGGAATGCCACACAAAGCATAGGTATGAGAGTGAATAACAAAAGGAAATACGCGCATCAAATGTGCGCAAATGCGCGTAAACGTGTTAAGGCACGCGTTTTTTGGCACACGTTTGTGCAAAAATTGTGCGTGCGTTTTGCGTGTGCGTAGGCCGCTTATCTCTGACCTGTACTGTACTTGCCTTGATGCAATGACAGAGTATCTGGCTAAGGAAAAAATTGTTTTGGCTAGTGAATAAAACCTGTCACTAGCAACTAGGCTAGCAAGCTGAAAAGTTAGTCTTGAGCCCTGGAACTCGCTTAGCAACCAAGTTAAAAAAGTCTGTTAAACAATAAAAATAAATTAATGCTTACATTCTTGAGGGGCACAAGCACCATCACATTCCAGGAGGGAGAATGAAAAGAGACCTCTTGTCATTCAAAGAAGACCTGCTTGTGCAACTACAGGCATACAGGCATAGTGGGCAACTTCCCACAACAAAACCAGTCAACTGCTTCTAACAAAAGAAGGAGAAGTGCAGACAGACCAGTGCCTATTAACCACCCCCCTCCCTCTCTAATAAGCCCTCTCCTATTCTAAGGAAGAAAGTTATTAAGTCCCTCTCTCTTTTAAGCCTCCTCTGCTTCCCTCTTATTCAACACATTCAAGTTAATAAATGATAAACTGTATTTTTAATGTGATGACAACTGTAACACTTCCTGTGAAGTGATCCAGTATGGCTTATTCATGTGCTGAAAGTTCGAAGTTGTTTTTGATCTTTGGCTGCATGACCTCAAACTTTGTGCTAAAAATAACGGGTACTCCAAACCTTTGTGGGTGTCCTCCAGAAAAAAATTTGCATGTACACTGTTGTCAATGAAACCCCCACAATGTGTATAAATGTATCAATAGAAAGGTTATGAAATGTACAAGCCCGTTAGGACAATTCAATAAAATTATATTTTGTTTTGCCAAAAAAACAAACCGTCAATTCTACATACACTGTACCTTACAAGGTGGTGGTCAACAATAATTGGCAAAATATAAGGAAAGTGATGTGCAACAAAATATAAAGAAACTGAGGAACAGTTACATGTGCCAAAGCATGATTACAAAGAGTTGCTTTTGCCAGACATGTTATCTCATATTGATAGTACAGTATTTGGTAAAGGAACTCTGGATTAAGCTGTTTGCTGCAAAAAGTCCATGCCTTTTGGGGATTATGACGGTTCCTTAACTTTTATTAAAAAAATCTCTTTTTCCTAACAACTCGCGTGTGTTTTAATATTTTATCTTCATCTTTTGGGCAATTTTACCTTAAATAATGAATTTTAATTTGGTAGAACAAAATAAAATTTGGCAAAAAGTACTTGTTGTCCCATGAAGGTTTGAAGTAACCTTATTGAACTTTTCCACTTTGCAGTCTACATGTACATGTAGGTCTTCATGAATGGAGAACCAATACCTTCTTCTGGCTGTGTGTTTAATTAATCCCCTCTCTCTCATAAGCCCTCCCTCAAAAGTGCTTAAAAATTAATAAATAAGCCCTGGGGAGGCTTAAGAGAGGAATTATCTAACAGTAATCTCTCAGTATCTACACTCCTTTTTCTGCTGCCTTCTTATCCATCGCTTCAATATATTTACAAAAATATGCCAACAAAGTGTTAATATGTAAAGTGTTGTACATGTACTGTTGTATGTCGAGATTAGTCAGAAGTTGAAATAAGTAGAATCAACTACATGTGTTAACTAGCTGAACCACATTAACAGTGGCAGAAAGTACAGTACCACTCAAGAGTAAGTTGACAGTCTCGACTCGATCCTCGAAACTCGATTTGCTTGTCTCAAACATCGAGACATTCTAGCTTCAAGATACGAGAATCAAGCTTTGAGAACCGTGCATCGAGCATCGAGGAACGTAATATGCTAACTCGAAGAAGTTTGAGGAAACTATTTAACTCTCGAAGAAACGACAGTAGCCGTTGCACGCAAACTTGAAGTAACATATTTTCTGGTGTACAATGTATAAGTCAACCTTTCAGGTCATGAAATTGACCTACCAAAACTCAATGGTCGCTCGGCAAGTGGAAAAAATAACATTTCATTGGCATATCAATAGACTCCAAAGTGAAACACAAAAAGGCAACTATGCAGTCATTTTAATGAAAAATATTTAATTCTAAGTGGTACAGAAAATGGTTAGAAATATACACGGTTTGCTTCCAGTTTGTTCCATGATTTGTTGGCTCATATGACATGGTCTTCACATACCAGACTACATGTATTTCAAGCCTTATACACGTATCGTCACAAAAGTCACTGTGAGTCCATTGAGTGTACATGTACTGTGTAATTTAATTTGTGGAGAAATTTCTTCAAAAAACTTGAGCAAAACCATCATGTTTCTGCTTTTGCGGGTCGCCTACGCGTTCAACCACAATCGGGCATGATTCATAACATGTTGCTTGCTTGGTAACCTCTCATGTAGCTTGCTAGTTTTCAGTACCAGGTTACTAAGCCATACAAGCTTGGTTCTCTTTACAAAATTTGTGTTTTTGTGACATAAAACTAGAAAGCTCCCAAACATCAGGGGCAGCCAACGACAAGTTTCGGTAGATAATGATCTGTTAAGTGGAGGGTGGTTCACCTTAGACTGTAGGCATCGATGAAAGAGTGCACTCAGTGGTAGTCATCCTGCTCTCTACCACAAAGTTTTTTCAATACCCCAAGCAACAAGAGATCTAGACATGCTGGTCAACAGAGTTTGAAATTACATGTACCAAACGATGGCCTTGTGCAACTATATCTACTGTGGAACATTTCAGTAATACCAGGTTGTAATGATTGCATTTGTATGCATTGAGAAACGTCAATGTAATTTGCATTTTATATGAAACATAATTTAGCCTTTGCATTTTTACATGAAATACATGATTGCTTGCTTTGTCTGTCAAAGCATATTTCACAACGGCATATGCCATTAATTTTGTTGTAGGATAAATCACTTTGTTTATTACAGATGACAGTGTCCTATAAAAGGCTTCTTAATTTTAGTGCGTTGTTCAATGAGCAAACATTGGTTGAACACATGTTTTTAATAGGATCTCATGCTGCTATTTTTACCAAAAACATAGATTTTCAAACTTTGAGGGGTTCTTGTTGTTCAATAGTATGACATGTTATTTAAATGTTCGTCCGGGCTCACGAGGAGCTTGTCTATTTTATATTGCCGAGGCTTTGGTATGTTAACTGTGGAAACAGCTGTAATTCCCAGGCTGTATTTGATTGCATTTGTTGATTTAGTTCCAATTTGCAACAGAAAAGGTCAGTTGCTTCCAGTCGAATATTATTTGGAATCGGTGGAAGAGTACTCTGAGGGCAAGATTCATAAGAGTGAACCTGAACTAGGGGAACGGAAATGTACATGTAAATACTGTGTACTTTGTTAATCAGGCCAGAGGAAATACTTGAATCAGTCGCACAGAGTTTGTTTACGATGAACAAGCACTCGATTGCAAATGTTTACTTATATTTGAGCTTCCTGCTTATAATAATGTTCGTAAAAAATATACTTTTAGAAATTACTTTTGTGCTTAAACATTGCAAGTTAATGTGAGAATATTTAGCACGGAATCTGAAGGCTGATGTAAATATTTTAGTCCTATTAAACTTGTGAGTCTACGGAAACTGGCACTGTCATGCAACATAGTTTGTACCAGGACCTCCTCAATTAGAATAGCATGGACTTTGTCACTGAAATATCTTGCTGTAAAACCCTGGTTGTTGATTGGTTTTCAGAGGTTGAAAGTCAGCTAGGGAACTCACTTAAGGTATCTGTATAAAAGTTTATATGGTGTCGAATGCACTCATAATCTTTGATTACTACTAGTATTAATGTTACACAATGTAGTTGTTAATAATTATCATAATTATGCTTTGCATTGACTTTCAGATACCTTATTTATTATTATTGTAGGGGTTGATTCTGAAACAAGAGGCTGGCTGTTTTACCTAAGATTCCTGTAGAAATCTGTAGTTAAATATTTATCTTTAATATGACTGTATTATTTATCTTGTGGCATTTTGTGGCCTTCTGCCCTTTTTTTCTTCCACAGTAGAAAGGTTTTTTTTTCTGTTACATTTTCTTGTTTGTTCATAGCTTACCATAATTAACATATATGAGGTTACTGGCTGTATGTAAACATGTACAAATGACAACTTTTCCTTTTACTTTATTTTTCCTTTGTCTATAGGTAAATGTACACATTAATCTTGTTTGTCATTTTTTGCAGACAGTACGCTAGAGAAGCTTCCATTGAGAAGAACAGATCATGCCAGAGTCATAGATGGTTCCAAGCATGCCCATAAGCTCAACTGCATTGATGGTGATACTGTTTTCTTGAAAAGGTACGTGCACATGTATACTACACACACTGTGTACATCCAATATAGGCAGGTATTTGTTATATTATTTGAATATTATGAATATTGAATATTATTTTAGACTACTTTTCCCAGCAGTTTTGTCCATATTCAGCTCTTGATCACTCCCTCCACTTATTTGTTTGGCCTAAAGTACATGCATGTTTATGTGAGGTGGCCAATTAGCAACAACATGGTCATATTTATTAAATGGGTACATGTATTTCTTGCTTTACTGAGCAAAATACATGTATTATAGTGTTGACCACAGTTGAGTTGTTTTCTCCATCTTCAGAATGCCTACAGTACGTAATATTCTTACAGTAGACCACAAAAATTAATGTTGTAGTATTATTGTATGTAATGTTGATAATGTAGTTTGAGGTCTGACAATTGTACATGACCATACTGAGTTAGTTTTTGTGGATACATGTATCATAAACTTTTTTGTGAGATTTGTTAATGAAAGAGACTCCAAACAAATGTCAGATGTCTCAGTTGTTGTATGAAGAAAACAAACTGATGGTGTGTATTGCTCTTATTGGGA
>CM042748.1:21504798-21507659 GCA_022496165.2 Catalaphyllia jardinei
GCATGCATCCATTTGGACGCAAAAAAATTATGATTACGATTACAATCACATGATAATTATACATGTATGACAGGATGCGGCAATATGGATTTGCATAATTTGCTAACATCTGCCTCCGCATAATCAGAGTTTTTTCCGCATAAAACAGAAAATTTGTGCCATATTAGCGATAAAGAAGCTTCCTTACAACCCTAAAAGCAAAATTTCCAAACGGATGGCTATTTTGAAGAAGTTTATCCCCTGAAACAGCAATGAAAACACGCCAGTTCATTTGCAACAAATTTTTAACCGCCAGGCCTTTGACCGAAGTGTATGGAAACTTGTTGGAGGTTCCACAAACACAGCCATGCATTATGCACAGAAAATGAGCTAAAATGCTGTATAAGACTCACCCTTTTGTCTGAGGGACTCACAGGTTTTTGGCTCTGCGAGTCCCTGGACTCACTATGACCCACTTCTAGATTGATCATTGATCATACATGTAGAAGAATGATGCTGCAATTTGTGTTGATCAAGTGAAGCAGTGTCTACAGTAATCAATGAATCATCAAGGACTGCTTCAGAATCTGCACTGCATTGCGACTGTAGTGCTGAGAAAACAGTTAAATTTTAAAGTGTGGTTATAAGATCTAAAACATCTTCTTGTTTCTTGTATAAGTGAACCAAAGTAGAGGATTTCCTTTAAACCCCTTGAAACAAAACAAATTTGTTCTGTGACTGTGGTTGCAGTGGTTGAAGATTATGTTCATAATTAACTATAACATACAGTAACAAGCATTGCAGATATATATTACAGTGTGCAGTGTAGGTGTTCATGATTTTTTAGTTTGACTGTAACAAGAAAGCTTAAGGCATCCAATAGTTTTTCTTTGCTGAAACAATTCTCTCACATCATAAAACTTCCAACTGTTTGACCATAATCGCCCTATAATGCATTGCATATGCTTAAACATTGATAAAGTCTTGATTGCCTGTGGATGGTGTCTCTTCTAATTGATTTAATTTTCATTCTGGTGACTAAACATTTGCATTTGGTAACCATTTTTACCACTTAGTTTTACCACTTAGTTTCCTAGGATTTTTTTTATTTCGAGCCCTGCTTTAACCAATGTGATGATATTATCACTTGATTCTCACTCCTTTAAGATGTTAATCTTAAGCTTTAATTTTAATTAATGTTACAATTTAATAATGAAAAAAGATACAGTGTATGAGATTTTTAAATGCTTTAAATGATTTTTTGATTTGCATTTCTACATGTATCTTAGACAATCATGTCTTTTAAGGATTTATTTAATCTTTATGCTACTCTGTAAAGCAAGATAACAGTGTTACATTAATGCCACCTAAGAAAATCAATTAAGTTATGTCAATGACACATCAGTATCTAGCTCTGAATGCTGAATGCTGAAAATGATATTTCCTAGCTTTTATACTGTAGATTTTAAAATTTTCTGGTGGAGTGGGGCATGCCTCCAGCCCCCTGATACTCATTTCCCTTTTGTATTATTCATGGGCATATCTTGAGTGAACTTCCACATTAAGGACAAGGGGTCTTGTAGTCCCTAACTTGGCACAGCTTCCTACAGTGCATGTACAATGTACTCTTCCCACTGCAGGCACCTACATGTACTTCAAAACATTTTGAAATGCCTGCTTTCTTTGATTTTGTTCTTACATAACAGGTGCAATCTGTGGCTGTTTTACAGACCATCAAAGAAAGATCAAACTGTCACATTTGTTGTAGATGGTAAGGGCTTTTACATGTACATATATGTACATGTCCAGTTTTGCATGTCACTGTCTCACAGTTCAGCTTGCAGTTTACCTGTTGCATACCATAGCTCTTTTACAAGGCTTCTGATGGGGTACAGAAAAAAACATTGTGGAAAGGAAAAAAATCTATTCAAGAGCAGAGTTTTCAACCATTTCTAGTTACATAACCTGTATGATAAGCATGGAAATTATGCATCAGGCTGTAATATTGTTCACCAAGTCATAGAGTAACAGTAGGAAAAATCTCAATTAACTTGATTGCTATTGATAAACATGGTTATTGTTAGTAGCAACAGTGAACTTGCCTAGCTGTTTAATTTGCAGGAGTGACTAAATTCAAGCATTTCTTTTCAATATCGTTACATTTTCAAGTAAGGTACATGTACCTGTAATATTCAAAGTTAGAGGGTCGTCAGTTCAAATGGGGCACACACTGGAAAACCCTGATCTGAAATTTTAAAATTCTATTTCTGGATCCTCAAAAACTTTTTGAAAATGTCCTGTTCGTGAAGATCATTTTGGTTAGTTATATTTATATACACGCATATTCAGCCTGAAAAGAGTGAAAATGTTAATTATACATATTATTATACATTGTACTCACTATTAGCATTCTGATTGGCCAAGAGCCCCCTGCTTATTTTGAGAATTCACATGATTTTGTGGACAAGCATGATTAGGGTATAATCTGCTATCCAATATTATTATATGTGCAGATTATACCTCACGCAGTGCGCATGCGTAATACACCTTTGGCTAAAGAGCCCGAGCACTTGAATGGTTTTGAAAGATGCGGTCGCATGGTGCGTTTGTCCTTGTAGTTTTAGAAGTACAAATAAAATCTACTTGCATTTCACACATATTTTCCATAAAACAATGTATAATAAAAAAATTATTGAATTCGGTTTTTGTAATATCGGGAATAATCAAGGTCGAGGCAAGTGTAATCAGCCTCAGCCTCCGACCTCGGCTGATTACACTTGCCTCGACCTTGATTATTCCCGATATCACAAATACCTCATCCAATTATTGTTTATAATATACCATTTCCACAAGCACTTCATACAGTATACAGTGTAAGTCAT
>CM042748.1:21522659-21540159 GCA_022496165.2 Catalaphyllia jardinei
CCCTTACTTTCTCTTCGCCGCGATTCACCACCTAAATCGACCCCGACTTTCTCTGTCCGACCTCGTAGCTCAGTCGGCAGAGTAACGGTAGATCTAATCTAGAGGTCGTGGGTTCGATTCCCACTGAGGTTACATCATTTATGTACAAGTATGAGCCTTGTACAACTAAGGGTTACTTGCAAGTGGACGTGGCGATTGCCGTTGATTGTTTTGGATTGCTGGTCTTGATTGTTTACCATTGATATATCTTTAGTTGAACTTCTGTCGATATGTTGATCATGATATTTTTTTGCGTCAAAACTATTTTAGGTTTACTTGATTGATTTTGGACTTGCCAAGAAGTACCGTGATAAACGTGTTAAGCATATCAGATTTCGACAAATGGAAAATCGTGAAATCACCGGAACAACACGTTACGCCAGTGTGAATGCACATAAAGGCATGGAGCCCAGTCGAAGAGACGATTTAGAGTCCATCGGCTATGTCCTCGTGTATTTCTGTAAAGGATCCTTGCCTTGGCAGGGCCTGCAAGCACGCACTGACCAAGAGAGGTATAAGTTGATTACCGAGAAGAAAATGTCCATTTCCGTAGAACGGCTTTGCCATGAGCTGCCTAATGAATTTCGGGATTATCTTAACTACTGCAAGGGATTACAATTCGAAGAAGAACCAGATTATGACTTCTTAAGAGGACTGTTCAAACAGCTGGCATTAAAACTAGAAATTGAATATGACGGAGTGTTTGATTGGAACCTTAAAGAGACGGAAACCAAACTACAAGATAATGCGCAGCCAAATGCGTCTTCATGACTGATTTCAATTTTTTTTAGTTAGGTTTGTGTTTTAAATCGAGATTTATTGTAAAATGTGCCTCTTTTCAAATCCTATGTATTCTTAATAAATAAAACAAAAAAAATACACCCAGAATGTGTATATGTTTTGGTTAATTTTTTTTTTCGTCAAATACAGTGACTCGGTAACCTTTTTTTTATATCGCGACTTTCTTCCAGTACTGACTGTTGATTTTTGTTTTCCATAATTACCACAAGGTTTATTCTGGATTTTCTCAGATTCTGTTCTTCAAAGCCAAAAAATGTAAATAAATCACAAATCTCTAGGATTTAGCCGCTCAGTCTTTGGTTTCGTCAGTATTGCGTGTTCATGTGGATAGGTTAAAACTGGCCGGTGATGTTTCAATATTTCAGTGTCAGTCACTAAAAGAAGTGGTCACAGCAGCGTGCGTATTTTAAAACCCTATTTCTTTAATTTTACGTTCATTTGTCGTAAGCGTACTTAACTTACAACTAAGTTTCATTAAGAGAAGACCAGTCTTGTCTTGGTTTCATTTAAGTTACCAATAAAATGGTTATAATCTATTTACACACCAAAAAGCGGCATTTATCACTTAGTTATTTCGAGATTATGATGAGCGAAATTCGTTCTGATGACTTTTTTGCAAACGCTTTGATCATTTGCTGTAGTCACAGTGCGTCAAACTCTTAAGGATGATTTATGCGCATTAAGAGCTGGCAGGTGCACTTACTCTGAGGATTAATCGGCTTTGCATTTTATGTTGAAGATTTTAAAAGAAAAAAACGGAAGAAACATTTGCCCGGCAGTGTAATGTAAAAGAGATTTTTTTCTCACAGGGCATTGTTCGAGGCGAGCCAAAGTTTCTTGTCACAAAGTGGCAAACGAGGAAATCATTTCCGCCTTTCATCATCCATGATCCACAGTCGAGCTGTTTGTATCTAACTGTTTGCCACTCGGTTATATGGAACGGGTTTTGACATTTTACATTCTGTCCATAATCAATGCTTTCTTGTCAGTCGCAGGGACGACTGGCAACCTACTGGTGTGCTTTGTCATCTACCGCAATGAAGAATTCCAAACAGGTGTCAACTACTTCATACTCAGTCTCAGTGTTGCTGATTTTACTGTTTGTTCCATCGCTCAGCCGTTATACATTTACTACTTGAACCAAGATTGGAACCCTCGAGACTTTGAGACTTTCAAACTCATCTCGTACATTGCTTTACATTCTTCGTTTCTTAATCTTTTGTCTCTGACGATCAATCGATTATTCGCGATCTGGTTCCCTTTCGAGTATGGTACTATTATGCGTGGCAAGAACATCGCTTTGATCGTGTTCTTCTCGTGGATTCTATCCGTAGTCATGGCGATCGGGTTTATATCATCCCCCTTGAAAGATGCCGCAGCATATTTTCACCTGACAATGCTGCTCATGTTTCTTGCGATGTACTTGAGGATTTTCTGCATTGCCAAGAAACAACGCCGTCAAATTGTTTCTCAATTCGAATCCATCTCTCATAACTACAGAGTGGCGAAGGTACATAACGACCACCTTACCACCCGAACTCTGGCGATTCTAATCATGGTATCTGTGGTTCTTTTTCTACCCGATATGGTGTTACAATTAGCTGGCGGTAGCGACTACTCAAGATTTCGTGGGTCTTTCACGACAATGTTTATGAGCTCGTTTTTTAATCCTTGTGTCTACGTGTGGAGAAGTGAAAAGTTTCGGCTTGCATTATACAAGACATTGGGTTCATCGCGCAGTGGTCATCGATCGAAAAAGAACAGTGCCATAAGTAAACAGTGGAACAGACCCAAGAACTCTCAGAAAGTGGGCGCAAGTAGAATCATAAGGGTAAAGGCATTGGAGTGCAAGGAGAATTTTGAATTTACAGAAGGAACTGAATGTTAGTCTACGGATAACCCTGATTGTGGAATCGGCTGCATGGGCTAGCTGGCATTCACAGTATTAACTGCTAAGATGAAATTAGTGTTGAAAAGGATTTTGGTTTATCTTGAACGTATTATCATTGAATGTTTATCATTGAATGTAGTCGGTGTATTGAGCTGGAAAATGAGATGTAGGAGTCTTCTTGTTAAAGGTTGTTTTGAGAGTGCTTTTAATGCTAACGGCTGATAAATTTCCTGATTATCTGGGATTTAAATTATTTTGCTTCTTGTTGTTGCTAATTAGATAGATAGCGAGCAGATTATATCTTGACGCAATTAAAGGCAGCACTATTATGACAAGGCAGTTTCTTTTTTTTGGATAAGCTACCTGCTAAAAGGGATTAAAAAGACTATTGTTTATTTATGTCGAAAGACCTTCTGATTAACGCCGTCCATCTAAACTAGAGCTCATTATGGCTACTATACATTAAAAACCTAGTCTTTGGAACCATTCCTTTTTATAGCATATTTCTAAGAGTTTTACATAAGAACTTAAAAATTGATCGTTTTGTTCTGATGCTCCAAACCAATCAATCCCAATGTTTAAGATATTGATTAGCCAAAACAGTTATTTCCCTGAAGCAATCCTTTTAGCATGACGATTTATTCGTTAATAAGACGAGTGCAATATTATAAGCCACTGCGGCTTGATTACAGGAATATATAACTTTAAATCTTACAGGAAATCCTTACTCCTTCTCTACAATTCCATTATATTGTATCGGTTGTTAAGGTTTAGCAATGATAAAGCCAACCTCATCCTTTTTAATATTCCTTTATGCCAATCAAAATTAAAGAAACAAAGTCATTCGATTATTCCGACACACGTGGCCATTGTAAACTAAACAATAACTTGCGTTTAGCGCGATAATATGCCAGGATATTTGTCGGTAGCGTTATCTGTTTCAGCAGGCGAACAGTTTCAAGAAAGCGAAGATCGGAAGTGTGTCAGCAGCGATGAACTCGAACACGCTTGCCACCGTTTAGACCAATCGGGATCATGGAGAAGTGGTTCTCTCCTCGAGTTATAGTTAGATGACTGCGTTCACTGCGTTCACTGCGCTTGAATTCAATCTGTTAGCAGAATTGCTACTCTTAACTTGTTTTTTTTTTCTGTAATTTTGACAATGTGTCGTTTCCAGTTCTTTTGAGGATGCCTTTCAGTTTTCACAGTTTTCATGTTATTGTTTTCTCTGGTTTTTCTCGAATGGAAAAGCCAGCGTAAGGTAATGGACCCAGACTACTTTCGCGATCAGAGAGGGAAAGGGGAGTGGTGATGAGTTAGGCATTTTGATTCGATGATCTGACTACGCCATGATCCCTGTTTCGGAAACCATAATCGGCTGAAATGCAGTTGTGCTCATTTAAAAATCCAATGTCTACCCTTTCTTCCAAAATGTAATTCCCAGTTAAGCTAACTCAATCTGATTTTTGAGTGACGATCGCTTTCAACCGTGAGCAACTTCATCACCATAATCGGGCCATGACTGTGAACATCGAGCGTGACTGGTGCACTAGAGAAAGATGAATCAGAAGTCTCAAATGAGATACGTTTCACTAAAAATAAGTGGTCATAACAATGTAATGAACTTCATATCTTTGTACGAGACTACATAAGTCACATTTAAAGGATAATTAACCATTATTCCACGAGCGCATGTTAGATATGAGATAGAAGAAGGCAACTGATGAGGCGCGTAGCTCCGATTACGTGCGTTGGATACGAGATGGTAGATAGCCTCCCCCCAGGGCGTAGCGCCGAGTTGGTTATGATCATCTCATCTTGCAAGCGTGAGTGGAATAATTGTTTTATTAAAAACGCCCCCCTAAATATAGAAAACTAAAATAAAAAAGAAATAAAAACATCCCTCAAAATTACACGTATGCGTAACACAACTCTGAAGTATGGTATAATGGCTCATACACCATGACGACATGGCAAATAAAAACTCTTCAATTGCATTATCCAATAATCCAGTTTTATGATGTTGAAAATTCATTGTCTGGATGCTCGACCTGACGTAGTTGCCTTTGAGATTTCAAAATTCTAAAAAAAGTTATGATCGTTTTCGAAATAATTGCAGGTGAAGTTTACGTTTGAAGGGTCCATAATACAATAGAAACAAAACTTTTCCTTTTAAAATGTTATGGAAAACTACATCCTCAAAACTTTTCCACATGGTATATTGCTATCTTTTGACGTTAATTACTTTGACTGAAAATCTCAGTAAAATCGCTCCGTTTGTTATTCAGAAACATTGGCTCGAATCTCACTTAAACTGCCTTGGGCTGTTATTTTGCTTTTTTATCGAACATCCACCCTTCAATTATTAAACTTGTCGGGAGTTAAAACAACTGGGTGAATGCCTCTTAAACTTAACCCTCAGGTAGATCAATCAGTATTCAATACAATCACTGAGTGTCAAGTTCATGGGTACACTGAGGGCAATGTTGCTCTTATTTTCAGGCTTGTGGGTTATTCTTCATTGTGATTTTCTTTTCTTTTTCCGAATCGCCATGCCATTGTTTATTTCGTTTCTGTGTGAAACGCGTGTTTGCTGTTCGACAATTTTCCGGAAGGAAGGAGCTAACATCACGAGGCTCAAAGCTGAACGCAAGTGGAAAATTGTTTCTGTGCAAAATTAGACTGATAAACAACGTATTTTCAGTTTTCGTTCAGTCACCGCCTATAAACCTTCACCTTTTTTTTCTTTCCTTCCATTTTCCTTCCCTTCCCAAAGCCTGATGCTCAGGCTGTCAAAGTTAGCCTAACTGGGTCTTTTCGTTATTTTGACGGAATATGGCTTATTGCTTAGGAATCTGAGAAGCGGAATTGTTTCTGAATAAAACGCCTACGTTGTTTTCGCTTACTGACATAAACAATGTTTCTAAAAATTCCCATGGAGGATGAAAACCAAAATTCTCCACTTAATATTCATACTTTGTCACGATGATAGGTTATGAAAAAATGAAAACCATGAATTATATAAAGCGACACTGGCAAGGTGTACCGACAAATTCTGGACTGACTTAATCATAGAAAAACACACAATGTTCAGTTAGGACACAGAGACGAGGAATAGAATTAATTTCCGGATTTCTCTTACTCGCTATTGATCATTCGGCAAAATCCAATGCAACCGAGCTCAATGTAATGCAAAATATAGCCAGTCAAAATAGCGTCAAATTAAGTAGATGAAGTCGCAGAAAAAACGAAATGTTATTTGGTTGTAATTGATGCTCCGGGGAAGTCTACTGTAATTTCCTGTCAGACGAGCAGTAACTCCGACCTCCCTTTAAAAAGATTCATTTTCAAAACAGGTCTTCTCAGCAAAGCTGAGCTGTGGAAAGCGCCGAGGAGAGGAAACCGCTGTTTATTCGGGTGGAAACAGAAGCTGCTTCTACCGGCAATGTTAGCCTTCTCGGTTCTTTCAGTTGTTAACGCATTTTGTTCAGTGGCGGGAACAATTGGAAACCTACTGGTGTGCTTTGTCATCTACCGCAATGAAGAACTCCAAACAGGTGTCAACTACTTCATACTCAGTCTCAGTGTTGCTGATTTTACTGTTTGTTCCATCGCTCAGCCGTTATACATTTACTACTTGAACCAAGAATGGAACCCTCGAGACTTTGAGACTTTCAAGCTCATCTCGTACATTGCTTTGCATTCTTCGTTTCTTAATCTTTTGTCTCTGACGATCAATCGATTATTTGCGATTTGGTTCCCTTTCGAGTATGGTACTATTATGCGTGGTAGGAACATCGCTTTGATCGTGTGCATTGTTTGGGTCATTTCGATTGTCATGGCACTCGTGTTCACGTCAACCCCGTTAAAAAAACCCGCTCCATATTTTCATTTGGGTATGCTGCTCGTGTTTCTCGTCGCGTACTTGAAGATTTATTGCATCGCCAGAAAACAGCGCCATCGAATTGTCTCCCAGTTTCAATCTATCTCTTACAACTACAGAGTTAGCATGGTACTTCACGATCATTTGACAAATCGAACTTTAGCAATTTTAATCAGCGTTTCTATCGTTCTGTTTTTGCCCGATACATGGTTCCAACTAGCTGGCAGCGACGACTATACGAGATTCCGCTGGTCTTTCACCACAATGTTTATGAGTTCATTTCTGAACCCTTGTGTCTACGTGTGGAGATGTGAAAAGTTTCGCGTGGCTTTATATAAGACGTTTGGTTTGTCTCGCCGTGGACGTCGATCGAAAACGAACTTTGCAAATAGGAAACAGGTGAATAGAAATAACTCTAAAGGAGTCTCCCTGAGTGTTAACGGAAACATTGAAACCAGTGCTGTTAGAGTCAGAGATGTAGATGATGTAGAAACAGTGTTGTGACCATTTGAGTTTCCAACGAATTGTTGCTGAAAGCAAAGCACGTTTCATTGTTTGATTTGAAGAGTTGAGAAAAATCAAAAACTGCAATCGTCAAGTGGCGGTGTTTAACATTTCGTTTTTATTTCTTATATGCTGAATGTTGTTGGTTTGATTAGATAACATAAACGTCGTTCAAGTTCAGCTTAACCTACTTAGCGAGAAAATAGCAGCACTTGTTAATCAATTTTGAAAGTTTCGTGTCAGCCCATTGACGTGCAGCCGCTCGATGACTAATTAAGGATGGTGAAATTTTCAGAATAACCGGTGACCACGACTGACAACACGGAATCTAAACTTACTGCTCTTTTTTAGCTTCTTTTCTCATTGACGCAAACGGAAGGCGGTGAGCTAAATTTTCTCATTTTTACCCACGCTATGGTAAAAAAAAACCGACTCAATATACGTGATAAGAGCCTGAAGCAGCTGTTTTTTACTTCAATTTAGCACATTTCGTGCATGATCTCCAATTGTTTTAGCTAGCTGATCACGGATTAAACCTTTGTTTGTAAGACGTCTTATAGTGGTCAATAATAATGGTGTGTCGGCTCCGCGGCTGGCGTTTCATAATTTCTGTATTTGTTCCACTGAGGAAATCCTGTGGTCGTGAATTTCATCCCTTAACAAATCCATCAGACTGTGAATATCACTCTTGAAGCAAGACTAATTAGAATTTAGTTTGGTAATTTAGATTCTGCACGAGCACTGATTGGCTAATAGTCCATGCACGTTTTATCTGATAAGAACATAAAATGTGGAAGATCATATTTTATGAAGTTTGCGTTTTTGATAGATGCAGAACATTTCTAGCATAAGGCATGTAAGAAGGCGAAAACCAAGTTTTGATAGTCTCAAATCAAAGTGGCCAACTGAAGGCATTTGAAAAGTGAAGAAAGGATAATATCACTCAACTATGGCTGACTTACTGACTAGAATCATTCTTCCGTGTTCTCACTATCCCTTTGTATTTGCCTTAGCATAATTGAATCGGTTGCGTCTATATTTGCAAAACAAAATACTACTCATGTTTTTACAAATTAAAATACCTGAAAAACGCGTAATGATTTAGGAATGTCTTTTTCTGGTTGAAATAGTTCAACAAATTCCAGGAAAGAAAGAAGAAGTTCCTGCATATTTTTCAGCTACACTTTGCTTCCTCCTTGCTTTGCTTCCTCATTTAGAAACAATATTTCCGCATCAACATTTCCCCTTCTGCGGGAGGCCTAAAATCAGAAAAACAAAACTATATTTAATGCTAGCCGGAATGGTCTCGAATTTAAGCCCTGTTCTTGATAAGCATTTCAATGTCTGCTTATGTTGTTATGAGTCTGGTTTATAATGTTACTATGACTGGCCCGAGCAGTTGAGAAAACGGGAAGTAAACGCAGTATAAAGTCCTGACTCAGTCGGCAACGTTCTTTATTCGCTGCCTGGCCATAATAATGTACAACTCATTTTTCGGGAAAAATTTGTCCTCCCAAGACTTAACGATCGATGCCTCAGCAAATAGTTGCGGCGGTGAAGAGCAGAAGCAGCGTACTTTAGCGAGATTAAACGCATATTTGCGCGGTCAAAGGATCGAAATATTATGCTTGTTATCACAATAAACAAGTGATTTGCCCTTTTTCGTTGCAGCAATTTCTTATGGAAATAGGAGGCCCTTCCTCCATGCTTGTAACTTGTTTCTTTTCATTTAATACGCAAAACAGTCGATCACAAAAAGATCAGGGAGGGAAACCAATCCGAGCATAACCGAACACAACACCAGACAAAGCAACGGAACATGTTGAAAAACTTAGTGCTAAAGTAAGGAAGCTTGTTCCAAGAAACAAATAAATTATTTGTGGAACAACAATTGTGCTTCACTAAATGGCTGACAAAAAGGCGTGAAATTATTGATAGTTTCAACTTCCTTTTTAGAGTGTTTAACAGCGTTTCCATGATAAAAACAGGAAGATTTTGTTCAAACATAGTACAAATGTTGGCTTTGGCGATTAAATAAAATGTGACAAAAGGAAGATCCTAAAATACATAAATCCTTTGTGCTTTAAGGTATCAACCGGTTGTTGCTCCTTTATACAAAGTTTTTTAAAACAATATCCAAGAGGTATAGGAAATACAACAACTCATAACTCAGCCATTTCTTTTTTCTCTGTCTGCTACTCATAGCGGCCCCCAGGGGAGCGGTTGAGAAGGGGGGGGGGGGGGGGGAGTTCAGCAAGGGCACTAGTCGGAGTTGGCTTCCGCTAGTTATTTACACAGTTCAGATTTACAGTTTCGTTGTCATCAAGCTTGATGTGACAGAAAATAGAAGACGGTAGAGAAAACAAACCCCGGCCTCTCTGAACGATGATGACTGATATGAAGAAAGTGGTTTTAAACCAAACTAAAACTAGAAAGTCGTTTTGTGAGAAGATCATTGTTCAATAATATAACGCGAGGGTGTCACAGAGATCGTTTCCAGTTTTTCTCAGTCGTAAGTCCAAAATGGCGAAGAACCGCACTTATTCAGTATGTGCATATTTTAAGAGCATTACGCTGACTTAGATACACGCCCTTAACATCGTCTCTATAGCTTTTTCTAGCGGTCAAGGTCTTGAATTGGTGTGTGTATTTATAGTTCTAGTCATGCTTTAGCTGCAGCGAATGTATTTGGAGATCTCGTTTGAAATCATCTCCACGGCATCAGCGTTTTTCTCGGTAGCGGTTAATTACTTTAGTTCACTGCTGCCTTTGCGGAAAAGTCTTCCGTAGCGTGAATTACTGAGAAAATGACTGTGTCGTCGACTGGCTATCATTTGATTCTGTATTTTGTATTTAAGCTAAAATATTATTGAAAATAACGCAACATTATAACGTTTCGAAAAAGTGGGAGCCTCTAGATCTGTTACTTTTTATTTTGTGCTTAATTAACGAAATCATGGTAACGCCGGCATGCACACTGAATATTTGAGGTAATATATTAAACACGAGAGACAGTGTTTCATCGGGATATCCAAACACCGAGAAGAAAGTTGAAAATACGACTCCCAGCGGAGTATTTTTGACTAAATTCGAGGTGTTTGGATAGCCGATGAAACACTGTCTCGAGTGTTTGATATATCTTCTCAATCGAAACAAAAACTAAGGAGTAAACGAAAAAATAAAATCGTCAAAATCTATGGTAATTTAGACCGGGTATCCAAACCTCCTTCACTTGTTTTAACTTAATGAATTATTAATGAGTTTGAGAAGTATGGATTCAAAAAGATCTGTAGACAGAAAAATTGTTTTCCAAAACTAAATGATTTTTTACTGTATTTAAAACATATCCATGAAATGGAGAAAAAAAATCAATTACAATTGCTCTAAAAGATTGGGAGCCGCTGTGGCCTCATTTGTAATCTCTTGACAGCTTGACCCTAGTCCCCTGAACTGAAGGAAAACGAAATTAAAATGAAAGGTAAAGAAACAAGGCGCACATATACCATGTCTATATATGTATTTTTGTAATTCGCAACAGAAATCAAGTCACTGACAGGTGTAAACTGGTACGATTCTGCTGTGATAGTATTGTAAGTAGAGCAAGTAATTTAATTATGATGTATTGTAAGCAGTGTATGTATTAGTATTGCTAGTGGCGGGAACATGCGTATTGTAAATAATATAAATAATGTAAGTGTAAATATCGTAAGTGGTGTAAGTAATTAGTAGTGTAAGTAACTCCATAAATGTTGTAATGTAAACACTGGAAGTAACTAAAAAAAACCCAGGATCTGTAAAGAACACTAAAGGGACACAGTCAGCTGGTGCACATGCGCTTTACATACCATTCCATAGCTAATTTGCATATACCAGAGACGCAATAAATACTGTTTCTAACCAGATATGATAAAAGGATGAGCAAAAGGACACTCAAAAACAGGTTTTTCAATAAACGATTGAAAATAAAGCAATACACTGAGAAAAATGAAGCGGATTTCTAGATGAACTTTGATTTCAGGTTGAGGTAAACTTTTTTCAAAGTGAGAAAAACTAGTGTCCAGGTCAGCGCAGTCACAAAGCTGACTGTGTCCCTTTAATACGAATGTTGTGCCGCGTAGCACTATGAACACAAATGATGTAACAGAGAATTAACTCTGAAGTGTAAATTTTAGTGCTAATTTAACCAATGAATAACCCACTGGGCGTTAGCCCTAGTAAAGGGAATCAGTGAACCACACGAGGTAAAGAAAAAATCTTTTGACCTCGATTTTTGACGATTGTCTGGATCTGTTCAGCTAGAATGCCAATAGCTCTAAAGCGGCCTTCACACGGCAAACTAAAGTTGACAAACTCGTGTTGGAAAACTTCAAAAAGTTGACAAACTATTTCCTTCACACGTCAAACTCGTGTCAAATAACAAACACGGTAATTTGCAACATGGCCGCTTTTTTAGTGCATTGGCACTAACGTTCAACAGTGAAACAGAGGAAAAGAAGAGAAGAACCAGAAAGCGGTGGAGAAATAGAAAGGTTTGGACGAAACCCAGTATGTCTGCACGTTCCTCAGTTTGTTTTGTTTGTTTTTAGTATCTTTGTAGGCTAAAGATGAAACGTCCTCGAACAGCCGGACAATTGTGAACCGCTTTGATAAATTTAAAAAGTGTTGACTCGCGTCCCCCATTTTGTGAAGTGTCGCGCAAATAAATCACTTGAATAGAGCTCGTTTTGATTGGTTGATAATTACCAACACATATTGGCCAACCGTTCACACGTCAGATACGAGTTTACCAACACGAAAAAGTTGGTGAAAAAGTTGGCGAGAATAGAGGCAAGTTCTATTTGTCGCCAACAGTTTGCCAACTTGTTTGCCGACTGTTTTCATGCCGTTCACACACATCAACTTGAGTTTGCTAACACGAGTTTGCCAACTTTAGTTTTTCCGTGTGAAGGCCGCTTAAAAGCGTGCTTAAGATAAATATGCAACAACGGCGTTTAATTCCAAATGGAAATACAAAAAAATAAGCCGTCGTCTCCATGTTCCGTGGACGACACAGAACTTGGTCATTTCAAGTACGTTCTTGTTTTCAGAGGACGGCAGAGAAATGTACAAAGATATTCAAAACGCACGTTCAGAACTATTGTTCTGCTCATTAAATATTTTTTTTAGTGACAATTGACATGCCAAATCAAATCAAATTGTTCACGGTTTTCTGACTTTCACAGTAACACCGAGTCAATCACGCAACTTGAAGTGTCCAAATAACTTATGAAGGGGGTGGGCATTTGTCGCTCATCAGTTGTTTGCCAAGGGTTAAGCAAGGAACGATCAGTTTTTACATGTGATCCTGGCCGTTTCGTTAAAGTTTTGACGATTTGCATTTCTTGAGTTGAACCGACGTGAGGAAGAAAATTTAAGGCAGTAAGAATACTCTGAGTTTACCGACAAATACAAGTACGTTGATGTGCGTAAAATGCATATTTACATGTGACTTCAAAGAATTTGTTTTTCTGAACATTTTATCATTGAAAGATGATGAGTTAGTGATTTCAGAAATGTAAAAATAATGGGGGCCACCGACTTCGTTGTGGAGAGAACATGCCCTGAAGAACACCTAAATCTGACTAAACCGGGCTTGGTTAGCGGAGAAGGCCACAGTGTCGCAAAATATTGCAATTAGAGCTTTGAAGAGAAATTTTCTCTGCCAAATATGGTTTAAATGGTCCTATTAAGCGAATTTAGTCAACTGGTGAGGTTCTTCAAAGAACAAGTTCGCATTTAGTGACCATAGTTTCACGCACCTTGCAGCCGCAAGATGGCAGGATTTCCTGTCCCGTGGACAGAAATCTTGAATTTTTTTTTTAACTTCCCACATTGATTTTTTGGACAATGTGGAGATAATTGTAAATTAAATCCGTTTCTGAAAAGAAAAGTATGGGTCACGGAACGTCCAGGATTGTTAAATCCAAGCAAAGCTATAGCAGTGGCTATCTGCCCTATCATCAGATCATTGTTCATTTTAGTACTTAGCGCGCGCGCTCGATGCATGACGTGGCATGTGATTTTGCCGGCGTGCGCAGTAAGGATGCAGTAAGCTTTGTTGGATACCCCATATCAAATCCATTACTGCCAATTTTAATGCAAAGATAAACAAACTTAAACAGATCAAGTCATTTGACCTTTCCACCCTAGAGTCGATTTATTTCAAAGGCATTTTACCAAGTACAACCTATTGTATTTCTTTATGGGGATGTTCAAGTTCATTACAGGCTTTAGAGGAGTCTTATATTCGTGCTGCTCGCCTTATCCATAATCTGAGCCCCTCTATCCCAAAGCATGAAGTCTTATCCAAAGTAAAATGGCACTCCCTATCATATTTTTACAAAAAAAGACTGGCATGCATAGCGTACCAAGCGTATTATAACTTAGCTCCACCAAGTATCACAAGTCTCTTTACTAAGCATTCGACCAACTATAATTTAAGAGACAACCTTAAATTTGATCTAACCCATAATTACTGGAAAGGAAACAATGACTCCTTCACTCATCGAGCCAGTATAATATGGAACAGTTTACCTGTAAAGATCAAGACTCTTCCTTCCTTTGCATCATTTAAAGCTAATCTTGTGAAGCACTCTATATTTATTGATAGAATATCTTTTGGTTGTAGTTCTACTATTACACTTAAGAACTTTGACGATTTTATATATTTTTAGATGTTATTTTAGATTTTTATTTGCTATTTCTTAGTTTTGTATGTTTCTTTGTTTAACTTTTATATGAATTGTAATTATCTAGTTAGCGTACTTTCTAAATATTTTTTTAGTATTGCAGGTCCACATCAGCTTTCGCTGCCATATTTTTAACCTGCTTTGTTAAATAAAATATGTATGTATGTATGTATGTATGTATGTATGCGGAGAAACAATTATCGCAAACGGCCTTAAGCACATTTGCGCGAAAATTTTCCAGCGTTTTTCTTTTTCGGAGACTTTTTACCGCTGTTAAATAATGAGTTAGTTATAACAGAAATGTAAAAAAAGGGGCGCACAACGTCTTCGTTTTCGAGAGAACATACCCGGAAGAACACCCTAAATCCAAAAACAAATTGGGCTTCGTTAGCGAATAAGGCCACAGTGTCTGTCAGCGCAAAAATATTTCAATTAGATCTTTGAAATTAAATTCCCTCTGCGAAATATTGTTACTGTGGACCTGATAAAGTGAATTTAGTCAACTGATGAGGTGGGCCGCCACGAAGCTCTTCGGAACGTCTCACTGGATTGGTTGAGAAAATCATATACAAACAATGGTAACAATGGACCCTAACCCTAAAACAATAGAGTTTCGTGTCAACAAGATCCAATGAAATTAGAGGTTCTAGAGAGCTTCGTGACAACAGGATGAGGTTTCTTAAGAACAAGTTTGCATTTAGCGACCATAGTTTCCCGCGCCGTGCAGCCGCAAGGTGGTAGGATTCGATGCCTCGTGGACAGAAATCTTGATTTTTTTTAACTTTCCACATAATGTTTTGTTCATGTTTGGACAATGTGGAGATAATTGTAAATAAGATCCATTTCTGGCAAAAAAAGGGGGTCAACGAACGTCTAAGATCTTTAAATCCAGGCAAAACCATAGTAACGGCTATCTTCCGTATTACTTAGCACGCATCGATGATGTGGCGTGTGAATTTGCGTGCGCAGAAACAATTAGTACGAACTTCCTTACTGTTAGCATTGGGTAGTTTGAGTTCCGTTTGTTCGTGAAAATGAAACTGTATATACCATTGTGGACTATATGTCTACTACACGTCTTTTTCGCGCCTTTTCTTCCTTTGCTAGCTCCCAACCAAACGAGACTGTGGAACATTAGAGAAACAGAACTTTCTTTATCATACCTCTTATTTACTAAACCTGCTGTGATTTGTCAAATAGCGGGCCGTATTCTGCTGTATGGCCCGCATAAACTGAGTTTATAGACAAATTGTTTCGTGTTCGGCGCGTGCCTGTATATCGTTTATTCGCCTGTGCACGCTTTTTGGCACAGGCCCAGTTTCATTGTTTATGAACCAATCGTAAGCAAGTTACCTAATTTCGCATGCGAATAGACTTAAAATCCTCAACAGTAAGATAAATTCAGTTTATCGGTCGATAGCGCCGGTAAAATCTACTGAAATCGTCTAAGAATTTTAGTCATTCGTTATTGAATTAAATTTAAAGCGTTCTTCGTGAACAGAAATCGTCCCCGAATCCGTCAGACACACAGTAGAGATATAAGTAAGGGTTATTTGGAGTGTTTTGGGTCAGGATCAGTGATCCAAGATCATTTGGATCATGAACCACTCTGGTCAATGATTCATTGGTTCCTTTGATGTACTATGATCCGAGTAGTCTTGGATCGTTGATCACCCCTAAGGAACGAACCCTTACCAGCATCTTCATCTTGGTCCGTATTGTAAACTACGGATCCTCGTTTTTCCCCTTCGATTTATGGCCCGCGCGCTTCGAGCTTGAGCCATAAATCGATGGTGGGAAATCTGAGTCCGTAACTTACATTACTGGCTTCGAACTCGGTTAGAAAGTTCTTCCGTGGATAATGTCACCTCGTAAATTGCGTGAAAGTTACCTACCTCAGGCTACCTGTGAATAAAGTTGTGGAATAAGCTACTAAGCGAAATTAGCAACATTAACCTCACTGATAGGTTTTAAAAATCGTATTCGTAAACGTGATTTAAATGTGTTGCCGGAGAAGACTTCAATTGCTCAATTTGCATCTTGTGTAATTCTTAACAGAATGAAGATTTTAATAATTTATCTCATTAGTTTACTGATGATAGGCTTTTCAAAAATTCATTTGACAATAATTAATAGGTTTTAAGGACGTTCGCGCCCATTGTCACAGCGCATCTCTAGTGCGCGCACTATTCGTTGGGCGCGAGCGTGCCACGTCATGTATTTCAAGTGCGCGCACCGAGTCGAAAACTCAACAACATATCGAGCTAATGACCTTTGCGTTAACTTGGTGTGCGAATATTTTTGGATGCTCGGTGGCCCCCACTTTTTTTTTCGGCAGATCACTTCCTTTTCTGATTCTTTCGATTACACCAAAAAACAAAAAGTTAATAATCTTTTTCTACCTGCATTCAAAGTTTTAAAAAAATCTGTACGTGGGAAAATTTTGGGCGCGAACGTCCTTAACTATATAAAGTGTCCACAATTAGTACAGGGGTGTTTCTCGAAATGAGCTTAATATTTTGACGTTAATAAAGTTTATTTATGTATGTAAGTATGTTTTCGTGGAGGATGAAATACGTGGTTAAGCAAAATATCATTCGATCACCAAGTTTGTTTTCATATTCAAATGACTCTGTGACAGTTCACGAAAGCTATCTGCTATTTTTACAAACACAAATAGGAAGACTGGCAATGATTGGAACAATCTTTTCCACGAACTGGAAGATAACGGTATGACAAATAAAAGAATTTAAAAAACCCAAACTGCGACGGAGCTTGATAACAGTTTTGTCCAACTTTTTTTATGAACACATGCAGGAAAAATGGAGAAGAGTACAAGCCAGCGACATTTTTTTTCTTGACAGGACCTTTTCCAGTCGAACCGGATCATAGTAAGGCTCTTCAATTTTTGAGCAAATTTCTTTAGGAGCATGCATATATGCCCCCAGTAGCCGTAGCCCCTTGTGGCTCCGGACAATAATCTACTTTGGAGGGAGGAGTGGGGGACGAAGGTGAAATTGCACCTATGAACAGTTTCAGCCAAGAGTTGGGACCTTGGGAAACTACAATTTGTTCATTAGAGGAAGTTTTCAACAAGATAGGAAATTTAAAGAATCATCTTTCATATTTTTAGGATGACATTCTTTCTCGCCTCCACTAACTGCTCCTGAGTCTCGACGAGATCGCAAAAATTCACCCTTAATACTGATCAAGAGAAAATGACGGGACAGAGAGGGAGGTTCAGGGCGTTGGCCGGGATATGTCATGTCCACGAAAGTTATTTTTAACCCAGCGGAAGTCTGTTTTCCGAGACGTCCGCTTGCAGTCTTGCCTCGCTCTCAGGTTCTTAGTGACACTTCATTCGCCACTACATGAAATCTTTGCTTTTCTTTACATCAAACCGAGGTTGGCCTGCATGCAGACGTCTCGGAAGACAGACTTCCGCTAGAATAAAGACTTCCGCTCGTCTAAAAATAACTTTCGCGGACATGACATATCCCAAGGGCTGGACCGGAAGCCTCCCTCTCTGTCCCGTCATTTTCTCTTGTACTGATTCAGCTGATTTGTCGTTCGTCTATTTTGGTAGGCTTGATTATCAGCAGCTGTTCGGGAAATGAGCCCGGGCACCTCCTTCTCGGGGAGGTTAGAGCAGAC
>CM042748.1:21544689-21554689 GCA_022496165.2 Catalaphyllia jardinei
AAAACTTACACTTCAGAGTTAATTCTCTGTTACATCATTTATGTTAAACATACATGTATCAGCATAACATCAGATCTATACTGGTCTTTCCTCAGGAGCATTGGTTCAAACTGGAGACAGTCAAGCCACTACAACCATCAAACCTGTGCCAAATAAGGTACAGTTCTGTAATTCTACTGATTTTTAATTAGTTTTATGCCCGACATTGCTAACCATAAAAATAATTAATTAATTAATTGAGTAATTAATTGATTAAATTTAAAAACTTAAGATAAACAAGACCAGGAACTCAGGATCTTGTTGTTTAAAAGTCTTTTTGGGTTTACATGTGGAAATATGTCAACAATTAGTAGTCATATACAGTGTACAGTACTTTCAAGTACAAAGTAACCATGAGTTCAATTTCTCTTTACTTCGAAAAAGGAACAAAATTATACATGTAGTACAGAAATGTTCTTGAAAGTTTGCAGAAATTATCCAGAAATTGTTTTTATTTTCTAAAGAGCAAACCATTCAATCAAAAATTTTTAGAAATTCCAAGAGGATAGTCAAACGTGAATGAAATTCCCAGTAAGGCATTTTCTGAAAATTTGCCTACAGCTGTACACCTAACAAGGTTTTCCTCTCTTCCAGAGTTAGTAAAATGCCGTAAGTTGCATTGGTCAGTGGAAATTTCTGGAATTTTGTTGAATGGAAGCACTGTAGTATCAGAATTCTCTTAACTTGATAGCCCTTGTTACAGAGACTTCTGAACTCTGCAAATGAGAATGATACAAATGATAAGCTCTTCAATAGCAGGACAATATTTTGCTTGCCCATGGCTATAGTCGTAATTCTACACTGAGTCGGTGTAGTGGCTGTCAGCTCATCCAAGACGCAACATTTTTCTTCTCTTCACTAGGTTATGGTCACAAAGAGGACTAAAGAGTTTGGTAAATTCAGTTCTGTAACAGTGTCTACCATTGACGAAGAAGAGGAGGAAATCGAACAGGTACAATGCAATTGATTGTTTCAAATGATGTGATTACTGTGTTGTTACTGTGCCTTTTGATATTGTGGGACATGATTCAGTGTTGCTTTCTATTTATGAGATTCCCATGCACACACATTACATTGATCTCAAAATGTAGACATGTGTTGCGCTGTAGACATGTGAACATGAGATGCGTACATGTGCATGAACAGACATGCATTGTTGACGTTGCAAAGTTTCATGAGAATAAAATAATGTGTTTTCACGGTGCGAAAATGTTTTCAGGTTTTTAGAAAGACTGTATTTTACTGAAAATGTATGTGTTCCTACTTGTATAAGGACATACAGTACATGTACTCTGTATAAGTTTGAACCACATCCCAGTGGCTAGCTACGTTGTTTGACAGCATTTGTGTTTTCTGCACCTGGGCTATTCTCTGTATGTCACTCACTGATTTGTATGAATTTCTCTCCTCGTGTTTCACCAGCATGAAGTTGCTTCATCTTATGCTCACAATGCCCAGATCATTGAGAAGCAACTTGAAAGAAAAACAACAGCACAGAAAAGGGCAGCTATAGACCAGGTAATAAATATCAGCGTCTCTCCCTGAGTAATAACTTTTAATAAACATTTACGTGTACGTTTGAAGATTTTTTCAGGAAGAAGCCTTTTCTCGCATTCATTTCTAATCTTCAGGGTGGCCCTCAAAAATTCTATGAATAAAATTCCATTTTCCCTTACACCTTTTTTGATTTTATTTTCTCGTTTTTCTTGTTATATGTCAGTGCATTTGTTTATTAATAATTATTAAATTGTGCTTTTTCACCCAGTTAAAACAAGACCAGTCCAAGAAAACAAGAGGTACTCTCATTGATCGAGACTAATTGAAACAGTCAATCAGGTCGACGTACACTGTACACCATCTTGCCGACTTGTGAACCAAAGTCAAAAGAGACAACTTGATGTGCAATGTCAGCTTCAGGCAGGATATGAAAGTGACATTGCACCACATTTCTCGCAGACATCTAGACACATTCAAGGGGATATCAGTGAAACTTTGTTACCGTGATGCATGGTTGTACACGAAGGTTAAGCGTTTAAAACTATAAAGCAGCCTTCTATTCACCAAAAAGAAAACAAGAAAAAACACTTAACCACAGTTTTGTTGTTGTTGTTTTTGTTGTTGTTGTTTTGGGGGGGGGGGGTACTCTCTATAATGGCCTATACGGGGAGGCTCCGCCCGAAAGGGGTACCTTTTTCAGGCTTCAGGTATATAAAAGGGTACTGATTTCACAAGATGAGGTATATAAAAGGGTAGGGAAATCGGTCATTTAGGTATTTACAAGGACCTTTAATTATAATATTTCGAATGGACGCCCCTTATGGCTTTGTCAGTATATTTATTAAGCACTACATGAAAATGAGAACAAGACTTCCTAAAGTAGGTATCTGAAAGGGGTACCTTTTTTCAATAAAAGGTATATAAAATGGGTACCTTTTCTGCCAAAATGGTATATAAAAGGGTAAGGGGTTGGACCTCGGGGCCTCCCCGTATTAAACTAAGTAAGTTAAGTACCCCCCCCCCCCCCTTCGGGGTTTTGCCTCACGACACACAATATCAATTTCAATAATAGTGTGGTGTTGCCATGGTGCATGTTTGTATATGAAGGGCAGGTGGTTAAAAAAAAATTTTAAAAAGTGGGCGGATTTGAACGCGTTCCGTGATGGCCTTATCTCCGACTCTCTTCTCCTTGTAGTATTTGAAATCCGCCGCGAAAGAACCTCTGGCTACTGAGTAAGACGCCTCCGTATTAATCCAATTCGCTCCGACTAAGGGCTAGCGCTCGAAACGTCAGCTTCTGAATCTCTTTACGCTGGCTAATTCACATTATCAACTCAGTTGATAAAACCAAATTATCTTGTAATACTCCCACCGACGCAGCACCACAGTTTCTTTAGAAACTTACCCCCTTTACTCCATGTTTTATACTGACCGATTCGGTGTGCGGAGTGATTTGAATTCGGTGTCGGTGTGAGTGATTTGAATATGGTGTGAGTGAATTAAATTGAGTGTACACTTGTGGGCCACCGTACGTGTTCCATTTCGAGATTTCGCAAATTGACCCATCCGAATCTTAATAGAACCTTAAGGCGATTCACATTGTCGTGAAAGAAACAGTTTTTGGGATTTCCGACAGGGATTTGATTCCACCAAATTTAAGACTTGGCTGTCTTTACTGCTTGTTCACTGGTGACAGCCTGAATGTATTCTTCGCAAACGGATTACACTATAAACAAGAAAAGATAAGATAACTTTATTATATCACTTCAGGATATCTTTGTTTACAAAATTATTATTGACGTGTGATAAAAATCAAAACTATATAAAAAGTAAAGAAAGACGCAAATAACCGCTAGTGAAAACGCCATGGGAATTTCAGGCAACTGCTATCTGCAGCATCCAAATAATGAAGTTATGCAAGCACAGCAAGCCCAAGCAGAGCAGATCTATATGCGACCATGAGAAATTTTGTGATGTCGAAATACTGTATGTTGTGCCACCTTGTTCCTTGCTGTGAAATCTTTGCGCGTGACACCTCGCTGTGCTACACTTGCAATGTTCTCGAGAGCAAGTACTAAAACCGCGTTGTTCAGTGGTTTTCCATTGTAACGTATTTTAGATAGTTTAAGAAAACTGTCTCATAAGAAGAACAAAAATTGCTGGTGTAAGAATACCCCTTCATGTAAAATTTTTAGTGGGCATTGGTCGCCTTGGTTATCTTAGACTATTCACAGCCATCTTTTTTCTCGTATTTTTATTCGAGTTTGAACGTCAGCACAAAACGGGAGAACTAACAGGGGAGGGGGTGGCGACCGAGAAAAATTTCTTCGTTTGGCTCGCTTCAGTAGCCTCCCCGTCCCCGCCCCAGAGTGCATCCCGTTCACTTTCGCTTTTTCTTTCGAGTTGAAAAATAGAGAGCCTGTAATTCTCACAAAGAAAAATATTAACACATTGACATTTGGGATATAATTTCTACCGGGATGGATAAGGCGGAAGACTTACTAAGATTGACGTGAAATTCGACAGTTTACTTTGTACGTCTTCTGGTCTCTGATCGGATAACTCTCAGCGGGATAACTCCACGAGTTGTCAGAGACACGAGGAGAATAATGGTTGAAAAGTGTAGATTTTTTTTGTTATTGCAATGAAATTAGAGAGAGACAATTATGAACAAAGGCTGTGTAAAATTATAACGGGGGTCATTTCGTTGAAAAAAGCAGACAGTGCCTCCCACTTTGCGCTAGACTGTTCACAGTTCTATTTACTCGCGCGAACGATAAAGCTAGCGATGCGAACGTGAAGAACGCGCGGGTGGGGCCCCCTACCCAGTCAAGTCTTCCGTATTGTGCTGGCGTCCAGTTCTCTCGCGACTCCATCCACGCGTTAAACGATCGAATAAAAATACGAGAAAACAGAGGGCTGTAAACAGTCTAACTTTGTGCAGCATTCTTGCACATCACGCTCTTCTCTTGCGCGTTTCCTCCAGTCTTTCCCTTCCCGCTCTACGTTTTCTCTTCACGATCAAGCTTCCCATTTCACGCTTCATTTTTGTACTTCGAGCTGCAGTCTTCCAGTTGACGCTCCTATTGTTTCGCATTTTACGCGCAAATGCAGCGGAGAACGATGTCTTCACTTCTGCCTGCGCGACTGCTATGTCGTTTGTCTCTCTTGCAACGCACGTGTGAATATTGCTTGTGTTTGGGTGTGAGTTCGCGTTGTACAAGTGAAGCTCAGTTTCGATTTGTACTGATAAAATCTCCGGGAACCACTGAAAGAAGATTTACCGACGCGCAATTTTTGACTGATATAGTTTAAGCAATTCAAGAAATCACTTATCTGTTACAAGCGCTAAGTCCAATTTTAAAGGATGTCGGGGACATTCCTCCTTCGTGTATTTGTAGGACAAGTATAAACCGCAGTCATTGCTTTTCATATACTTTGGTTTGTTTCAATATTTAATATCTCGAGCTTCTGTGTAGAAAACAAACAATGAATGTTTACTTCTATTCCTCGTTTCTGGCGTTCTCGTTTCTCCGTTTTCACTTCTATCAAAACGTTTGTCTGTGTCCCGTTAAGTGTTATTTTCTTTACGCAAAACTGCTCTATACCACTTAATGAAGCTATCATCAGTCTATTGATAAAGTGAGTTGTCTCATTTTGGATAATCTATGGGCTGCACGAACAATACAGTGTCTTTTCCGATAAAAAATTTCTTTCAGTTCGACAATGTTATATTTATGTAACATTGAAATTGTAAAGATCTATCCACTTGTATTGGCCAGCTACATTCACGGGGAGCCATAGGATTCCAAGTAAACCAGTTTGATATAACATGATGCTATTTATCTTTCTTACATTTCTTTTCTAAACTGTAAAGCCCTAGCTCTGTAGGTTTTCGCACTCCGCCAATGTTTCTACTGTTTGCTTCATTTTCCAGACATCTAACTGAACATTTTTCATAAAGGTTGGAAGAGATTACGAAGTCCGCAAGTCGAGGTGAAAAGGTCTTGTGGTATTACTGCAATAAAGGTCCGTCGCGCTTGATTTTGTCTTGGTGAGTCTTCGGAAGTGAGTTCCGTGAAATTTCGCTCGAGATGTCGCTTAGCGCGCGAGCATCGCTTGAGCGAGTGTGCGGTCAATTCCGGGAGTCCACCGTACTTGGCGAAGAAGACTTTATGCACGTCTGACCAACTGTAATAGATAGTCCCTCTTTCGTTTCGTACCTCCCGAATCCCAGAGAAATCCCCCGCGGCTAAATTCCAAACCCGCTGGATTCGTCCTAAAGGCATCTCGCTCACTTTGAGCCGCAGAAACGCCTGTCTGTTATTGCGAATCCACGAGGGTAGTTCAGGAGCGCTGGTGTTCAGTATAACCCAAGTCCATAACCAGCCGGGCAAATAACCGTATTTCCCTGAAGAATAAAACCGCTCCGATAGATAAATCTTTGTAACTGTTCGGGACATTGATACTAAGCGATATATCTCATAAAACGATTTGAATGGCCTCTTCATTTTCAGATCAAGTTCGAAGTCTCGTCGAAGGCGTTCTTTCCACAACGGATCACTGCACATAATGCCATCTCGTAAACGTCGACAAGTCTGACAAAGTCTCGCCACTGACTTTGCATCCATATATATTGATACATAAAGAAGGATTTCGTTGCTAAGGCTCGTTATGTAGCACTTTTTTTCCTCCTTTTCTTCTCGCGTTGTTGTACCATGTCGGATAGCCAAGGCCATATATAATTGGAAGAAATACTATTTTCTCCAGGGGCGATTTTGTGGAGCCCAAGTGCTCGCGTAATGCTATTCTGTTCGTACAACTCTTAAAGACAATTTACTTTGTGCATGTCACCGGTTATTCTCTGACGACTCGAACTAATGGCTTGCATAATTACATTAATGCGCTCGATTTATACCCTCGTTATCGCTGAAAATCAGGTAAGTGCTATGACGTAACAAACTAATTATAACCTGAGGGAGAGCGACTTCCTCTATTTCTGATTATATAATTGTGCGGGTGCGCCGTACACCCCTCCGTACTTAGCGAAAAAAGCGAACAAAAAGACCAAAGATTCGCAGGACTAGAAAATTTGATGACTTACTCGATGCAAGCAGAAATTCGCAGTAACAAGATGATTTTTTTGATGTGTAATGTACTTTCGCCCTTAGACCAATTAGAGCAAATGCGTCATTCATCAGCCAATCAGGAGCAGACAGCAAGAAGTGCGCCTTGCGCAAGCGGTTGGTACCAATTGCTTGTTTTTGCTTCAAATTCTGATTGGTTTATTGTGAATTTGTTGCTAGCTAGAGCCTAACGGTGACGACGACGGTATATAATTAAAGACTTGCCGACTTATCTAATAACTCGAAGCAAAACAAACGTTCAATTTCAGCATAGTTGTAGGACTACCTCTGTAGCGCGCGCTAAGCTAGCATGCGGCCATTATGACGGAGTCGGACGAATTTTAAACAGAAGATCAAACTTGCGAGACTGAACAACATGGCGGGTCCATCTAAGCCACCGGTTTCTGGGGGAACTCTAGTTGCCACAAAGTATCGTCTTTTAGGCAAGATTGACGAGGGATCCTTTGGAGTCATATGTCTGGGGAAAGATATTGACAGTAGACAACAAGTGGCGGTAAAAATCGAGTCTCAGCAAACAAGTCAACCTCAAACGCTCTTAGAAGAAGCTCGTTTGCTCAAAGCGTTGCATCACGTTGGTGAAGATGACAATGTGGTAAGGACACCCTCATCTCATTTGCCGTTAAAATTTTAGCGAGCAAAAGCGAGAAAAATTAAACAAGCGAATTCAACAAAACAAAACTTATTACCACCGTTGGGAGCTAACCTCAGGCTAATCCAATCGTCATTCAGGACAACTGGAGCGCAAGTCTACAGTATGCAGTCTTTTTACGCTCCATTTAGCCTGAATAACAGTTACCTATCAGTGATAGTGGGGGCGGATCCAGGATGTTTCAAGAAGGTGGGGTAGGGACGTGGATGGTACCTTAGGGTTGCAGGATTACAAAACAATTACAAAACTGGAACCTACATAATTTAAAACCGTAACACCACAAATGCTAGCAATACCACAAAGTAAAGTGTTTTCCCCCTCTGAATGAAGGGAAGAGAGCGAACGGCCTTCCATGGCCGCCTCGGCATTCGATAATGGCGCGAAAGAACTTCCCTCTCAATTTCGTTTAATTTCAGGAGGGTTTTCCTCAAGTCCTATGGTGTGGACAGGAGGCAAACAAGAACATTTTAGTTATGGAACTACTAGGAGCTAATTTAGATCAATTGTTGCTCAAAATGTCTGGAAAATTTAGTTTAAAGACTGTACTACAGTTAGCTGACCAGATGATTGCCAGGATCAAGTTTGTTCACGACAATGATTATCTGCACCGTGACATCAAGCCAGAGAATTTTCTCATGGGTCGACGGGATAAAGCGGATAAGGTACGCATTATCTCAGGCTTGGAAATTTTACCGGGCATTTTGCTTAGAGAGTCTCCAAGGGGTTTTGTTCCATGAACGTAGCAAGATTGGCAACCTGGCTGTTAAACTTGCTAAAACCTGTAAAAGTAGTCATTGCATACATTTTATATAGCTTGTACAAGCTACTATCCTCTGACGTTCAAAATCAAAAACGAAAGCAAAAGAAAAAACAGAGAGAAAGCTGAAAATGTGTAGATGTATACAAATTTGTACACCAACATACATCTGTAAAAGGAGAGATCAACCAACAGCAATCCAGCAATCAACCGGTACCGAAAATCGATATCGTGTCACAGGTCACACAATTATACATCGTGGATTGCCGTCTATCCTGAGTCTCTCTCCTCCGCAGAGGCTCAAAGGGTTTTTTTTCGAGTGGGGTGGATCCGCTGAGTAATGTAAGTGCAGGCAAAGAGTTACAGGCGACGGCGGAAAGCGCGGGAGCCTCTGCCAGATCCCGCACCCAAGATGGCCGCCATCCGGGAGAGACAATTTTCAGTGAACTCTCTGGGGTGGCTTGCGTACCTTGTGTCACGGTAAAGATGGTGGGCAAGATTTTGAGGTTTAGCGATGTCTAAGGTTTAGCTAAAACATACTTCATTGCATGGAAATCGGGGAAAGCTGGACGCTGTTGCACTCGTGAAAACTGTTTTTCTAAGCGTCATGTGCTTAGCGCCGAAGGATTGAGCCATCACTATCGAATTCAACATTCTCGGTCGAGATTGTGTTTATAGTGATGAAGAAGGTGAAGCGAGAGAAAATGCGCTCAGGAAACTCGTGGCTACTAAAATTCTGAACAACATCACAATTCTGTCCGCATAAAAGACAAGAACAAGTAAGTCAGTTATTTTAACGTTTCTCTGTTCGGCGAACCGAAAAATTTCCTTCGTGAAATTATGGGCAAAAATGAAGCTTCAGTCTTTTAGCTAATTTACGGTTGCAATTAAAAGGAATAAGCGAAATATAATATATTAGATTGCAAGATTGTTTTATTTAAATTCATATGTACCATGAAGATACAGCTCTTGAAGAGAACAGTGAAACTCCGAATCGACCGCCACAGTATTGTTATTCCATGAGAAAAAGACAACATGCACAACTACCCCCACGGGTCTCGGGGAGCCTTCAAAGTAAAACACTCTGCTTCGTTTCTTAGAAAATATGACATTGTACTTCAAAAAAACAAATGCAAACTGTAGCCACATAATTAGCAATGGGTTTCTGTGAGTTTCAAGCTGTCAAATTTAGCCAAAGTCGAGAAATCCATCGATGTACGAGAAAACGACAAGGATGTACGAGAAATCGACATACATCTGGCAGAGGTTCTCCGCCTGATCGATCCATTCGACTTTGCGCCTGCGGTACACTTCGCACAGCGGATTGATATAAACGAACGCTTGAACCTCTGCGGAGGAGAGATCCTGAGTGGTACTGATGATCGATTCATCAATCACTGAATCAACAAATTTTCTTTGCACACAGTTACTCTTTTAAGGCGATTCCCGAGTAAAAAAACCCGCCATAGATTTCCGATGAAACTTGGTATGGTGTCATTACAGTAGGAGGAGATGTTAAAAACGCAATAAAAAGAGGGGGTCACCGTGCTTGTTTTCATGCCACGATGCTGACAAATATGGTTACTTAGGTGACTTTTGGTCATCTCAGTTCGAAACAAATAAGCTCGATTATTTTTCAATGAGGCGTGTTATATCACGCAGAGTTCGACTTTTTTTGATTGCTTATTCATCTACGTCCCAGAAAAAATGGCTTCATATGCCTTGCATTATTAACTGATATTTTTATCCTTTAAAGGAAACAAATTTGGACTTGCTCTATTGGGCCCGTTACGTCTCTATCTGTAGCATTTATTTCATTTGCCCAAAGTAGCCATAGATTTCTGCCAATTGTTTTCTCAGTTATTGCGGATATTGTTCTCATTGAATTTATAAAATAAAAAGTGGGGTTCA
>CM042748.1:21559461-21579461 GCA_022496165.2 Catalaphyllia jardinei
ATTTTTTTAACAGAACGGGTATGAATGCATAACAAGGCCATTTGATTCCTCACCGCATTCAAGCACTGAAGTCTTGGATATTTTCCGAGCATATCAGCTGGAACGTTTTTTTCCTGGCCAATAAAGCTAGCACGTGTAATCCACCACTCCCTTTCATGGAACTGAAAGAGCTGGTTGACACATCTGGTGATATATGCAAGACAACTGATTCCAAGTTTCGAAGTCAGGTGAACCTGGGGTGATTTCCTTTCAGTCAACAAACTTTGGAACTTTCAATCAATAAAACCACTTTGGAAAGTGCTTAGGGTTTCCAAATACAAACTATTCGGAAAAAAATTCTGGAAACTCGGGAAGGAAAATCTAGTTGAATGGAAATTCATGCTTAGAAGTTGTCGAAACTGTACGAGGTTGTTCTCATTTCCTTAAATTTCAGAAAGTGCTCTTCTATATCGACCCAGCCAGCCATCTTCAGAACTGCAAACTGGAAAGCGCCCCTGATACTGATTTAGTTACGTTTTGCCAAACAAATTCCATTCCATTGTCAAGCACAGTTGTATCGTGTTGGCTTTGGTAGTTTTTTATATATGATGTCTCAGAATACTTGTACAAAATAAACTCACATAAGCCTTAGCTGATTTCATTGCAAATGAGATAGTATTCAGAAAAGAGAAAAACCGAAAACCAGAGTTCCTGAAAAAACCCTCCCTGAAAAACAAACTCATTCGGGAATCTGGGGACGTATGCTCTCACGGCATGAGTCACGTGCTACACCATCCTTACTATTAGGCCAAATAAAGTCCTCAGATTACTTAAAAGAAAGACACAGGTCTATTGATTTACAACTGCTCGTTTTCAGAGTCACGCCATTCAAAATAGGTCAAAATAAAAAAAATCAAAACCGTTCAATAGATTAAGTCCAGAATGCGGGGAAAAGAAAGAAGGTAAATATGCATAGACTCTCGCCAAGATTCAGGTCTCACCAATTTTTCTTATAGAGGATACGCATGCGCATGCGCCTAATCAAATTGCCAAATTAAGTGCATGTAAAACTGTGCGACGTCTAAATCAATTAAATGCGATGCGAATCAGTCGAATATTCGAACAGTCGAATATACGACTAAAGTTCGACAGTTGAGTAAAAACGCCGTATTTTACATGTGCCAAATCGCATTCAAATTATGTTAAATAATTTGTTTGCTCGAATGAGAATTTAAAACACGTCGCTCGCGCCCAGCAATTTTATTGGGCAAAAAAATGCGACGTTTAAATCAAATCAGCCGAACGTATTCATTCGAGTCGACTGAAATTAGTATTTGATTAGGCGCATGTAAAAATGTGACGTTTAAACCAGGCCTTAAACACGGAGCGATCCGATCATATATAACGAGGACGACCAATGTTCCCATTTGATTGGCTTATGCGTTCAGGTCTAGCTTTAGCAAAATGCCAGGAAATTCCCGAGAGCGACGGGTGTTATTTGCTTTTTATTTTACAAGTAAACAATGACTTTTGAACTAAATGAAGGATAGCTTCAGGAAGAGAGTTTACAAAAAAAAGTGACTTTTTTAATTTGAACTTCATAAGTTTGTTCCTCCACTTGCGGAGTTTAAGAAGAACAAGTGGGCGAGGGCGGGGCATTGCTTGGGAATCGTGATGGAGAATGCTTTTATAATGATAAAACTATTAATTTGTTCCCACATCTTCAGTGATGTTTCCATCGGGTCTCAAAATTCACCAACACTAAATTGAAATATCATAGACTGTTATACTACTGATGTCAACCTTAAATTACCATACATAAGCCAGAAATCCAACGATAGAAGCCGCTTCTGAGGAGAACCTTTTTAGGCAGACATCGCTAACAAAGACTATTTTATCTTCAGAAAACAAAGACTAACTTGAAAAGAGCATAAGTAACATTGTTGAACGAGAGTCTTTACCTGGTTTTAAATGCCTCACTTTGTCTAAAATCCGTTGCCTTTTGTCTGTTTGGTAAAATAACACGTGTTTCATGCTTGTGTCAAATTCTTCAGCGCACCAAAAGTGAGTTTTTCTATCGGCAGTTTTCACAGGTTAGACTTCGTAAACTGTCCGTAGCTTAGGCCAGAAGCTCAAACCGTCTCTGTTAATCAGCTCATGTAATCGTTAACAAAAGACTTCGACTACCAGCGGTGCACGAAAGCCAAAGGAAAAACCGCTTTTCTCAAAAGAGAGAGTATTTAATTTGATGTCCGTCAGAGTTGTGTCGAAAGGACTGCAGTAAATTAGTCTTTGTTTCGGACCTCCAACACGTTACGTCATCAGGAAGGTAAGCACCTAAGCACGGTCCTTGTTTAAATTGCTCAAAACAGAGATGATCTCGAAGATATTAAACAACCAACAATCATCTCTAAAAATGCTGGAAATCACGTACGCGTTTCTGAGAATCTAAATAAGTCTCTGCTTAGGGGTGGGGAGGTAAAGCATGCCTCGGACCCCTTAGCTTAGAAAGGTCCACCTTCGGCGGCGATTCTCCGATTAAATAGAATAATCTAATAACGATAAAAATGTTTTTTCTTCTACAAATATTGCCTCCGTCGGATTGTGGTTTTGATTAATCGCATGCAGATTTTGGTCACACAATTGTTCTTAGAGTATCCCCCGGGTGTGGAAACGTCCAATCACGAGGGGTCAGTCACGCGACTGCAATGTGCGCGCCATATATAAATTATCAAAGACCAAAGGCCACCAATACAGGCAATTTGAGATTTTCTAGTTGCCGGGCCAACCATGTGTTACTCTTGTGGACCTCTCACGCGATGTTTATTCTTTTACAACCTATGCATTGAAAAGCAAACAAGTTTCTGACATTTACATCTTTTATAATAAGAGAATACAATTTCTACATGGGATTAAAAGTCCAAAGGGGTCATTGTCGTTGTCTTTTCTAGTTCTTCTCGTGTCGCTATCGAACTTTAGTGGCTCATTCGAATCGCTGTTCGCTAATGAGAAGTTCTCGCGTCGCTGTTTTCAGGGTCGTGTCGCGCAGTGTCGCTTTTACCCCTCGGAAATGCTAATCATTATCAGTATGCATCAAAAACAAGATAATAAGCGTGTTAAATTAGTATGTGTCCAAGTGACTTATGAAAGGAAGTGACGCATAACAATTGTTTGCCAAAAACTAAGCAAGGTACGATCACTTTGTAAATTTGATCCTGACTGTTACATTGATTTCTTGCCAAATTTGTCTTGAGTTGAGCCGATTTAAGGTAGGTAGCAAGATTTCTCTGATTTCGATATTACCGACAACTACACGTATGTGTGGCATGTGTGTATTTTGCCACTGTACTACGTTGAAGTATAATTAAGTGTTGTTGTTAAGAGTTGTTGAACTCCATTTAGGCACATTTCGGTTCCCAATCTGGAGGACAAATCAGTTTTCTACCCTGAGAGGAATAAACCTTTTGAAAAAAAAAATACAATCTTATTGTTTTATCCTCAAAATTGGGTTTTTCCTCGCAAATACTTCTTGTTTTTATTGCCTCGTGGACAGGAGGATGTGGGGTGAATCGAACATTCCTGTGGAAGACATTCCTGTGTAACCAATCTTTGCATTCTTAATGTACGATTCCTGTAAAGTTAGAAATATAGGTAGATACCGTGTGGGTTAATAATCAATTTTGGCTTCGAAAGAAAGGTACAAAACTGATAATAAATTGAAGGTGTTTCGTGCTATTGATTTTTGAAATACAAGATTCGACCACACGGCCGTGCAGATTTATATATTTATTTTTTGTTACGGGGACTGGGATGCATACCTTGGATGCTCAAACATTTTTAGCAATTTGTTGATGTCCGTGCCCTCAGTTCGCTCAACTCTCTTCTAAAGATGACAATGGGTGGTTAAGAACTAACCTGTAAAAAGCGGCTGAAGTGCACTTTCAAGTTGCGCTCAACCATCCCTACCAGCTTACTTACGCTCTATCAAAGCAATTTCAGCGAATCGAATATCAATCAAATTCGTTTTTCTTCAGCTTACTACAACCTTGGTCTCAAATATTGGAAAAAAATCGCCCCTTCCCCCCAGTTCAATAATGGGGTAAAAATTCGTGTCCATTGATTGCGTTCGTATCTTCAACATTGAACGGGGGCGCGGGGTAAATTTCCAAGACAAAACGTCCAAGGTGTAGTATTGCACACAAGACTTGATGTATAAGACACGTACATAATTTTCGCACTACTCCCGGATTCCAAGCAGAAGAACGACATAGAAAACGGAGAACTCCAACTTTGTTAAGCAAACAGGAACGATACAGTTCAAGCAATTGGAAACAACTTCAATCAATTTCTTTTTCTATCAATTCCCTGCCCTGTCTGTACCTCGCCCTGCCAACTTACCAGTGTACAGCCTCTAATCTACCCGATCATACCCATACATACATACATAAAATTTTTTATCAACCTACAAAGTCTTTCTTTTGTCACAATTTTGGTATCGGAGATGTTCATTCACCCCTCTAAATCTCATATTATAACGTTTTTTTTTCTTATAATATTATTTCTACAAAAATGAAGCAGTAGTCACTTGTAGTCATAGCTGCGTTGATGTTTGACTTCCCTGCAATAACTGCAGACATTTTGCGCCGATATAGTTGATAACTTGAAAAGGTCGATAGGAATAATTTAAAAATCAATCCTTACAGAGAATCCCTTTATAAATTGCCGATACAATTTATTGATTTCAATTGATTTTTATCAATGATCGATTTTATCGATTCAACACTCCAGCACTATTGACACGAAGTAGTCCAAAGGGCCTTTCATTGTAACTGTTTGTATTTCACATATTTTTCCGTATATATTTCAACGATCGCCCTTTTTATTTACTATTTGTCAAAGATTGCAGACTGGCGATCGAAAGCTCGTAATTTTAAACTTTTTTTTAACCAGAGAACCTATTAAAACTTTAAAAACAATGTTAAAACGTTTTCATTTTTCAACATCGCCCAGAATGCTATTGTCTTTCGCGACATGTACTTGCAGTGCCCAGTTTTTCAATGCACGGAATAATAGAGGCTAGAGTAAGCTTTCGGATTTCCGACTGCTCTCGTTAGTGAATCGGTGGCTGTTAATCGAACGGTCTGATGTGTGAAGTAAAATCCGAAGGTGTAATAAAGTTAACAAAAGCGCTCTAATCGAAGGTAATTCCTCTGAAATAAATCTGACGATAGATTTTCATTCAAACTTTTTCCACTGAATATTTATCATATGAGAAATTCAATTTTGAAATAAAAACGGGGGTACCCGTGCTCATTAAGGAGCACTGAGACATTGAAAATGTCCCATTTTGGCATTATTTAATACTAACTTATTACAAGAACGCATTCCCAGTAATAATTGTAAAATCTTTGTGACCGAGACTCTTCAAAAAACGCATTAACCTACAGTCCAATACATTGTCTCGGACACAAATAAACATTTTAAGTTTGATTTTATACAGAGAGCTGAAGTCTTGATTAAAATTTGAACCAAATTTCTTGACATGGTTACCAAACGGCAAACTAGAAAAGACCACAGTGTATCTGCTATTTTCCTTATTTTTTTCAATTTTCAGCGATAGAAATCAGAGAAGTCTTTTCTCACGCAAAGCTTGTGATAAGTTCATTACAATGACTGGATACAAAGGTGGGGTACCAATGCTCGTTGGTGAGCTACAGCCATTTTTCAACTGACAGAGATCAATATATATCTTATTTTAGACGTTTTGTTGTGTAGTATCGCTGATTATGTTTACGAGTTGCGCCGTATTTTGGCGAGCCCGTAAGGCGAGTCAAAATACAATCAACGAGTAAAAATTCTCAGCAATACTACACAACAAAACGTCTAATAAGAGATTTATTATCCAACACGGCAAAGTTTTATGTAAGTGTGGGCGAATTTCGCGGATATTTACGGGGAATGTGTGACAGAAGTTTGCGAAGCGGAACGGAATTGTCGCGGGAAATCCAGCTAACTGACTGGTCAACAGCAAACAAACCTGTCTAACCGGTCGTCTGGAGTACAAATACCGCGTGATATTTGTACTCTACGAGGTGCAGTTGGATAATAACAAGGGAAATTCCCCATGTTTTCAGTATGCGCGTGCATTAGAGCGCACTAAATGACGCCATAAACTATGCGCAGAAAGGATGCGCAATGCAAATGTGAGGAATCACCTTAAACGCAGCCTACACTCTTCACAAGACAATTTGTCAACAAAGTCGTTTGCAGAGACATTCTCTCTCCTTTTGTGTTGACATGCAACACTCGCAATGGTTTGAGCGGGGAAGCCAAAAGTTTTCCTTTAAAAAAGTTATATTTCTAAAGCGTTGCCAAATGGAAAGTGCGGTGCGCGAAACATGCACTCGCATCTAATTTATCGTTGTCCTCTTTTACTCGACCGGTCAAAGCAGCTCATCAGACGCACTCTTTTAGTGGGTCGGTATACGTAGTCTGTACGTTGATCAAGGACTTTACAAGACAACACAGGTCTTTTCTATTTGTACGACGGTTTAAGTCTAGCAGGAATTTCAAAGCGAACCCGAGCTATTGTCATGCAAGACTTAGTGAAGGAGCGAAGCAAGAACTGTAGTGTAAAAATCTTAAGAGGAAGTTTGTGACCACTTTGAGCCATCAGTTTAATTTGAAACTGAGCATAAAGTCGTCTCAAGCAACATACGGTCAAAGCCACATGCAAACTTTCTTTTTGGTCAAGCACGCGAGCGAAAAAAATTTAGCTTGGAAGTTTACTCTGTACCAAAAATTCCTTGCAATGGACCAAATTCTAATAAAATTTGCGACAGGTTTTTTTAAACTGCGGTAATATCTCAGAAAAGGTCTCGTATTTTCTACTGTCATGTTCAAAAGCCATTTGCAAACTTTTACGAAACTGGACTAAAAAGCTCGTAGTTGCGCAAAACATACATACTGTCTGCAGATGTCGGTCATTTTTCTTATTGTCTGTACAGCTGAGATCATTATTCAGTTTGAATTTCCGCGCGGAAGTCACATAAAAGTCCCGGATGTGTCACGGCATTGTGGGCGATGAAATAGTGGCTGCCAAATTACCTTGATTACCTACTAACTAATTTCGAGAAATATTTGAAGTTTGTCTTAAACATATACCACAGCATCCCGTTCTTCCCCACATACTATCACCTCGCACGTTGCGTGTATGCTTTCATCAACAGCACAAATACATGTACTGTTATTTACCTGTGTTCCTGTGCCCTGTTTAGCCGTTTCGAAGGAAATCGATTTGAATGAAGCAAAGGTGGTTTACATTTCGAATATTGTATTAGAATGATTTCACAAACCCCGGTTTTTATATGCTAATTGCAATCCTAAAATGCTAATGTTCCAGAACAATAGCGTGAGCCAGCACATTTTAAAGTACGCTGTTCTAGTTCCGAGCTGATTTCCTGCAAACACAAACGGCATTGCTTACAGTGTTTTAATCTCTTTTTTTCATCGAACACAAGCGCCCTCGATCTCATTACAATCTAGGTCTCGTTTGAAGCTTTAACCAATTTAGAAAGCTTAGCTGTGTGCACCGAGCTCTGGCTGATAAGGTGTATCCAGATGCTGGTCACTTGTGACACCCGTAAGAGTTAACAGATGCCTTTATTAAATCACAAGGACAGAAGGCGAGCGCGAAGGTTTAACACGCTCCTCTCTAAGAGGAGGAAAAACGAAATTAGTTCTTGTTTGAGCACGTTTTTACTTGTGCGTGTGGCCATTATTTATTTATTTATTCTTGACGTGGAATAACAGAGACATTGCAGTTGTAAGCTCTATTTCCAATCGGCCTCTGGAATCTGTTCAACGAAAGAGTTTAAAAACATGGTGTCTTTCAGTTGTAGGCGCACATGCAGGAGTTTTATTTTTTTGAACACGCTCATTAGCATTTAAGGATTCCAATTAGCATATAAGAATCGGGTTTTTTGAAATCAATCTATTGTCTCCCACTTTGTAAATGTGACGCTAAAATGTTAATTATCTTTTTTCTTGTTTCAGTCAACAATGCGTCCATTGATTATTTTACTCGTCGCTACAACCACTTTGCTATGCTTATTTGCCAGTGGAGTTGATATTGAACATAGTGCAGCGTTTGAAAGAGTCGCTGAATGCATCTATATTTGTACTCATGCTGACAACGCTGATGAAAACCTACCAGTGGAAACAGTTATCTGCGATGCCCACAAGGTTAGAGTCCGGTTAAACTCTCTAGGCACTTGAAAAACCCGACTCAATGTAAAATGCATTTTTGGTGAATTTTGTAAATCAAATACAGCACTGAAAGGGTTATTATCCTTTTGTTATTTTTTTATGTTTTTCCTGATGACTTTTTAAAGCCGTATACCTTCAGTTATATACTTCTGCCCTTAATTAAAATATTTTACCCAAGAGCTGAATGGCATTATAATACAATCAAGGTTTGAGCACATTATGGGTTTGGGAGGCGTATTAGGGCAACGAAACAGTGTCAAATTTAATTAGAAGCACCTAATTAATGGGGCAGCTTAGATTCTTAGATTTGTTTAGATTTTATATTGATGTCTGTCTTCAATAATGTCGAAAAATGTTTCATTACAGAATTTAATTTTACTAATACTTTTAACAGCTTAGTTCGTTAGCTGGAGACCTGCGTATTAAGATGTTAATAATGTGTACTTAATTTTCTACTAGACCGGGTATGAATGCATGATAAGGCCATTTGATTCTTCACCGCATTCAAGCACTGAAGTCTTGGATATTTACCGCGCATATATGTTAGAGCTGTTTTTCCTGGCCAATAAAGCTAGCATGTGCAATCCGCCACTTCCTTACATGAAACTGAAAGAGCTGGTCGACAGATCTGGTGAGATATACAAGACATATCCTGCATGACAGGCCGTAGAAGGGGAGGAAAAGGGTCAGCATGAGCGTGGGAGGATCGAGCACGCTTAGAGGGTGTGCTCGTCTTTCTTCTTTCCTCCCTTTCGCACGCCAGCCACGCAGGCTCTGCAAGACATGACACAGTAACAAAGTGAACCTGGAATGCTTTTCTTTTAACCAGCAAAGTGCACTGGCATTGAGTTTGCTTTGATAACTTTGAATTTCTTGAAGAAAACCCCTTACATTAAATGCTAACAAATTATGAAATTCATTGCCCGACAATCTCCGTGTATCTGCTTCCCTTGTCGCCTTTAAAAATGCATTGAAAACTATTAAACTGGACAATGAATGACCAACGTTAAATTTTTGTATTACCTGTACATACATGTACATTTTTATTTTTCTTATTTAATCTTTATGTAATTTACTTATCTCACCTTCTGATGTACTTTAGCTATTTTCTGGGTCATTTTCTTCGAAGATATTAGCAATTTTGCTATCAACAAATTCGAAGTTAAATAAAGTTTTTTGATTTGATTGATTTGACATGATAAAAAGGCGGGAGCCAACGTCCGCGAAACAGCAAACTTAATGTGGAATCCTGGAACTAGTGCTTTCGCCACGTTTGTCACGTGATACATCGTCCTTAGCATCAGGCCAAATCAAGTTCTCAGGTCACTTCAGAGAAACAAAGAGGCATAGATCGTGTTGTATAAAAATAATTGGTGATCTTTAATTATTTTCGAAAGGTATTGGTATTACTTAGAATGCGATTATAGATTTACAATACGAGTTGCTCGGGCGTTAATTTGTTCTGCAGTACAAATAAAAAATTAGCGATAAATTTGCCTGCTCTCAACCAATCACAAAGAAGTAAATTTCACCTTAATATCAAGTAACTGCACGCGAGTGTAAATCAACAATTTTAAACAGTTCTTTTTATTTTAGATAAAAATGCAAGAGATACGTCGCTAAACCTAATTATTCTCTTTCAGGCATAATGGAGAAAAAAGGCTTAAAAAGTATTGGTAAGTTTGCAAAGGCGCAGGATTGGGCAAAATGTTAATTTCCTCTTTGAAAGTATCAGTTATCACTTCATATCTATGCGATAAAATAACGACTGAACTGAAAGCAGACACCGTTGCAGGTTAAAACGTTATCTGAAAACTCTAGCTCGTCATTCAGCGCAATTTACTCGTATATACCACTCAGTAACCCAATCACAATCTTACCAGTGATATTTCTTGCATATCTTGCAGAAAACGACGAATATGTTCCATGCGCAGGTGAAATCAACATGAACTGTTACACGGCGGGCGTCACTGACTGGCAGGCGCATTCCAGTTACTTCCGTATACACCTTGACCATGCCAAATGCTTTAAAAGAGAGACACCAAAATGTGATTTTCCTATTCAACGGCACATCAACGCCGTGGTACAGGAGTTCACCAAGCATCTGAAAGTGTATGAGCCTTTGGAGGAGCTGTAGACAAGACAAGACAACTTTATTACTGTAACGAATCAGATCAAGCAACTGCATGATTACAAGTTATGCCATAACCTTTTCTAGGGAAATATAGTTCTGTGATTTGCATGTATGTCGATATATCGGGAACTATACTGAAGGACTGTTGTTTCAGTCTCTATCTTATTGGTCTTGTATAGTGATTTGATGATGTTCGGATTCTGCTGGGCAAACCATAGGTAACCCAGGCTCACTGTGTGACACGTGACATCACACGGGTAAATTATAGGGAACATATGATGCGAAGTTTAGGTCTAAAAATTTGGCTCTGCCTGGGTGTAAGAACCTGTGAAACTCACAATTGACGTAAAACAAAGAAAACAAGTTAACATAATAGACCCTAACCCTAACAATAGCTACAAAACAAAGAAAACGTTTACAGGTTCTTACACCGAGGTAAAGCCAAAAATTTGCTAGAAAATGGAAGTAAAAATCGATGAAACTAACCATGTGGCGAGTTCTTGTTGTCCTTAATACGTACAAGTAGTTTTTGGGAAAAAAGTCTCTATCACCTTTTCTTCATAGTAAAGTTGCACTTGCCACTTCTAAATACTGCGGTGTTTAAACTCAGATTAGGTTTTGTTGAAAAGAAAATAGTTGATCAATTAAAGATAAATAACTATACAGCTACCTGAAGTTTTGGTAGATTTTGCAGACTGATCCAATCAGAAGTAAGATAGAACAATTACAAAGTTGCGCAAAAGTTATCACCTATCTGCATTCCTGGCCGCGTGGTGCTATTCTTCTTACATGGATCGTTACTGACTTAAGTTGTATGCTCCTTTGGTGACATGAACAAGACGAAGTGTGGAATACTGAGAAAAATTGACTGCATTACTGACTGGTGGACTGATTCTGCGCTTTTTATTAATTAACGAAATTATGATAACCAATCCAATTAACAATTAGATTATGAGCTCGAGATTTCTATTTAAACAATAGAGTGTTTCTGTCGAGGAACTATCGGCTGATAGTTGCCCCGCGGAAATTTGATGTTCTTAAAACAAATATTAGTGGTAAAAATTTAGTGGTGAACTATAACGCGTGATAGTTGACGAGGGCGCAGCCGCATAGAAATCGAGAGCGAATAATCTATTTTTTTTAGTATAAATCTACTAGTCGTTCGAAACTTTGCCATTGTTTCCCATGGCGCAATGGCGGCAAGTTGTAGTTTTACCTGTTCCGCCATAGTTTTCTATTTATTTCTGTTCTGTTGTTTAAGTCGCTCTTCACTGTATCTAAATACGCTCGTTTTCTGTTCATCTTATGCTCTTGATGATTCTGGAGTTAAAAAGATCACTGATGAAGGAGATTTATATCGTGCAAGTTGCCTGTCGTCGATGCATTTGACCCGCCATCTTGGATCTTCATCTTCGACACGATCGCGCTGCTATTTCACTTCACGGATTGCTTATACTCCGAACTCTGTTTGTACCTTTAACCTTACACGCCTTCGGTTAACAACTAGTGGCGACGTCAGCCCAAACCCTGGTCCACCCATTATGTCCTTTACAACAAACCGTCGAGCCGTGCAACATCGAAGCCATTATCACAGCGACCGTTCCAACCTTGTGCGGATCAATTGTGTACCTGATCTCCATTTGAGAACATCGGCCGCTCATCCAACTATGTGCACGCTAAATGTTCGTTCTATTGCTAACAAATCTGCAATGTTTGTTGACTATATCAACGAGTGCAAAGCTGACTTATTTGCAATAACTGAAACCTGGTTATCGGATAACGACTCCGCTGTTTGTTACGAGATAACTCCACCTGGCTACAAACTGTTCCACTGTCCTAGAAGTGATCGTAGGGGCGGTGGTACGGCCCTTTTGTTCAGGGATAACATTAATGTTTTCAAGCTTGAATCGGGCTCAAGGATTTCTTTGGAATTTTCTGAGTACTTTGTCTGCACGGGTTCCTTACGCATCCGACTTGTAATTATCTATCGACCGCCGTACTCTATTAATCATCCTGTGACTGTAAACAGCTTTATTGACGAATTTTCAGAATACCTGGAATCTGTTATACTATCTAACGAACTCCTCTGCCTAACCGGCGACTTTAACATCCATGTTGATGATCACAATGATCCAGCTGCCTGTCGTTTCTTGGATTTATTGGATTCAATGTCTTTAACCCAACATGTGGCGGAACCAACTCATGAACTTGGCCATACACTAGATCTGGTTATTACTCGAAAGTCGGACAATCTTATTAGCGGTCGACCCGCGCCTGACATCTTATTTTCAGATCATCTAACATTACTATTCAAATTAAAAACAGCTCGACCGCCTCTCAAAGTTAGCCGTGTCTCATTTAGGAAGCTGCGATCAATTGATAAGGATGCATTTACGGATGAAATTTGTAATAGCGAGCTTTTCCAAATGAATTATGATGATCCTGATAAGCCTGCTGCCTTATTCGACATTACATTGCGTTCCTTGCTGGATCGTCACGCTCCTGTTAAGCATAAGAATATTGCTATTCGACCATGTGTTCCATGGATGAATGACGAAATTGTACTGGCTAAACGACAAAGGAGGAAAGCTGAAAGGAAATGGAGAGCTTCTAAAGCACACATTGATTTTCTGTCTTATCGTACCATGAGGAATCGAGTGACGTTTTTGAGTAACAAGGCTCGTAGTGATTACTATACAAACTTCATAAATGAGAACAGCATGGACCAGAGGAAGTTATTTAGAGCAAGCAAGTCCCTGCTAAATTTATCGAAAGGTTCTGGGCTTCCATTATCTACTGACGATTGTCAGTTGGCCAATGACTTTGGAAAATTCTTTGCTCAAAAAATTACTGATATCAGGGTTGCTATTACAAACCAGATCTGCCTTCCTATCACTATCAACGCCACTAGTACTGTGACTACTTCCTGCTTTTCAAAATTTAATCTGTTGTCTGAATCGGAGGTGTTTGATCGAATCGCAGCATCGTCTAAGAAGTCTTGTCCTCTCGATCCTATTCCAACCAAGCTTCTCACTGAGTACGTCGATGTGCTACTGCCTCCGATCACGAAAATAATTAATCTATCGCTTGATTCCGGTTATTTTCCGCGCACCTGGAAGTGTGCTTTGGTGCGGCCGCTGCTGAAAAAGGACGGATTACCACCTGTCTTTAAGAACTTCAGACCAGTGAGTAATTTGTCATTTATCTCAAAGCTTGTTGAGACTGTCGTTGCCAAGCAACTACAATATTATTTAAATAGCAACAATCTGTTTCCAGTGTTCCAATCAGCCTATCGACAGAACCACAGCACAGAAACTGCACTGCTTAAAGTTATGAATGACATTCTGCTTACTATGAACAACCAACGTGTTACTTTGCTAATTCTGCTCGACTTAAGTGCTGCCTTTGATACAGTTGACCATGACACCATGCTACGTCGACTTGAGTACTCATTTGGTATACATGGAAAAGCTCTCTCCTGGTTTGCATCCTATTTGTCTGGTAGGACTCAGCAGATAATGATTAACAAGTCACTATCTAAACCTTTTAAACTAGAATGTGGTGTGCCTCAAGGTTCCTGTCTGGGTCCGCTATTGTTTACGTTGTACACGAGTGAGCTTTTTGAGATCATTAAATATCATCTGCCCATGATGCACTGTTACGCTGATGATTCTCAAGTTTACATCTCATTTAGTCCGAACGAGCTGAGCATCTTGCTGTGGTGAGGAATATGGAAGACTGCATCAGAGACATCCGTTTTTGGATGTTGAATAATGGTCTCAAATTAAACGACGACAAGACTGAATTCCTTACCATTGGTACATCACAACAGCTTGAAAAGTTAGACAATATTAGTATTCGTGTGGGTGACTCAGATATTCATCCCGTGCCAATCGCGAGAAACCTTGGTTCTTGGTTTGATTCTAGGCTGTCTATGGCAACACATATCACAAAAATCTGTGCCTCTTCATTTTACTATATCTATAATATTCGTCGGATTAGAAAGTATCTTTCACAGCAGTCAACTGAGACTCTTGTCCGTGCATTCATGACAAGTTGCCTTGACTACTGCAATGGTCTTCTTTATGGACTACCAGATTGCCTGTTAAATAAACTGCAACGAGTACAGAATGCCTGCGCCAGACTGATTTTTAAAGAACAGAAATTTTGCCGTGTGACGCCTCTTATTTACGAACTACACTGGTTATCGATTAAATACAGAATCGAGTTTAAAATACTTTTAATTACTTTTCAGATTCTTAATTTTTTAGCTCCTACTTATTTGTTATCTCTTATTTCTCTTAGGCTGCCATCTAAATATAATCTAAGGAATTCTAGCGATAAATTTTTACTTAGTTATCCTCGTTTTAAATCAAAAGCTACACTAGGTGACCGTTCTTTTACCTGTGCAGCACCGAAACTTTGGAATGCGCTACCATTTAACATAAGAAGCGCCAACACAGTTAGTAGTTTTAAAGCCAAGCTAAAAACTCACTTATTCCGCCTCGCATTTTTATCATAGTTGTTTCTATTATTGTAAGTTTTACTTTTAATTGAAATTTTAGCTTTTTAAATCATTGTAAGTTTGCTTTTAATTGTAATTTTAGCTTTTTAACCTTTTTATTCCGTTTTTAATCTTGTCATGCGCATTTGAACATTTTATGGAATTTGCGCATTATAAATGTTATTATTATTATTATTTTTAAAACGCCAAGAAACTGCCTTGATATTGCCGACAAGAGTACACTACTACGCTACTCACTATCTATCACATAATAGATGGTGAGTATCGTAGCCAATCAGAGAACGGCATTCGTGATAGAACGCTAGTAGATTTACACTAATATTTGATAGAATGTGAAAAGAAAATATTCTAGAGATTCAACAAAGCATTATGCGTTTAAGACCATCGCACACTAGCCGATTTTTTGGCGCAGCACTGCAGATTTTTTGTCGGGGTCAAATCGGGTTAAAATTTGTCGGGATATCAGCTTGCCGCAAACTAGGCGATTTTTTGTCGCGACTATCTGAGTTTAGGCTTGGGGCCAAGTCGATCTCCACCATGTTGGAAAATACGCTTGTTCACGTGACTCTCATGACAATTCCTCATTGGTTGAGGTAGGCGCGAGCCCCGACAAATAGTCTTGGTCCACCGCACACTAGCCGACAAGGCCCGACAAGACGTTTTGAGATCTAGCACTGTCAGATATCGCCCGACAAGCCCCGATTTTGTCGCAGGTCGACTTGTGTGAATTTACCGAACACTAGCCGAGAAGTGAAGATTTTTTGTCGGCGACAAAAAATCGGCATGGATTGGGTTCGATTGAATTCGGCAATCGAACCAAATTGAACGCCAAACTTTGTGTGAGTTCAATTTCCGAACCAATCGAACTTAATCGAACAAATCGAACCCAATCGAACTCAATCCATTAGATTGTGTTGGACTGAGTTCAACTCAGTCGAACACAATTATGAAATAGATTACGTTCGATTGGCAGGTTTTTGTTGTGCTTTTTTACTATTCATTCAAAAACATAAACCCCATTTATAGTAAAAGTGTCCTCGGTAGTTAAGAGAACAGAACAGAACAAAGCTATCATTATTCCCGCGGGCGAATTCCGAAATTCTTGTACCCTTTCCATTTAAACTAACTTACAATTGCAGCAAGACAACTCGAAGGGTTACTTTTATGCAAAATCCAAGAAAATTACTAACCGCGACACAGGCAACGGCATAAAGTAGATGGATGATTATGAAAAATATCTTACTAACTACGACATACATGATTCTTTCAAATTCATCTTGGACAATTAACAGGGACCAAGAGAGTAAGAGATGAACGAGCGTCAGTACAGTATATATGAATTGAGTTCGATTGAGTTCGATTGGGTTCGATTAAAATTTCGTTCGATTGGGTTCGGAATATCCTCAACTAAAGCGCTAACGTTTCTCGCAAACTGAAAAATTAAATGAAATCATACTTAAAATCTAATGACCGTTGAATATTATTTTCTTCTACGAAAAGTGCATCTGTTGGATTGTGGCTTTAATTAATTTGCAACATATCAAGTAGTTTGAAACTAGACGTGACAAATCGAACTTGAGTTGAATAATCGTCAGTGTGCATAAAAAAAACAAGATAAAAATAGGTGAGTATCACCCTATCCATTAATATAGTCCATTAATACGGAGCAGAAGCATATCACCAGGTGATATGCTTCTGCATAGCCTGTGAGCAGGCTCTCATGCGTCGGAGCAGGAGCAAATTTAATGAGCAACGTCGGGAGAGATGCGTCAGCTAGCAGGCTCGCTTCGCTCCCGGGCTGTCGCTTCGTTCGCTGGTCATGATGCCTTTGCTCGTGCCGCCAACGATGAGAGCGGCTTCGCAGGCTAGCTTCTGCATGGAGCCAATCACGAAACCTTATGATTCAGAATCAATTAAAGGAGAGAAAATCAGTTGGCTTAGATTGTGCTGTGATTAAAGATGTCAAAGATCTGTCCAATGTTTTGAGTGGCACAAAACAAGTGGTGTTTGCATAATTTAAAACTAACCGCCTCCACGTGCAATTTGCTATCATGTTTGCTGATTGGTTCAATTTCACATTTTACTATTCAGCCAGCGAGTTGCCAAAATCTTCACACCTTCGGAGGGGCTGTATTCAGAAAACTATAGCGTCCGTGCTCGCTTGGTTCGACGATGGCTTTGCTCGTGGCACCAACGACGAAAGCCTGCACGGAGCCAATCCCGCAACATGAACTGTCTAAATAACTTATGAAAGGGATGGGCATGCGTTGCTCAACAATTGTTTGCCAGAAACTAAGGAAGGTACGATCAATTTATTAATTTGATCCCGACTGTTTCAATATTTCTTGCTGATAATTTTCTTGACGACGCCTAGACCGAAGACTTAGGTGGGTAGCATGAATTCCCTGTGTATGAGCACGAGTTCCCCTGTGTTTGTACATGTGCGCTTTTCCCACTGTGATGCTTTGAATTTATAATTACTGTAAGAGTTGTTGTATTAGTTTTCAGTAATATTTAGCTTAAAGCCTTCCTCGCGCGCTGAAATATTCTAAGGGAATTTTCGCGTGAGGAAGACTTCGGAGTCTTGGCTAGACAATATTCTGTTTTTTTTTTTTAACGAACTCCGTATTAGCATTCTAATTCCTCGCAAGTATCTTCTTGTTTTTATTGCCTTTTTTCTACTTCATACTTTTACCCTGTATATTTCAACGGTCGCGCTTTTTATCCACTATTTGTTACTGATAAAGAAATTAAACAGTAAAACAGTATTTTCTTTTCGAAATAATGACTGTCAAATTACCTTGTTTACCTGTTAACTAATTTTGAGGAAATGTTTAAAGTTTGTCTTCTCCACATAATAATGCCAATTCGCACTTTTCGTGGAAGTTCTCATGGAGGGTGGAGATATGTGTAAAACGACTTGGGCTGTTGCGTAAGCAAAATCTGAGCCACTGGAATGCATACATATGTATACCTTATTTCCTCTCAAGTTTTAAGTAGCTAAATCAACTGCAGAGAATACCATCCAAATATCGCGCGAAACGAGTACAAATATATACAGCGATATCGTACAGTAGAAATCCTGTTTGCCGAACGGACGAATGCAAAACTGTCACACTCTCTCTCTGTCACTGATAAATTTAGTGACTGCGGTGCAGGATATTAGGTCTCTTATTAGATGTTTTATTTTGCAGTATAGCTATATATTTTTACTCGTTCTTTCACAACTACGGCGACCAGCCAAAATGTTAAGCCTAGGTGGTCGCTTTAATGTGAGAGGTGGTCCACTTTTGAGGGCTTAGAGCATACTGAGTCAAAATTTATTCATTAGCATTTGTTAACTGTAGAGACTTACCCCATGTTTTAAATGTTTTATTCATGAGAACAGTTAAGATCGATTTCCGCCACTCTCTCGCGTCAGGTTGATTTTTGTTCCTTCCCAAGGTAATTCGGGAAAGGAGGAAGGCCCCTTAAGGAGCAAGGGCTCGTTTCCCGACCAGCGGCTGCAAATCGAGCCAAGTGAAAAGTCAATTTCAAGAAAAAAAATCCGGTACTTGCCAACTGGCCAATTAGGAATTTCCTTCTCTTGTACTACTCAGGAATGCGATAATGTTCTAACACCTTATTATCCAATTTATGCTCTATAAACTGTCACATGTCGCTTACGGGAGGTTGAAAACGAAAGAGAGTTTTAAAGTTTTGCTCTGAAAGTGGTCGCGGTCGCTTAGATAGGCGATCGCTTACAAGAAGCTCCAAATATAGCGATTTGACTTGGAAAATTTTGGTATTTTGGTATTTTGGAAAACTGGTCGCTCTGGAGAGATGGTAGCTAGTGAGTGATGGTCGCAACCGTTCGACTGTATTACCTTGGGTATAAGACCTATATGGGGCCAGGGGGATTAACTCTGCTTTAACTTAGCTTCATTTTCCTCACCTGAGTAATAGGACAAAATCGTTAATAAGTACGTGTCGATATATCTCACGGACTGTTGTTTCAGTCTCTATCTTGTTCCTTTATCTCGATTTTATGATATCTGCATGGATTCTGTTGGGCAAACAAAATCAGCATGCATTTTAAACTAATAGTAAATAATCACGTACAAGTTATTTATTTATCGGTCCGATGTCAAATTTAATCAGTTTGCGGTGGGAAAATATATCAGAGAATATTAATGGTCATTTGTATTTGCGTTTGGTGAAGTTTGTGTTTTTGTTTTATTTCGGTACAAAAAGATCACATGGGCAAGATCACGACTTATATGTATCCTTAGTTGTGTTCTAAGCAGTAACACATGACATAGAAAAACCGCATACTTTAATTTGCTTTTCAATTAAGGTTTAGAGAGGTTTTCAGTTGGGTGACGTAAATCCAAAACCAAGGTACTGAATCACTCTAGCCAATTAAGGGACTGTGCAATAATTATCAGGAGGGGGTGGGGGGGCGACAAATGAGCTTCGCAAGGAGAAATTTAAAGGTAAGTTAGCTCTGACCCCCCTCCAAATCTCCCAAAAATTATGACGCACCCTCCAACCACCACCTACAAATATCGTAAATATGCCTGAATTCATTACTTGCTTTGTACTGTAACCATTCGACATCAGTGTCTGGGACAAAGAGTGCATCGTAACTGTGTTCAAGAAAGTCGCCCATTTCTGAAGATTCTGATTGTGCATCGTCTTCTGATTTGTCTTGATTGTCTGACTCACTATATTGCAGCTCAGAGTCACTAATTGAGTCATTGTCTTCAAGTCCCAGTATTTGTTGAGCAGCCCGAACGTAACGTAGAGCACGAGCCACTTGCGTTGCTTTCCCTTCACTGACCTGTAAATTGTGTTGCTTCATGTACAATCTTAACTTGTGTGCGATCAGCGAGCTGACATGGTCCTCATTGCCGTTCCAGTCAATGTTTGGCAGAGTGTTTCTTACAGAAAAATACAAGGCTACCTATTCTATTGGTTCCAAAACCAACGTCCAAAATCCAGGAGGTAGAAGGAAGACAAAAGGAAAGCAAGAAAAAGGAGTTTTTTGGCTGTGAAAAATCGAAAGAGTAGAGCTTCTGTTATTTTTTTCCACTGGGGGGACACCAGTTGAGA
>CM042748.1:21626932-21651995 GCA_022496165.2 Catalaphyllia jardinei
AAAATTGGCGGGATGTTTTCATTCGACATACGGATGACATTTGTACTCACAAATGTAACAGGATCACCGAATTTTATGTCAATGGATTTAGTTTTCTACGTGGGTCAGCTGTGTTTGCAGTTATATGTGTTGTCTTAATTCTGTCCTAAGTGTGCTGCTTCAACAAAGCGTATATCTATTCAGTTAACAGAACTGTCCTCCTCGCCTCGACTGTTTGCTGACTGTTTTGACTTCGTTTTAGTTCTGCAAGTCGGCTAAACAAATATCCTACGAAGCGAAGATAAAAACCTTTCTGAACTCCGGCAGTGAGATGATTCTCCAAATTATTCAGTTATCATTTTCGCTTTTCAGTCACTAACATTGTTACAAACTTTTTGAACTTTGCAGAAATTAGACAATTTAATCTGGTTATTGATCTTAAGCGTACGTGTTCAATTACAATAATACTGAATTCAGTGTACTGTATTGCAACAGAAACCGTCCTCTCAGAACTGATTAGAGTTATTGTCAAGCGGCTCTACAAAAGGTGAAAGATAAAGTTTTCACGTTTACTGATAACCACGTTCTGTCCCATTGTGCATGGATCAGGTATTTTCAAAAGTTTGAACAGCTTCACCCGGAAATTCTGTGTTTGGTTTTCCTTGCCTTTCTTGAAAAGAAATTAAATCCACGGCATAACATAGATGAAACTTGAAACTTGATTTATCTCATCTTAGAAAAATATTCAAATAAAGCCGCGCTTTAGATTGGCGATTGCGCGTTGATGATTGTTCTGAGAACGTAAACATGCAGCAACTGCTCAAATTAACAATTGATAAAAAGAAACAAAGTAGTATGATTCTCAGTGCTACAGTACCATTACCACGGCCTCGTGAGGGCTATCAGGTAAGATGTATGTGTTATTGGATAATCACTAACCGAGGGATTATAAAAGATGTTCTTTTCCAGTCAAAGCTCATCAATATAATCATTACAACCTAGCTTGCTGGTCAATATGAATTTCATAACCAATGTTATCTTCGAGAAATTGTTTCTCGTAAAATTCAAAGTTCGAAACTAACAACCAACTGATATATCGGAAATAATAAAAAAGCACCATGTGATATTACACTAGTCTTAACAGTTTTCATGTCAATTACTGCACGCCAGATTTAAAACCTCGTTTTCATCAGCACACGTCAACGTTACAACAACCGTGCGCGACCGCGGCATTACAAACATATTTAGAAATGTATGAAAAGAGGCGAAATTTCATTTTGGATGTGAAAGATACGATTTTAGATGGGTCTTACGACAAGCAGCGCGCGCAATTTTCACAAATTTAATTCTTGCCTTCAAAAGCTAAGATGTTAGACAGTTCTTTACTCAAGAGTGAAGGCCGTGACTTGAAAAAGTGTCCAAAAATGAGCAAGTCGTAAGTTAATTAAAGAATGATTAATTTAGCATTATAACATAACCTTAGTGATACGAGCGTTCTGATTGGCTAAAAGGAGTTGCCCATGGGTTGTACGCTGACGACAGTTTCATTTATTTATTTGCACTTTTTCTCGGCAACTCTTTTAATCGATGCTGACACTTTTTAAAACATAATTCCTAGTTTACTTATTCTAAAATATGAGAAAATCTAATAATTCTACCGGAAATGTTGAAGATCATTCATGTGAGCCACCAGAATTTCGAGTTTAAGCTTTTTGCCGGGCCTCCGCCTAAGAGATCATGATTCTAATTTAAGCGAACAGGAATTGAATCAGCTGGTTGAACAAAGACACTCAGCAATCTGAGAAAACAGTGACGTAACCTAACTCACTGCGATCCAAGAAAAAGTATATTATCGTGTCGCTTTGTCAGTTTTTTGAATGAACATTTTCGCGCGGTTGATTATGGTTTTGACTTCGTGTAAACAGAGCGAGATTCAATGAAAAAATGTTTCTAAAACGTAAATGGTAAACGTGCAGTGTTTCAATTATCGACTTGTGGATACACTTGGGAGGTTTGCTAAGCACTCAAGAAGCTGGAGTCGCACTCGGCTATCGCCTCTTGCGACTCTTACGCTTCTTTTGTACTTAGCAACCTTCCGCGTGCATCTATAACTCGATAGTTGAGCTCTGCAAACATACCATTTCCCACAAGCAGTGTCTAAAAGTGTAGTCTTTTCAGTTAGGCCATGCACTTTTCAACATACAACATCGGCATATGAAAAGGATGGTACATGCCCGCATTTCACAACACTTTTACAATTTGTTCTTTTGAGTCATGGCAAGATCCAGTCTATTCAAAATAAATTATTTAGTGCTCAAAATTGAAATACCCAAAAACTGTTATCATAAATATGTCTTATCTTATCAATCTTAAATATGGAGTAGACATCATATTATTTAGTACCACGGTGTCATAAAAAAGTTTTACTTTCTCATCTTTCTAGAAAAGCGTTCTAATCAAATATGATAATGAAAACTCAACTGTCCCTTTTGGTAATCAGCGCACTGCTTCTGACCAAAAGAGGCCTCGGACAGAAAGGAGCCTTTGAACAGATTCTTGACGTAAATCTTGGAAAAGGTTGGTTTGCTGCAATTTTTAATTCTACTTTCGATAGTTTGTGATGATTGTCTATACGATTTGCCCTTACATACATTTTTGCCTAAAAAGCTGTTTGGTTACAAAAATCATTAGATCATCTGATGGCTTCGTGACCATGTATAGATAGACCCCGATGGCGTCCTCATCTGCGAAAGAACAAACTTAATTGCGCATGCGTTTTCAGGAATTGATACCACGACCAAACGTTCTCCCAATATCTTCAAAAAATAATATTGGTAGACAAACATTTTAGCTGGGTATAAGCGCTATATAATTACAAGACATCGACTTGGTTATTATTTGCGGCAAGAAGTGTTAGTTCAACAGACTTTCAAACTTTAAAGAATTTTTGCCGTAACAAGACACCACAATGCCGGCCCTCTTATATTCATGCATGTGCATTCAAACAATCCTATACTACGTGGAATAATCTGCTGTAATTCTAAACCATTACAGATAATCCAGAGAGCCCTCACTCCTTATTACAGCTTTACGAAGGGGATATCAAGTTATCTGAAGAGCAGCGACTGAATAATGCCTTGTATGGAAACCCTGATGGAGCACCGTCACGTGCCGCAACTAACGTTGACAAGATAAAGTGGCCCAATGCTGTTATCCCTTACGAGTTTGACTGTAGTGTCGGTCAGTTAGTGCATAAGAAATGTTTATTCTTTTAGCTGTTGCAGTCTGTTTTAGCTGTTCTTAATATTCTTCTTTCACCGTTATTTGAACTAATAACAAATGCATGTACGTAGAGCCCAACAAAAAGATGAAAGAAGCTGGCCTTTCTGTCTCTTTTTGCCATTGGTCAAACATAGGGGAAATCTCAGTAGGCTAACCAGCAGTCAAGGGGAAATATCACTGATATCTTATTACACTTCTGCTTTGCAGCTAACATGGATCGAGCTGTACGAACTACAATGGAAGCCATTGCCGAGTGGGAGAGCAAAACGTGCATCAGGTTCGTGAAGAGAACAACTGAGAAGGAATACCTGTGGTTCCACCGTGGAAATGGGTAAGAATCAATGAACTGCTTTCCGTTTTACAAAGTTTTGAATAGATCAATCTTAGTTTTATACTTGAAGGTCGAGGATCGCCTTAGGGTACGTTTTACTATTGTTAAGAGAACGTACTTCTCGGCCGGCAAATAAAAAGTATTTAACAGCATGACATGCGCGTGTACATGAATTTTTCAGGGAAAGGTATTGCGTGATGGTCCAGTGGGGGTAATATTTCTGATTTGCTCAATAGCTGTTGGTGCGAGGTTGGAAAAGTGTACGGTCGTAGAACATGGCTGTCTATTGGTAGTGGCTGTGAATACAAGCACGTCATGACCCATGAGCTTGGACATGCGATTGGCTTTTGGCACGAACAGAGTCGGCCTGACAGAGACAACTACTTGCAGATCAACTGGGAAAACATTCTTGACAGTAAGTATTCGTTGGTTTAATATGCATTGATTCTGTGGCTGGAAAAAGAAACAGAAACTGTGAATTTGAGGCCAAGCAAAGAAACGTTTTTGTCATTTTGTGCAAGAGAGGGTTAATCAATCACAAAATTTCAGAAACTGCAAGTCACCAATTTTAACTTCTCAGGATAACATTTTATGTTTAGCACTGAGTTGTTGAGTTATGGGTTAACGAACCAAAATGACGGTATCCTTATCATCGTCATTGTCATCGTTATTATTATATGGCAAGGTAAATCCGAGCATTCTGATTGGTTCTTTCTTGGTCAGGAATTCGCCATACGGACCGTTTCCATGAAAACGGTCATCGGCTGTGTATTTCTTGTTTTCGAAAGCCGGCAAATTCAAAACAAGAATGGCACGAGTGCCATATAATAAACCACTTACTAACCTAGCTTGCTCGAGCCGTACTGGGGAATATTGGCCCTCGGCCGTTTTTGTACTGACCTCGCTTCGCTCGGTCCGTACTGCCACGACCTCGGACCAATATTCCCCATCACGGCCCTCGCGCTCGGTTAGTAACAGGTTATTATTGTCTTAATCGTATGTACCAATGTCTTGATGCTCAAAATGAAAAGAGAGTCTAGGGGAAAGAGGGGTTACGTGCACTAATAAAAGAAGAGATAATTAGCGTACAGAAATCTTGATTAGAATCTATCGTAAGTTTCTACAATAACTGTTATATAATGAAACTAGGCAAGCTAGAATTAGGATTGACAGTGCATGCAAAATTTATGACCAAAGATTATAAAATCTGCTCATAGACATGGCATACAATTTCAAAAAGAAGGTCTATGGAACGGAGGTAGTGGACTACGGAGTCCCGTATGATTATGCATCCATAATGCATTACCCGTGGACTGCCTTCTCCAAAAATGGTAAAAAGACCCTAGAGCCTATCCGGCCTTTGAATGGAAAGACCCCGTATGTGAAACTCAGTGACGATGACGCATTACAGGCACGCAGGATGTACAAATGTTCAGGTACGAACTCAAGTACGACATGTGCTCTACTTTTTGTTTTGACAATCGAAACCAGGCCAGTAAAGTACTAATGCAAGGTGTCAAATTATATATATACGTGCATACTGCTGCGTGAACACACCCAAGTACATCACATCTGACTACAATATAATGTCAAAGTTAATCTTTGACTTTGAAATGGTGTCCATAAATTGTTATATGCTTTTCGGAAATAGTCAATGTTTATTTTTAGGCCGTAGCATTGATGTTCAACTTGACGAGGGAAAACAAGCAGGTGACCCTCATTAGTTTACTTTTGATTGTTTCATTATTGTTGGCTTTGTTAGTGCGCATTGCTATAATTTAATTTTTTTCCTTCTGCTTCTCCCAAAATGTGTTGGACCTATCACTTGGTCGCATTTCTTAGGCAGCCGTGATTACTTTAATATAATTACGGAGAATATAGTGGCAGTTCGCCTTTAAAATAATTGAACTTCATTTCAGTGGAATTTGTTAACCCTTTGAATAACTAAAACAGGCCGTCAATGAACTTCAGTCAGCTTTGTTTTTTTTCTTTTTACTATGTATTCCTTAGGCTTCAAACATCGGTTGTTTGTAGCAGATCAACAAGAAAGATGCGCAGACAGATCATCGCAGAGAGACTGTGAGGAATGGAAAAAAGCTGGATTTTGCGTGAAACACGAGTCCCTGATTTATCACTGCAAGAAAACTTGTAACCTATGTTCTTCAGGTAAAGATCAGAGAAATTTTATGTTCCTCAGGATAGTTAGCAGGTATTGCATTTCAGACAAAGAAAGATGGGCTTGGTTTGCTAAACCATAGGTCAGTAATCATCAACGATGAGCGTACAGCATTTTTAGGCGCCAGAATGCAGAGAAGCTTTCTTATCTGACTTGAATATACTCAGTTGTAGAGACAACTTGCACATACACGGTCCCTGCAGTCACTGCTAGCTATCATTCTTTAATTTCTTCTGCATCTGATAATAATAATAATAATAATAATAATAATAATAATAATAATAATACATATATAGCTTAGATAGCGCAACGCTTGTCCAGCGGAGCTTTATAATAATGGTGATATAAATATAAAATCAATTAGATAGTAAATTAAAAGACTAGTAAAAAAATCAATGAAAGAACTGCCTCAATAGATGGGCTTTAAGTTCAAACTTGAATGTTTGTAGGAGTTCCACTTGCCTAACATCATCCGGTAAGGCGTTCCACAAAGTGGGAGCTCAATGAGAAAACATTCTATATCCTTATGATAGGAGACACTATTTATATCCATAAGATTTATTAAGATAGCAATTGTAGAAAAGCATCCCATCTGAAACGGCACCTTTTCAAAAGCCCTGATTTATTTGAATTATTTTTCTGATTTATTGTATTTAGTATTAACAATTAAAAGGGCGATTTCCTATTTCCCATGCATGTGGACACCTTTGTGAATCGTTTTGAATTATTATTTTGCAGATAGCTGCATGGACCTAAAAATAGATTGCATAATGTGGGCATGTACAGGAAGATGCTCAGAGGACCAAGTCAAGAAAGAATGCCCGCACTCCTGCAAAACCTGCAGCGCAAGTAAGACTGCTGATTAGATCACCAAACTAACCTTCCTTGCAAGGATAAAACGTTACATGACGTTACGATCCAATATTGGTTTTCTGCTCAGTGTTGTTGAAGAGTGGTCAGTTTTCCAATGACCATCTTGAAACAAGATCCAAAGTAAATGCACCTTTAACCAATCACGACAGACGTAGATGACACGATGAACCAATCAATTTTAAACGAGAAGATATCTTAAGCCTGTGCCGCGCCATGGGAAACACGCCTAAGTTAAATCATGATTGTTTTTGTCTCATAATAAAACCTGGCTATGAAGCTTAAATCGGGAAGCTTTGAGCGTCTGTAGGAAGGTCGAAAACTTGAATTTGAACAAGAGAAAATTTCAAAATGGCTTACCAAGATTAATATTTCCAACTGGGTTTGCTTTCAGTTCTATAAACGTGAGTTTACACTGATTATTTCTTATCCCGTAACAACCTTTTTATATGTTGATTTCTTTTACTTAACAACCACCTGTACAACCAATAGCAACGCCGCCAACAACACCGCCGTCGACAACAATGCGACCAACCAATCTACCTCCTACATCTGTACATACCATGCCACCGACACTACCCAACAACACTGGCGTGGGTGAGTTTATGTATGAAGTTAGAGGGAGATATTATCATATTTTCCATGTATTTCGATATCTGGCTTGTGCTCCAAGCAAGTAGGATGCTCGCCTCTCACTCTGTACTTTGGTAAAATATTACACCCCTAGAGAAGTCACCTACTGTCTCAGCACTTCACCCCTTGCCCACTTTCCCAACGTTTCGCTCGAGCTCTACTTGTGGAATACCATACCGTTGGCGTGTTTTTTTTTTCAGCCTTGGTATATGTGCTAGGAATCTTTCGTTATTTTATTTTAAAATTGCTCAAGTTTTTGACGAGTAAATCATGCATTTGCTGCTCCAGTTTTCGGCATACCTTATGAAAGCCATCCGCTCAAACTGATTTACATGCACTGACAATCATGAAGTTTGTCACATAAGCAGGTTTATTATATGTAACTATACAATATATTATAATTATTTCTCAGGCTTGATGTGTGTAGACAAGCGTAAGAGTTGTCCATCGTGGGCTTCCCAGGGGGACTGTAAAACTAATGGCTGGACTGAAAGAAACTGCCGGATAAGCTGCAAGACACGGTGTGATACTCATCCAGCCAAGCCCTCAGGTAAATAGATTTCCTCGTTTTCCCTAGCTTGCCGTTTTTCACTCCTCTAGCTGACAGCTATTCTGCATGGCTGAGGCACTCACCGTGTTGAAAGACCGTGCATGATTTGCTTTCAGTTGGTAACGCCTTACAAAATTGAACCTCAGTGTTATATTTAACCATGCAGGTTCTTGCTCTGATGGTCTTGGTCTTGGATGGCCTGGAAACTACCAACTACCCGACAGCGCATTCAGTGCGTCATCGGAATACAGGCCAGGTAAGTTAAATTTGTGTCCATTCAGTTTCAATTGAGATGTCTTTTTTTCTAGCAGTGTCGCGCTGAACTTAGCCGCAAGGTAGATTCTGAAGTACAAGCAATATGTTAAGAATAATGTTTCTGAACTATCTCCAGGGACCTGGAGAGCAACGGCGGACAATGCTCGTCTTTACTTTGAGGATGACCAAGACAGCAAGAGGATTGGAGCCTGGTGTGCAAATGATCGAGATAACCAATGGATTAAGATTGATCTCGGTAAAACTAAGAGGATACGAGCAATCGCTACTCAAGGTAAAAAGAAAACAGTTATCAGTGGTATAAACTATCGTAATTTGAAAATGAAAAATCACAATCTGAAAAAAGAAAATTAGTACGAATTTAGCACAGCAAACCATTCTTATGGAGCTCTCCTTTGCTGCTAAGCTTGTTCGGTATACCTCTCTCCGGTTCTCTGTAATAGAGTAATTAAGCACTGTCGACCGCAGTCTACATTCATTTAATGTAAATTTTCTTGTAACATTTGCCAGGGATTTTGTAAATATTTGAAAGGAGACAGGTGCTCAAGGTATTCAATGAACAACCACAAGATAAATCATTTCTTTTTAAAATTTAAGGGGTATCTTCATACATTTGGCTTATTTGAAACGAAAATAAACATATCTAAAGTGCGAATAATATTTTTGAGAGATCAAGGGTGAACCTTTTTTTTTTATTATTTTTTTTTTATTATGTTATGTTTGCTTACACTCAACAATACTTTCACTGCTACCTTACACTAAAACAATAAGAACAACTACATACACTACTTACAAACAAGCAGAGCAATTCAGACAACTTACAGTACAAGATGGCTTCTCTACCCTACATACAATTTCCTCCTTTAAGAAAAAAAACATATCCTTTTATCAATTTAGAACCTTTTAAAAAACAGAGATAAATGCGAAGAAGCATCATAAAAAACCAGAAATTTGATTTCCTATCCTTAACTTATAATTTACTTTTGTGGTAAATTCACTCCAGTCAAGATTCATCTCATTTACTTTGCGAAAGTGTAGATAGTAGTTAGCAAATAATAAACAAAGATTCAATTCCCTAACATTGCTATTGTCCTTCCCACCCGACATTCCTAATAATAATTCGTAATTTGCCGGAAATATTGAGGTATTTTGCATCTCACTGAACCAATTCAACACCCGACTACGAAAAGAAGTTGTTGTGCTACAGTTTTGAAATGTATGAAGAACTGAGTCAGGCTCACCACAATAAAAACATCTATTGTTGTCTGTAATTCCATAGAGATTAAGCTCTTTCTTCGTAGCGACAATGCGATGGATTAGCTTAAAGTAAAATTCTCTCAGATGGCTTTCTTTGCAAATAACCTTAACTCTATTAAAGATTTGGTTCCATGGCAAGGTCGTCGGAGCAAAATCGCGGTCCCATTTCTTTGGACCAGTGGCCTGAAGCTTCCGTTTATCAAGAAAAAGCCAATAATAATCTTTAGATCTAAGTTTCAAGAGATCAATGGTTAAGACCGAGGATAATTGAAATAAAGTGCCGCCAGATATGAAGTTGACATTAGGCTTAGCCCGCACCTTGGCTTTTTTCCGTAAGGCACTCGGGATCGCAGAGATTACTTGAAAAAATTTGAGGAAATTACACTTAATTCCATAACGCTTTTGAAATAATTCAAATGATAAAAAACTGCCATTGGCGTCGATTACATCGTGCAGCGTGAAGACACCTTTTTCAACCCAATCCTGGTAAAAAAAAAGGTCTTACCATCAATGAGGATCTCTTTATTATTAAAGAGAATCATTTCTTGTTCATCCCCAGAGTTATAAAGACTTTTCAGATCCAGGAAGGAAAACAAGATATTCTTGTAGAAGGGTGGTGTGTCTGAATCTTTTAGAAATTTCTTATCATAGTTGGAGCGTAAAAGAAAATTAAGGCCCCCGTATTTATTAAAATAGAATTTTGGGATAACAGACCAAGTATCATCTTCTTCGTCATCCTTTTTTAGGAGACGCTGGATCCACGCTAAGCGCAAGGATTTAAACATAATCTCAACATCAGTGACCCGCAAACCACCATTGCTGTAGTCCTGATATAAGACTTGTCTCTTGATTTTATCTGGTTTGTTTTTCCATAAGAACTGAAAAAGTAGAGATTGGATTAGAGGCGAGTATTTATTGGGAGTCTCAAGCATGGAAGCCGAATAAACGATTTGAGACAATCCTAGGGTTTTCGCGATCAGGCACCGTCCAAACAGAGAAAGTTTACGCGAACGCCAAGCTGCAAGTTTTGTCCTAAGATTATCCACTTTCTTGGAAAAATTCTCCCTCTCCCTGGCAACACTATCATACGAAATAAAGGTTCCCAAAACTTTCACCGGCTCGTTGGTCCAGGCTAGACCAAGAGGTCTACTGCAGTTAGATCTCCAAGGACCTAGCCACAAGGCTTTTGTTTTAGACTTATTTAAATGAAGACCTGAGACGGCACCAAAATCAGCTAGAACAATAAGCGCATTTCTAACGCTGGTTAGATTTTTACATATAAGAGAGGTGTCATCAGCAAACTGGCTCAATTTAATCTCCTTATTAAAAAGCTTTATACCTTGAATGGATTTATCATGTCTTATTTTCGAAGCTAGTATTTCGGCCACCAGAATAAAGAGATATGGCGACAAGGGGCAACCTTGTCTAACGCCTCTTGACAAGAATATTTGTTCCGTATTATTGAAAATAGAGCTCTCAGCATTGCAGTAGAAGGTTTGAACCCAACGCTTTATGCTATTCCCAAAGTTGAACTTCGACAGAGTTTGTTGAATAACCGGCCACTCAACTGTGTCAAAAGCTTTCCTAAAGTCCAGCTGCAGTAAAATGCCAGGAACTTTCTGTAATTCGGCTTGCTCAAGAATGTCGTTGATCAATCTAATATTTTGACCAATAAATCTACCTTTCATGAAACCAGACTGATCAGAATGTATTAAAGTAGGAAGCACTTTTTGAATTCTCAATGCTATAGCTTTGGAAGCAATTTTATAGTCCTGGTTTAATAGCGTGATTGGGCGCCAATTTGATAGCTCAAGGAGGTCGGAGTCGTCTTTCGGAATCAGCGTAATAACTCCTCTCTTCTGAGATATAGACATTTCCCCTTAGAGATAGGCTGCGTTGAGACTTGCAAGCAAGTCCGGTGCAAGAAGCTCAAAGAACTGGACATAAAACTCAGCTGTGAAACCGTCTTCCCCAGGGGACTTCCCATTAGGGAACGTTTTGAGAATCTGACGACATTCTTCAACAGTTAATTGACCTTCCAAAACATTTTTATCGACATCAGACAATTGTGGCAAATCAACATTTTCAACGAAATGGTCAAACAGTTCTTCGGAGCCAGAAAATTGAGAGGTATACAAACCTCTGTAAAAAATTTCGATTTGTTTCAATATATCAGCATCACTGATGGCAGTTTTATTTTCCGAGATTTTCAGTTCAACTATAGTTTTTTGGGTAAAATTTTTGGCCTCCAGATTAAAAAAATACTTCGTCGGTTTCTCGCCTTGTTCCGTCCATCTCAGCTTAGATCTGAATATTGCACCCTCACCTTTTTTATCATAGTAGTACTCTTTTTTTAATTTTTCAAGCGCCGACTGTTTTTGCGCTAAATCCATCAGAGAGCCAGTATGGTTTAAAATTGTGATGTCTAACTCCGCCAACTGTTTTTCTAGATTCTCAATGTATAATCTTGTGGTCCTAGCTTTATTTTTTGCGAATGGAATAATAGCACTTCTTGATTCCATCTTAATTAATTCCCATCTTAAGCGCTCATCATCGACCTCGCTATATTTTATTTTAATCAAAGGATAACTCTTTTCAATTAGCGTTATAAATGCTTGATCTTTCAGCAGAGAATTATTGAACTTCCAAAGTCCTGGGCCGCGCTTATTTATGGCCATTTTAACACCCAATCTGACAGCTCTGTGGTCGGGAGCTATGGAGATTTTGATATCAGTCACGGAAACAAGGTGAACCCACGATTTTGGAATAAGAAAGTAATCAATTCTTGACTTCATTTTAAGTGCCTTGGATTCATACGTGTAAAACTTCCCATCTGGATTCTTAACTCTCAAGATGTCAACAAGTTCAAAATCCCTGGAGAACGCTAACACCTGGTCTCGGTAAGCGGTAGGCCTCCATGGAATACCGCCGCTTTTGTCAATAGCTTCCAAAGCAACGTTCCAATCCCCCCCGAGAATAAGTTCGCTGATATTTGCATTTGAACATAAAAACTCATTCAATGTTGCAATAAACTGCAGCTGGAGATCGAGATTGTTCGGGGCATAGATATTACAGAGTGAGACTTTAGTAGAATTAAAATCAATATTAACCAAAACTATCCGACCATCAACATCGGAATACTGCGATTCAATCAAAATATTGCATGTTGACGGGTTCAAAAGGATGCAAACACCTTTTTGGTGATTGGTACCATGGGAGAATAACATTTCACCACCCCATTCACTTTTCCAGATCAATTCATCTTTTGGTTCAGAATAGGTCTCCTGAAGAAAATAGCAATGACATTTTTTATCCTTAAGATAAGAAAAGATGCCTCTTCGCTTACGTTGATTTTTCAGACCTCTCACATTTAAGGAAATTATTTTGCAAACATTCGAGACAAGCATATGAATTTAAATAATTATGGCAAATTAAATAAAGCAAACAAATAAAAAGTAAGGATGAATAAATAGATATAAGCTTTCGAAACCTCGAGCTCAAAGACCCCTGCCTGCCAACTACATGAGTGCGCTCTATCAAAGCCTAGATGTAGTCGAGATCCTCAACGTAATAGATTTTTTTGGGAGTACCTTCTGGAGACGTTTTTACATAGATCTTACCATCTAAAGTCCAAATACTAAGAACTGTTCCATCCCGTCTACGTCTGTTGGCTTCAGCTACTAATCCCTTTCTATACGCTGTTAAATTTTCATGAATGAAAATTCGACTTTCAACTGTGGAGGAGTGGCTTGGATAAATTTCCGAGATCCTCACATTCTTGAGTTTGGTTCGTTCCCTGTAGAGCTTGGACTTGGTCTGGTGGCTAAGGAATTTGACCAAAATTGGTTGTGGTCCTTTGTTGCGCTTCAATTTATGACAAATTTCAACATCACTGGGTACAATGGTGATGTTGAGTGCTTCAGCGACTTTGATAACAGCATCTTGTGTACTCGCATACAGGTTTTCGGGGATACCATGAATTTCTAATGAATTCTTCCTCGTGTACTGTTCGAGAGCGTCGAGGGAATCCTCAAGCCGTTCAGTTTTATATCTCTGGTCTTGAAGTGTATTCTTAGCGGCGCTTAGCTCGCTGTTAGTTGCATCTAGCTTCTTTTGTAGTGCTGCATGAGCTGAGGCGGCTTGTACAAGTGAGCTCTTGACGTCTCTTAGCTCCTTGTCATTAAATTCCAACGAGGCTTTTAAATCTGAAACATCTTTCCTAAGCGCTTCGTTCTCTTTTGTTATATTAGCAATAGAACTTTGAATATCAATAAGTAACCCTTTAATTTCTAGTAGGGAAGGCTCACGTTCCTCCTGACCTTCGACTACTTGTGCAATCTCACCTTCGAACGCTACGGCTTCTTCTTTCGACGCCATATTGAGTCGTTTTGGAGCGTTTGGATCTTCCTCAGCTGAACCACGTGCTCCTCGTTTATGTTTTCTTGGTGACATGGACAAAACAAAGACCCTCCAGAAAGTGCCAAGAACCCGTAGGGTAAACTCGTGTTCAAAGATTTAGAAGCAGGAGGGGCGAAGCTCTCTCAGTTCAAAAACCCACGTCTGCCTCTACGAAGCGGTTTATCCGGTTTATTGCGCATTACCTTCATTAAGGGTGAACCTTAATGAAGGTAAAATTACATTAAACTGTTCCGTTATGAATTTTCGAACAAACTTCCTGGTGGACATGTGCAATAAGAATGATGATACCATTTTCAAAGAAGACTGAAATATAAAAGATGACTGCGATTCATGTTTTTTATTTTGGGAAAACTAAATATCAATGTCATTATTTGCAGACAAGCAAAAATCATGCGCAATAAACCGGATTGCCATAGTTGCCATTACTGCCGCAATTACTTTTACCAGTTTACAAATTAATCAGTGATACTCTGGATTATCTTTTCAGGTCGTGACGTTTTCCACGAGCACGTCAAGGAATATAAACTGGCCTTCAGTAATGACGGGTCTAACTTCCAGGTTTACCAAGAAAATGGAAAGGAGAAGGTTAGCTTGAAACGGCAAAACGCCGATTTCAATGTTTCACAGTCAATAAATTCTACAAATTGTGTCCAATGACCGTGATTCGCCTTTTCCCAATTTTATATCTTCCTACGCTTTCTTTTTTTACTGAGGATTACAAATGAAAAATTTGTTACTTTCAGACATGTTTTCAGTAGATGTATTTTTCTTCTAAGACTCCTTTGTATAAGTTTACAATGATTCGTTCACCGTGTACCCTGCAAGTAGTTGGTTTCTCCTTCGCCAAACGAGAGAGAAACCACTGCGAGCAACCGTCTGCTTTTCCATCGAGCATGCGCGAGTTCGTCACGCCCAACGTGATGTATTTGATGTCAATTTCATTTGTCAATTTTAAAATTTTATTATTTTTCACTGGAAGTGTTTCGGTACAAAAGAATGCAAATCTCTCGCCAAAAGCGCTGACAAAAGCCTTCCTCGACGTATTGTATATTTCTAGTTTGTGGTCTAAATATAAAGCCTATATTTAACGCGTTCTTGCCCTCTCTCGGGTGGGGGAGCTGAGCTGGTCGTTGAACACAACATAGGCTCGATTACCAGCCGCTGTTCGGAAAATGAGCGATAGGCCAGACACGAGAGAGGGGCGGAAATCGAGCCTAAACACAACACTCCAAACAACAGTTCGAAACAATACGAGTATTAAATACGATCCAAAGCAGGTTTGTAAAAGCTTCTTCAAGCGACTGGACGTCATCAAAATTGAAAACAGACGAGCACACGAAACACCAGATTCCAGCGATGTACAGCGCAGTCCTAAAGAATTATGATGAAAAGTCTTTCAGCATCGTGACCCAAATTTTCGCAGTGGACTTGGACTTTGATCACTACATGGCGGGTTCGCTTAAACGTAGCAGTTGTGTTGTTGAGCGCACGCGTCGCGAGCCTAAACCAGCTTTTAAACCAGTTTTACTAGTTCAAAATTAATTTATTGGTCCACGGCCCTAGACGGCGGTTAATTCAAAGGAACGAACGGTTACTCGCAGTGGTTTCTCTCTTGTTTGGCGTAGGAGAAACCAACTGATCACAGGGTGTTCAGCGTAACGAGTTATCTGACTTTTCTGCATTTACCGCTCTATTTGTGTTATGAGAACATTTAGTCAGGCCGTAAAATTTTTATTAAAAGGGTGTAGAATAATAAAAGAGATTAAAGGACACAGCCTCGAACTGCCTATAACCTTTTAATCTTCGTTGTGATTGGAATGTAAAGCATTTAGGAATAATTCTATGTTGCTACACTTTCTACGTGTATATGTTCTTCTCGCCTGTATTTTGACAATAGCGATATTGTACTTTGTAGTCTTAACACAAGTAGCCCTCAAATTTCAATAGTGAGTACTATATATACGTCGACTCGTCAATGGATCATTGAAATAATAGCGGTATTGCATGATTTCTCTAGGTCTTCACTGGAAACTGTGACCATTTCACTCCAGTTTTGAACACATTCAACCCTGTCACGGCCAGATATGTCAAGATCATTGTCGTGCAAGCCAGTTATCCGTGTATGCGGGTTGAATTCTATGGGTGTGATGTCTAAAGCTGGTACGTCTATTATATTCATGAACTCCAAGTTTTTAAAATATCAGATCTGAACCGATGGCATTAACATGCAGAAAAAAAAAAATACCTCTAAGCAATGTTCTAAGACACATAGGATATGATTATATCTAAAATCAATAGTTAAACAGCATTTTAGAATTTTAGCTTATGCATTATTATCATCAGTCGAAGGGTGTTCCAAATATACATGTAGCCACAGTGGCAGATCCAGACCTTGAGCTAAGGAGGGGACTTGATTTTTTTGCCCTGCTGGCTTTTCTCCCTGCTGTCATTTCTTCTTTTGTTACCCAAAATAAGGGGGGGGGGGGGGGAAGCCTCCCCTAGATCTGCCACTGAGCCAGTTCATAATTAACACTGACTAACGTCATAATTATTTCTGAATGCAAGACCTACCGCTTCATCTGAGTGAATACTTAGTTTAGTCAGTCTTAACTGACCGTATTGGCCATTCCGAAATTGAGCAGGGGACTTGGGCGACTTTGAAATTTTAAACAATCTATAAACTGACACCACCACATAAAAGATCATGTTGAGATTGGTCATTTGACCAAGTATGATGCTTTTAGGGTGAGCAGAGACCAAGTTATGGACTTTGAAATATGGTTTAAAATCCATACAAATGTCTCTAATTTTGAGACAGCGTCTCCCAAAACCATATTAACTCTTAAAATTTCTTATCAATTTTGTGACAACCGTAAAATCCTGTCATGCACCTACTCTTTGAATGAAGCTGAGATGAAAATTGCTATGTTTGCCCATTTTAAACAGTATCACAGAAATCATAAAAATTTTAAGAGTTTGTATGATTTTAGGGGACGCTGTCTCAAAATTAGAGACGTTTGTATGGAGTTTGAACCATATTTCAACGTCCAGAACTTGGTCTCTGTTCGCCCTAAAAGCATCATACTTGGTCAAATGACCAATGTTAAGATGGTCTTAAAATATGAAACTCGCCCCAGTCCCCTGCTCAATTTCGAAATGGCCAATTTCACATCTCATTGTTTTGAGTAACTGCATACAATCCAGAAGGCACTATCAAGGGTTGATTGCTTTTATGTTTTGCCGTGTAACTGTTTAATTTTTTCCTGTTAAACTGATAAATATAAAACTGTTCACTTTGTGGTATAATTCGCAGAGGTTCAAGAGCAAAAGACATCAGAACCGGGAGTACCATTTGGCGTAGCTCGTTCAAAACCGACATGGAATGATGACAAAGAATAAAAGCTCAGAAATGAAAAAATATCTAGTCTTCCGAATTGTTTTAATTCAGACAACTTACATGGTTTTTTCCCAGTGAGTTAAAAAAGCTGCAGCTCCCCTAACAAACATCATCATCATCATCATCATCATCATCATCTTATTAAAATAATTTCAATCAAACAAATTGATAAATTCATACAACCCTCACCTAATGCTGCCCAGTGTAAATAACCACACACAACACAGCTGAACTCTTGCCAATCCTATTAATTTGATGCGAATGGACTCTGTACAGTCTGTAGCACATCAGTAGAGCATAAATGATCAGAACTTACGACCAGCACAATGATGACTCGGGGATAGAAGGGGAATATTTCAACTTAAGATATTCCGTATTCTGCTGTTCTCCAGGGGTGAATATTCCCATTCCTTGATAATATTTCAGAGGATATTCCTTATTATTCTAGTTTTAAGTGCTAGGTAGAAGTTAAGTTTTACTTGATACTTAAGCCTGTGATTATTCATCCTTGATGAATAAACTTGAAATTTCTTTTTTTTTAATCCATCACGTTGATACTAAGAACCCTATAAACAGTTTTATTGTAAAAAAAAACAACAAACAAACAAACAAGAAACAATTGGTTTCTTTGCTCTGCTGCGCATTGAGCAGGGTTTACCTTTCCAAAAAAAGTTGAAGTTGATGAAAGGGAAGCAGGCGGAGACAATTTGGTCACGTAGCGGCCAAGCTGAGCGCCGAAGGCGGAAGCAACTAGGGGGTCCGGGAGGTATGCCCTCCAGGGAAACTTTGAAAATTTAAGATTTTGGGTGCCCAAATTATGGAAATGAACAGGCCTAATTTACGTTGTGAGAATATCTTTTCTTTATGTTTATCTAATTCACCATTTAGTTGATGAAAATAGATAAACACAAAAATTAAAAATAAAAAATAAAAAAATCCGGCAAACCAAACTCCATGCCATTTAATTTTCCGGCGGAATCAATTGCGGTCGACATCGGGGATCATTTGCGGTCCAATTTGGGGATCATTTGCGGTCTGGGGATTATCTGAGGCGCTGTACAGATCAAGTAAACGTATCTGATATCTGTATCTGATGCCATTTGAAGCGTAACTATGATGGCCTTGAAAGAGAATACATATTCCAAAGAATTTTCGGTTGCACGAGGGCAGAAAACGCAAAACTGATATTTCACGTACAGATGGTTTTTTTTAATGTGTATAGAATTAGTAAAGCAATTGATCTATGAAAAAAAAGAGGAGTTCGCCAACCATTTAGGCGAGTAACTGCAGTTGAAGAGTATGTGAATTTATGATTCAAAATACTTGAAATCATATTCTTTATTCAGAAAATCGTTTACAATCGGTTTCATTACATTTTGTTATAAATAGCCCATCATTTATCAGTCTCGGATCAGCGTAAGCATTCCTTCTAAACATTCTATATGCCAGCAGCGCACTGACAATCTACGACAAAGTTTTTTCGATTCACCATTTTTTCACACAGCCCAAATGATGGGCTCGAGCTATTTGATCTTCCAAAACAGTCAACATGCTCACTCCAGCATTCGAACGAGGCTCTACCATGAGAAAAAATTCTCTTCTTGACGCAACACTCGTCAGTAGCCTGCACACACTGAGTTCTTCGCTTGGAACGTGGAGATAAATTTATCTCCGATGCAAAGTGGCTGGTGCCAATGGCTTCCCTGTTTGGATTCCTTGGTGAGCAGGTTGCCTCGTAGGCAATGAAAAGAATAACAAGGGCGAAAATGGCAGCTTCCTGTACAAAAAGAGAAGACAGTCGGTTGTAACATTTGGCCCTGTTTTAGGACTGATTTAGTTGTTTCACATATACGGCAGCCTGTGACTCTTCAGGAGAGTGCAGTCTACACGAATTAGAAAACTTGATTTTTAAACTGAATAAAAATGTGAGGGTTGAGTCAAATCGGACTCTATGGGTCCGAAGTAGACTTATGTTGTTATAATCAATCTGTAGCACGCCTTTTTGTAGTTGAAACACCCACACTTCACACATTTGAATGACTTTGAAGACTTAAAAATTGTCTTGTGGGGAATCAAGAGCTAGCAGCTGGATTATGCCGCTATCGGTAATTCAGTTTTAAAGCTCTTAACAAGGCCTGGCAGTGGACATAAAATTAAGTTCAAGATAGTTTCGCAATTAAATCCAGAGGCTTAAATAAAACATACCTTCATCATTTGGTCCGGGGTTTTGTTTATCCGTGAAACAGTCTTTTTGAAGAATAATAATGACGATGCAAGTGAAGTGAAATATGAATTATTTCATATACACTTTACATCAATAATGACGATGTTGCTATAACTCAGTGCAACTCATTGTAGTCGTCATCGGCAAACGGTTCGTTCTTATACTTTCGCGCAATGTCACGGGGAATTTATTAGCACTGCTTGTACAACTAAAAATTGACTTTTTCCTCTTCCTGACTCTTTCTTTAACCAGTCGTTTGACTACAGTGAAACTGATGATTGGGGAATTTTTAACCATCTTTGTGCATATAAGTACTAAGTTTGTCATTTAACGTTAGCTCCTTAGTTTATAACCGGAAAAAGTTTAAAATTCCATCTTGATTCGCGTAAAATCCTGTCACTAAATATTGTATCAATAAGGTTAATGTTGCCATGAAAAGGTACAAACGGATTCGTGCTTGGTGGTCCTGTAATAGCTCTGTAAGACAGTCTCAAAGAAGATTGGGTAGCTTATGAGAGCAATGGTGCTTCCCCTTACTGAAAGGTAAGTGTAGGCCGAAATGATACATTATTTTCATATTTTATATTTAACCTCGAGGCGCTGACTTCTGATTTATCATCAATCTTTTAAAATCACGTTGGCTTACAAAAGCTTGCCGTAATAGGTTACCAGTTCTCTATTATACAGGGCCGGGTTGTTCGAAAGCCGGTTAACTTTAACCCAGGATTAAACGTTACCTGAAGCATTATTTTTTCTTGTGTAAAATTGTTTTTCACCTCTAACGTTTGGTTCAGTTTGAGATTACTACAGCTTAAAACTGCAGGGCAAACAATATAAACAACACCTCACCAAAACGTTACAAAACTGAAATCAAAATTCTCGCTAACTCTGGGTTAGCTTAATCGGGCTTTGAACAACCCGGCCCAGAATAGGATGATATTTGATTAACGGCAATATTTTATAACGTTCAATTTAACAACTAGCTCAAAGCAAATCAGTACGCATTGCGGATATATCAAGATAACAGCGTACAAAACTTAACTTGTTCTAATAATCAGACTTCAATTGCACAGAGAAAAAAAAACTTAATAAACAGACTAAATACTTTTCTTTCCTGAGAAGAATGTAACAATAGGATTGGCATGAAGCGATATTTCGAAGAAGCTCTAATGTGAAATAATGTTTGAAACAACCTTTTCAGTTCTAATAATTATGAACTAACCACATCTAAACTTAATATCTTGTTTACTTGCTTTTACCGGTAAGCGTTTGCTAAATACATTCATAGCTAGCTTTAAATCGAGTATTGCTGGCTAACTGCAAAGTACAGTTCATATTTTTAGTACCATTATCTGGATTGTATGTTCTCAAACTGTCAGTTAATGTACATGTATTCAATTTACAACACAATGTAACAGGAGCGCTATGGATTGTTAGCTTTTTTATTTGCTAATATATTTCAGGAACCCAACGCAAAAACGAAGCTGGTATAAATAATAGCTTGCTCTGTATTTGTGGTCGTAGCCCTTGCACGAGCATGTTAGCCACCACTAATGACATAAGTTTCCAGTTCTTGCAGTTTCGAAAAGGAGCGTCCCTCTGGGATGCTAAACTTTCAGGTGGCTGTTCGCTCATTCCTTGTTACGGCATGCAGGTCTTAGTCTAGGTCAGTGTTCTCACTGGTTAACTTTGCCATCGCATCCGAGTTTGAGCAAACAGATTTACTCAAAATTGCAAGTTTACAAATATAACTTTTAGGTACTTTGCACTGCTTTAGTTCACTGTAGAGTCCTTATAGTTTTTTGAATTATTTCTAACGTCATCGGAGAGAAATGTCACATGACTTAGTCGGACTATCCTTGAAGGCTTTACTAGTCCAGTTTCGAATTCGTCATGACCGCTGAATAAAAGCACTGACAATGCATTTTTACAGGGTTAGCCTCGACCTAGAGTAAAATATTCACAAATTCCAGCGAGAAGATGACCTGTTTACAGCTCCATGTATTGTTTAATTTTCAAATTTATGGCACTTTCCCGCCGGTATTTATGAATATATTTCTCAGGTCGAGGCTAACCCTGTACAAATGCGTTGTCAATGCTTTTATTCAGCGGTCATGGCGAATTGGAAACTGGACTATTACGAGGACTAGTTTTTGTATGAGCACTTTAAAAATATTAACTGAAAGACCAGCGTTACAGCAAAGAGATATGATAGTCAGATGTGATTGCTGTTTGTCGAACAGCTGCAGAACACTGTAGAGGTATGGTATAGCAACCTCGCTGCATGTAACATTAAGATTCATAACTCTGAAGATAATCTCCTTTTTGGCTTATGCTTCGTCTCTTAAAGTTTTAAATTGCTCTGCAGGCTTGCCTAAGAAGTGTTTGTTTTAGAAAGGTCAATGTGCAAATTTGTCAGCCCAGCTTTCACTAATTTCGCGCATTGCTTGCATCGACACAATTATATTTGTAAAATGCGATGCTTTAATTAGACTGGTCAACTTTTAATCAGTTTTTAATCAGACAACTTTTAGTCAGCTATTCCCCAACTCGGTTCGAAATAACACCTAAAAACAGGCTTACCCGAAAATATTACAAGTAACTTTCAGTATCATTTTTGCGGTATAGATCACAAACTAGGATTATGTAGCCACATTTCAGAATAATTGCCTAAAAGCAGCTCAGCCTATGCTTCGTAACTCTCAAAATTTTAAATTGCTTATACAAGCTTACCAAAATGGATTTTTTAAAAAAAAAGAAAAAAAAAGAAAGCCAGATCAATGCACATTTGTTCCAGCTTTCACTTCTTTCGAGCATTGCTTGCACAAGAACCAAAAATGTTACAAGTATGGATCAGATTTTCATTGCCATTATTCCAGTAAAGTATACAAACTAGGATAACGTAGCCATATTTTAGAATGCCTGACCTCAAAACAACCCAGCACATTGCTGGAGATGTCAAAATCATACCTTGCAAACTTTTTACGTGTTTCCAGTTGAATGGCGTCCTTCGTTTGGAAACCAGCGCAGTTTGAATTTCCGTCAGAGTTGTAGCGGTGCATGACATAAAGCTAAGATCGTGTTTTTAGCCATTTTAGGAGTTAAAGTATTGGGAAAAGTGCTTGTGCAAAAGGTTTTCTGGTTCGGTTCAAATAATCAGTCGACTAGATAGCCAAAGTAAGTTCCAGATGTTTACACTATTTTCCGGCCGCCATATTGGGGGAGCAAGGAGCTCCTCCAGCATAGCGACTCCATAATAGGCTCTATAATTTTGCGACGAATATCTCAACTTTGGGACAATGCACTAAGCATAAATAGATTGTGCTCGGCAACTTTTGAGCAACTTTTAGCGATTTGAGCAACTCTTTGTAGTACCAGCAACCTAGGGCAACTTTTGCCATCCTTGGGAACGTTTGAGCAACAAATTGATATAAAACCGATCCAAACCATAAAAGGTCGTTTCATTTCGAAGGATTTTATGCCCATCCAAGTAAACTTTGCAAGGTTGACTGGTTAGAAACTTTAACTAGAAAATACGTATCTATTGTTGAAGCTATGATTACAATTTCTTCACTCTATCCACTTAATGTTCTTTTTTATATTAATTTTTTTTATTGCGTGACGATGAACACACGTGTACTCTATTGACCTTGGAAAGAAACTATTTTTCTTTTTTAACGTCATATACCCCTTGATATATTTCAGGACAGAACGGGCGAAAACGTTTTCTTCTAGGCTGCGCATCGGCAGCCGATTACAATATTTTCCCTATTTACAATGCTTTCGCAAAGGCCAAATGATGAACTCCATGCATTTGATTTTGCAAAACAGTCGGGATGCTCACTCATACATTCCATCCTGACTCTACCATTAGAAAAAAACCTCGTCTTGACGCAACACTTGTCAACATCTATGTATCGCTTGAAACGTGAACTATTGTTTTCCGACGCAAGGTGGCTACGAAGTGACAGGCTGTTGTCAGTGGTTTGTCGTTTCGGATTCTTCGGTGAGCAGGTTGTTTCGCCGAATAAGAAAAGAATAATAAGGGCGTAAATGACAGCTTCCTGTATAGAGAGAGATGACAGTCAGTTGTAACATTTGGCCTTTGTGATAGGACCGGATTAGCTGTCTTCACATGCAAGTAGCTTGATATTCAAACATAAAAATGTGGACTCAAATCGACTTGCGTTTCTATTTTATATATAGATAATGATGCGTCTGTCAAAAAGGGAATTTTGAATCTTGGGCTATAGGCTTGTATAGTTTAAAAGCAATTTTTAACACTTCTTTTTTGTCCTAACACTACAGTTCTCACATTTTGAGGTACTTTTAGGATAAAGTTGGAAACTATTGTCTTATTGGGAATCAACACTACTGCTGAAAACACATTTTTATATTATTCCTGTAGAAGCTTTAACTTTCAAGATCTCGCAATAGAATCTGGGGGCTTAATTAAATAAAACATACCTTAATCATTTTGGTTTAAGGTTTTGATCCGCGAAACAGTCTTTTGAAGGCAACTGACGATGTTTCTGTAACTCACTGACACGTATGGCGGTCTTATACTTTCGCGAATTATCGTGGGGAATTTATTACCACTGCTTTAACTACTCATTTAACTACAGTGAAACTAAGTGATTGGAAATTTTTCGACTGATTCAGCTTTTACGCATAAATAATACGTTTTTCCTAGCCGGTATTTTGTCCGAGATAATTAGCCTTGAATCTGAATAAATATGCTGACATAAGTATTTTTCGCAAAAAGAAGAAAAAATATATTCTAAAATCCGTTCTTACAATTCAACTTTATACACAGAAATCGGTTAAAACGATCTTTAAACTACATGGCAAATGGTGACATAAAAGCCACTCTTAATATGCCTTTACTTACAAAATCGTCCCAGCGCGCTTTAAGCTTCTCTGACGGCGCTCCTTTGATTAAGCCAAAATACAGTCTCAATAGCTTATTCTCACAACCAGAAACTAATCACTTGTTAAAGAGGTTTGTCACTTTCATTTCATAACATGAAATGTAGGGGCAGCCACACGTTTCAAAAGTTAAATGATTTGTTCTCATCTTCTTTGCTTCGGCTTAACAACGTTTGCGTCTCTCGTAGTTGTTAAGGGCATGCGCTACGCCATCTGCAGGTACACGTTTACAGTTAGAATTAAAAACAAATTGTTGCTGTGTAGCACTTTGAATTGAATTGCATTAGATAAGGTTTACAAAAAGTGCCTAAAGGTATATTTTTAGAGACTTTTTAGAAAAAAACCTTCACCAGTGGCAAATTTGAAACGTTAAAGTTCGTTTAACGCTTGTTCAACGCTTCTTTCACACTTCAAATTTGCGAGTGATGAAGGCCAGGGTTTTCGTCTCTAGAAATACCTTTAAGGTGACTCAAAACAGTTTCCAGCACGTATTTTTGATGTGTCGACATAAGAAGTCTTCTTCAATAAAAGTTGCGTCTTATTATTTTTGAAAATTTCACCCTGTCGTTTTTCAGCTATAGGGCCTTAAAGCTGTAATTAAGATGGTCTTATACTCTGCCATTTAAATTTTTCTCAAAAAAAAAACAACAACAACAATTTTTCGGCACATGAAGATTCACCATCCCTGACAATTGTAAATCGTATTTTGAAACGGTTTTGCTGTAATTACTCCTTGATTACCC
>CM042748.1:21652005-21666575 GCA_022496165.2 Catalaphyllia jardinei
CTCCACGTTCACAGGGCTAATTTCGGCTCTCAGTGACCAAAGGATAACTTTAACGCTGTATTTCTCAAAATGACCAAATAGACCGATCACCAATATCTCGCGCGCGATATTTTTACAGGGTTTCAACAGAATGTTATTAAATTTTCAACACTGGTAAAGGACACAATTATCTAGGAGGTAAACCTCCAAAATTTGCAATTTATGAAGTTCTATTTCGGTTTTTCAGTTAATATAGTTAATATTAGAAACCTTTTTCAAAATTTTAGGAGAAAATCCCCCTCGAAACACTGCTTTCCGAGGTTTGGCTCCTGGACAAACTGCTTGTGGACAGCATGAACTGAATTCCATGCTTCTCGAACCATCCATTTATCGTGCTTATAATGAACACCATTTTTAACACTTAGGAGCTAGTTATTTATTTACTCTAGTGGCATGTGACCTGGAAATGCTTATTTTTGAAGTCAGAATGCAAAGTCCTTTAACGTGGTGCCAAAACTGTCCCACAGAGTTGTTTTGCAAAAAAATATATATTTTTTCAAGGTATAAGACCCCCTTAAGGATGATTATTGTGGTAACCTAATGTGTCACGAAAATAATAACTTGTTCACCAATGATATCATGATTGTAACATCAAGTTATAGATAGTGGTTATAATGACCCAAAATCTAACTGCTGGAATTAACTGTTTTGAGCCACCTCAAGCACATGTTGGATTTCAGTATAATTTTCTGTGGATAACAACTAGTTTCCCAGATGGAAGATTTAAATGGTAGGTGCTTAACGATTTGCTGTTATTATGTAGTTTCAAAAAGATGCGTCCCTCGGAGATGCTGAACATTCAGGCAGGTATACGGCACGCAAACCTTAGTCTAAGTATTCTTGACTTTCCCACCGCGTCCGCCGAGTTTGAGTAAACATGTTTTCTCAAATTTGCAGTTTTTAGATATGGTTTTTAGGAACTTTGTAGTACTAAGTCATTGCAGATTTATAAGATTGATGATTTTCCTTTACTGAAATAATTTCAAACGTTATCAGAATTGATCTGACTGTTCCCTGAAAGCCTAAATTTCAAGATGTCTAATTCAACAAGAACGTTTCTTACTTTTAACAACCCTAGCAAGACTAAGACCACCGTTACTACAAAAGGTGTGGCTGTCATGTGCCTTGCTGTTTGTAGACTGTTGTAGAGTACTGAATAGGGCTTGTAGAATCACGATCTTTATGCCAAGAGGTACATCCATGTAAGGACTCTGTGGTTGTAGAGAAATAATTCGTAACTCCAAAATGAACATCATGTTTAACCTATGCTTCGTAACTTTTAAAGTTAACTTTGCATTTCAATACTTACCGCTGGACAAAGAAATTATTTTTAAGCCAGATCAATGCATAGATTTGTTCCAGATATCGATTTTGCTTATTGCGTGACTACATGCTTGTATTCACAAGGAAATGATGCTTTATTATATTGTCAAATGCGACGTTCAATTTACAATAGCCATTTTTCTGCTTAGTTTAAAATGGCATATTAAAACAAGTTTACTAGAAAATGTTAACCAGTATACATCACATTTCATTACCATAACGTTTCCTGTTATATGGAACAAAACAAAACTGTATAAACAGACAAAAAATACATTGTTCCAAAAAAGAAAAAGTTACATTAGACTTCGCATACATGAGTGATTTTAATGACTTTGGAAAGAAAATCCTTAACTTTTCTGATGAAAAAAGTTTTTGTCTAGGCAGCGCAACGACAGCCGATGACATTGTTTTTGCTATCCACAACCCTTACACACAGCCCAAATGATGAGCTCAATGCATTTGATTTTGCAAAACAGTCGGGATGCTCACTCTTGCAATGGAACTGAACTCTACCATTCTTGTAAAACGTCTTCTTCACACAACAAAAGTCCGAATTCCGCGAAAGCTTGGAAGAGGACTCAACATAACTCCTTGAAGAGTTTGAAGTTACAGGAATGTTACGTTCTGGCAGGCCAGGCCGGTTCAAGATGACTTTCCAACTCTGTATCCGGCAGAATGTTTCACTGGACACCAAAAGAATGAGGATGGCAAACATGGAAACTCCCTGGGAATGAATTGTATTAATTTTGAGAGAGAAACTGAGAATCAAAAATGGTTTTCCAAGTGTACTTCTATCTAAAACAGACGGAGGAAAGACCGTGGGACGAACTTAAGATTTACTTTGCTTTGCTTTAAGCAATTTTAGAGTTTAAGACATAAATCATTCACTATATAGAGGTCAGAAATGGTTGGAATATAACCATGGTTCACTCAAATTGAAATAAAGGATGACTTGTACAACGCATGGTTTGGCAAGAGTATAGCAACATCGCAATGATCAGTTATTGAAAACGTTAGAACTATTCATATCTCCCAACACTTAATCATACCTTAACCATTTTAGATTCACTCAAGGAAGATCTTCTTGAGAGAAACGAATATTACTCACTCTCGCTTGTAGCTCTCTCTATTGAAATTGTGTCTCCTCTTATATGTTTCTATCAAGTAAAAGTGAAATTTAACGGGCTTATTCACCGTGCCCTACAATGCGGGGAAACCTTTCGTTTTCTATTGCGTTTAAGACGAAACAATTACTTTACTTGTCATATTAGTATTTAAAAATTATCCAAAACAGTAAATTGTACCCAAATTGATTGACAAAGCAGTCACAGTGAAATCAAGCGCTTGTAGGAAATTGCAACAGCATCTCAAAAGCTGTAAGAAATTTGAACATGTAAATCGAAAATTTTAGTGGATTCTCGTTCTGGAAAGAACAAGATCAAGAACAAACTATTCAACACGCGTTCAATAAATCCCAAATAGTAGTTATTAGTGTTATCTCGACTGAGCTCGTATACTGGGCAAACAAATTTACTGTCACAAAAAAGCGTCTTATCCGAGCGAATGGACTCGTACTTAAGAAAGGTTACTAGGCAAGAACCTTTCCAAGAGGGGATGTAACTCATTTACAATCCCTGCTACACGTGGTATGGTATGTTACATGCCACCTACAGTAGTTACATGACTTAAAAGGCTCAAATAGGCCAAATGGGAAAAACACAAAAAAATTATCCGCAAGCAAATGTTATATATAATATATGATCTATTTAACTCGATCAATTACTTATTCACAGACACCTGCTTTGAGACAAGCGTACTTCCTTTTCAGACTTCCCTTAATTTTCGCCCCAGTGAAATGGACAGTTCTTATTCTCACTGTTTATTCTTAGTTAAAACTGCACCGTGTCTGTATTATTCCAATGAAAGCATGTTGTGCAACAGGGGTGTAGCCAGGGTTTTTCAAGGGGGGGATCACACTCTGTGAAAACGAGGGTACTCACTAGATCGTCATGTCCAGTTGCACCAGTTGTAGGTGATCGTTTGCTTAAAAAAGGCTAACAAAAGGGGAGGTCACAGCCACGCCCGTCTGTGTTGATTAACCGTCAACGTGTGTTAGCAATATGCCGCTTTCGATCTATTAATTAATATCCTAACATGGCTCCGAGATTACAAATTTGTTACGTTTCTTTTGTTCCTCGATCAGTACTAAAAATAGACTTGGATAGAAAGAAAACACCACCAAATATAGAAGTTTGTTTAGACAATTGAAAGCCTCGGAGCCATGTAAGAATATTGATCAATCGAAGGTGGCCTATTCATAAGTTTTTCGGTTTTTTTTCATCGACCGAAGTTCGCTTGCATCTATGAGCGGTCAGTTCATTGTTACTCCCTCCAATATCTCTGGGGACGTATATTCATGTTTCCGTAACCGTAACTTCTGTACAATAATTCAGCGAAAAAAGAGTGAACAAAAAAAATAAACACTTTGGAGTACGCCAGGCAACGCCAACTGCGCTAGATACATGTAAACATTCTAACATGACTCCAAGGCCTTCTTCCAAAAATTTTAATTTCTTAAGATTCCTTTGTCTGCCAATGGACGCACACAATAAAACCAGACCAAATATAGACGTTTGGCTGAAAGCCCTGGTATTATGTTGTAATTTTTGATACTTTGCATATCGTTTGGGGGCTGTTAAATACACTATTTAAGCGGTCGTATTTTTTGAGGAATTAATTAAACAAATTTAAGATCACTGAAGAGCCATATAAGAGATCATGAGTCTCCTTTGGCTCAGGCTGCATAATTATGTGCACATTCTTGTTGGCCTTTCATTTTGCTTTAAGCCAGTATCAATTTACTGTTCAAGTCAGCAGCTATGACTCTTTCATTTTTGAGTTTGATAGACTTATCTGAGCGACGTTTTGGATAAAACAAAGGGACCATGACTTACATTTTGACTACAATATAACTTCTGTTAACCCTGAACAAATATTTTCTCGACGGCTTCATTTTCCCTTTCATCACCGATTGATTGATAATACAAAGTTAACGTACTACTTTACCACCCTTACATGATTTTGATGCCTACAGCATTCATTTTGAGACTCTTTACACCGAATATTCATCAGTTATTTCTCTTCCAACCCCATTTAGTTGTTTCATGTAAAACTTTAGAAATAATGGACTATCCTATTCTGTCCTTGACTCAGTACAATTGCATTATATCACCTGACAATTCTATTGAATCTTTTTAGACCCGTTTTCAATTGAGTGTCGAAAGAAATGAAGTAATTACTTTAGTTTCGGTTTTACCACGATTTGAGATTGCCGGCTGAGTAGTCAAATTGATAAGTAATTGGTTTGGTTTTAGTGTTAAACTGAATTGAAAACCCCTCCATACTCGATCGAGTAAACACTGTTTCCGATTTGACTTCGTCGACTAATCATGTTTTTCTTCGTTACTGCCACTCGAGTTTTATTGAGTGAAAAGTGCTCCTGATTTCCTCACAAAATAAATTCGAGCTCTAAAGTTTTTTTTTTTCAGTTGCTAAGTAGTGTACTTTATGTAGGATTTTTGCACACTGTAGTTACCATCTACGTTTTAAATCGTGCACATACTTATTCAGCACTTTAAGTATTGAGGTGCTGTAGTACATCTATTTGGCATGCAAAAGAAAAAAATACAGGAGCCTCGATCGAAGAAAAAGGGTTTATTCCTGAAATAGCAAAATAGCTCCCAGAGGGCCTGCCCCTCGGCTAACTTCTTCTTGACACAAAGTTTCTATCTATCTTGATTAACAAAATAACACAAACAGCGGTGATAAACATTGTATTCCAACGCATTTTTATATAGTTTCGTATGCTAGTCAACATACATTTTCAAAAGTGACGGTTACAATTTTTTGAAAACTATGTTTACGATATATATATAGTTTTCAAAAAATTGTAACCGTCACTTTTGAAAATGTATGTTGACTAGCATACGAAACTATATAAAAATGCGTTGGAATACAATGTTTATCACCGCTGTTTGTGTTATTTTCTATCAATCAATCTATCTATGCAATGGGAACTGTAATCCTACAGGTACTAAAGTGCCACTAGCCCCCCAAATTTTTTTTCCGCTAATATAAATTTCCTTTTTTTCCTGATCACCACAGCGAAAAAATTATCGTTGTAGCTATTTTTGTTAATTTTCTACGAATTTTCAAAGTTAACAATTTTGTACATTTCCATCTTCACGAGGAATAGCGGAGAATGGGACGAGTTGGCTTTTCCGACGTCATTTCGAGAATAACAATGTTTCGTTTCTGAGAAGAATATATGCGAGCATGCGATAGTGTGTGTCAAAATCGTTGCAGAATGCGAGGAATATGTGTTCTTGGAGACTGTAGCAATACAGGATACGCAGGATAGAGTATTCGTCTTCATTCGATACCTCTATCCCGATGAAACTCGACCAGAAACGAGAAAAAGACCAAAGAAGTGGGCTGATCTGTGCGAAGCGAACGTCTGGGAGCCGTCGAGGATTTGAAGTGGAAATGTATTTCTTTAACTGATACTATACTGAACCTCTTTTCAATATCCTAACAAAGGATTTGCCATGATTTAGTGATACGAAATATGCAAATGTGGATAGCTTGTGTTCATGCATAGTAAAATTACACAGTAATTACCACGGTCGGGCCACCTTAATGAAGCGAAAATTTAGCTCGCCTTTGGATATTGTTTGCCGGCATCTCTGCTTATCTCTCATGTGAAAACTGTTTTCAATCATTGATCTGGCGAAGTAAGCAGAAGTGGAGTACGACTGCATTTTACTAGTATTTCGGAGCATGTTTTGACACTCCGAAATCTGCACTTTCCTTAAGGCAACTTACCAACTCTTCGTGTCCATTGACATCTTTATAACTCTTTAAGAGCTGTAAGTTAACTCTACTGCCATAACTTGTACCGTTATAACCCAAATGGATCTTGATCGTGGCAAAAATTAGAACGCGGCAATCTCCGCTGGCGACCCGCACTTGGAAATGGAAAAAAGAAATATACATCGCAGTCGTCCAAATCGTAGCTAAACTCCAAATTGTAATGCTAGATGATACAGTTCTTTCACGTAAAAATCTTGTTCGGTTTCGATACAATATAAATCACAAATAACCCAAAAATATTTTGAAAGCCCTCCAAGCTCAGTCAAAAGTCTCTTGAGTGTTTCAGCTCGGTTCTTGAAGCGACGTCACTAGTAGCCCGGCCCAGCTCCCACTTTGCGCGGTCGTGAACATAGAAATTATGTGTTCAAACGCCGGTACAAACGCAAAGATTTTATCAATCGAGATATTATTTTCGCTGATGAAATCAGGGAAACTAGTAGATTTTCTTAAAAGAAAAAATTTGAAGGGGGGGGGGGGGGGGTTAGTGGCACTTTCAGTAAAAAGTGCGTATTTCTGTAGCCAAAACGTTTTGAGTAAAAACGAAGAATAACTTCCACAAACGTTTGGCGTCTTTCTATCTATCGTTATGATACAATCGAGCAACTACACAGATCGTACTTCCTGCCTTTACTTACCTAATTTTGTAAAACTGAAAAGTGACATGAAATGCGAGGTATCACATAGCATACACAACCTTTATCCAGAAACACAATTACATGATAATCAAATAAGTGTTCAGGCAGGCAACTCATTGTTTCTCTCACAAATACAGCCGTATCCCAGTGAAAGCTGTTGATACGCTGAAAGCAAATCATACCGGCAACTGTTCAAATGAGCAGTAAAGAAAATGGGGCACACAATATTTTCTTTCAGCACTTGCTCTACGATGAAGACCTCTTGTAAATCAGGCAATTAAAACGTCGATAATAAATCGTTTTAAAAACGCACTGAGATCCTGAGCAAGCGCCGGATTCAGGTGCATGCAGTGGTCAGATTCCTTTTCGTTGTTCCCTCCAAAATGAAACAGACGTATACTGAGTTTCCGGGTTTTCCTTCGTTAATGTTAAAAGAAGGATTGGACCAGTGAGAGTGCTATAACGCCGATATCGCCGATATCTGCTCCTGGAAAAAATATTATATTGTCGGGAAATCCTGGCGCTAGCTACATTAAGAACAAAACGTCATATTACTGATCTTCTGAAATTAAGCCTAGCCCCCGTAAATGTAAATAATAATCTCGTGATATTGAAATTATTTTCGGTAAAAGCAAACCAGTGAACTGGAAAGGGGCCGAATTTCGCGCTAATGCTCTTTTGATCAATAAGACTAATTAACGCGCTGCTGGATGCAATTCCGTAACATTTTCTTGTGCCGCGGGCTTATTGTTTTCACTTTTGGTCTTAGCCGAAGCGCAAGCTCTAGTTTCGCGAGAGCATGTGACTACGAAATATCCCAGTAGTCATGCACCTCTTCGGAACCTCTAATTTTATTTGCTCCCGGAGTCATCCACCTCTATTGTTTTCAGGACTAGGGCCATTGTTTCTGTTGTTTATTCTATTGTTTTCTCGGCCAATCCTGTTAGACCTTACGAGAGGTGCGTGGCGCCTCAAATATCCTACTAATTATCAACTCGAAGAACGTCGTTTAAGTTGCACTGACTCGATCTTAGCTTGACCTTCTATCCACTTGTAGATATGTGTTTCCAGCCTTTCGGAGGCAACCGATAGTCGTCAATATGAAATAGGCCAATTCCGATATATTGAAATTGTAACCTGACTCTGAGGCTTAGGGGAATAAAAAAAAAGAAATCGCATCGAGGATGAAGGATGAATAATTAATTTCTTTTGTTTTATTCCCTTAAGCCTCGGAGCCAAGTTAGAATTTTAATATATCGGAATTGGCCAATTAAAGAAAGCGAGTGACTACATTTTATATACTGTTACGGTACTTCATGTATTTGAAAGTGCTTTTAAATAGCTCTCAACGTAACAGGCATAATGCCAAACTTGTGACGCTCGTCTTTTGAAGGGAAAAAAAAACCTTTATTATCACAATACACATTAATTCCTCTGGTTACTACGACGAAAACAAATCTCAATCCATGCCGTCTTAGCTTAGTTAGCTTTAATTTATCAGGCTAAATTTCACATCGATAATGATGCCTCCCTTCGGAAGTCTTTGTTGCTGTTTTCTTAGTGAGGTGTGTGCGTTGCTTTTGTTGGCCCATCCATTATGGGGGCTCGTTCACGCCTGGGAGACAACCGAGGCGCTTTGTGACTTTTCAGACTAAAGCAACTTCTACTAGATAGCGAAAAAGTATGAATTGTCAATTAATTTGATACTCTCTTTTCACTTGTTATGGTATTTGGTTCATCGGATGTTCATCACATTCCACACACGGCCAGAAACATGTTTTGTTTTACATTCTGGAGTACTAGGTGTTTCCAAACATTGGTGCTTCTGTTATCAAGTAACTAAATTCTCCCTTGTTTTACCATGGCACTGCCTTTACCAACGGGCCTACTCTCACTTTTGCTCGTTGGTGGTCTGCCCCTGGCAGAAGGAGGGCTGGGGGGAGAAAGGAGCATTCGAGAGGATTCTAGACGTTAACCTCGGAAATGGTGAGTTTCAATTTGCTTAGCCAGAATCAAATTGTTTCGTTTTGGAAGCCGCTCATTTCTTAACCCTTTGTCCAGATCAGAAGAGATATCACATTGAATTGCATATACTTCTAAAGATTTAATTTTTTTTTGTCAATGTGATAAGGACAATACACTATTACAGACATTCCAGAGAGTTCACACAACCTATCCCACCTTTGCGAGGGAGACATCAAGTTATCAGAAGAACAGTGACTGAATAATTTCTTCTTTGGAGACCATGATGGAGCACCCTCAAGTGCAGCAACTAATGTTGACAAGATTATATTACACAAACTCCGTTCAAAATATATGAGAAAACATAAGGTAGAATCCCATTTACTGTGCTACGAACCACTCTTTAACATATCTAGAATAAAATAAAATAAAGCTGTACCCCCCCTGGGTAAGAGAAAAAAGTAACCCATGACGTAATACCACAACTCCCCGCGATCGCATGTAGACCGCTGCCACGAACTACAACAGGTAAGTGGTTTCTTTTACCACCCTTTTTAATGCTTTTTGGCCGTTTCACGGCTAACTTCGGCTCTTTTAGAGTCGTTTTTTCCGTTTTTAGGGTAAGTAGTTGCTTCCCTTTCAGGAAATATTCTCTCTGGTTCATCCGCAATGAGCAAGAAACGTCATCGTTCACGCTCGAGATCTCGTTCGAGAACAAAGCATGGCCGCCGAAGCGAGCCGGAGCAGTCTCCTCCTCCAAGCTCTCATAAACGTCCGAGATCCTCAAATGAGGAACAGGATTCCTTATCGGCTATCCTGAAGACTTTACAAGAAATCCAGCAAGACCTAAAACACACAAACGATCGCGTCTCCTCGATGGAAAAACATTGGTATCAAAACATCCCAGTCTTCTCGCCAAATTCTAGCGTGGAAACTGACTCACTCTCTGTGATGGTTCACTCGGACGAAGACCTTGTATCCGATGGTGAGGGCCTGGATACGGCTTTAAAGCCACCAGTACGGGCTAATGAGCCACCAATCAGGGCTAATGAGCCACCAACCGAGGTTTCTGAACCTCAAAGCGGGGCTAATAAACCCCCAGATGAAGCTGTGAAGCGGCCTAACGCGCCAAATGTGTCTGCAAATGGCGGTGATCTATATGATCCAGATTCTCAACATCCCTCATGGGAGCCAAAGGCGGATTTTACCACTTTTTTGGAAAAAAACTTCCGTGGGAAGTTATCCTACGATCAAGTAAGCGACATACTTGAAGGTTATTCAATTCCATCTGTTGACTGCCTGTTCTCACCGACTTTGGACAACTCTGACAAGGAACTGGCCTCTGTGCAAAGGTCTATGTTAAACATAACAGGTCCCCTTTGTTGCTTACATGATGCTTTATGTTCAGACCAAGATGTATCCAAAGATGACATAAAATCAATTCTTGAGCAGTCACTATGTTTGTTAGGCTCTGCAAATTTCCAGTTTTCAGCCTTAAGGAGGAAGAAAATCCTCGTGGCCATAAATAAAGACAAGATTGGCCTGGCTGACCAGCCTCTCCCCAATACTAAGCAATTGCTTTTCGGGGACGACTTTCCAAGTATTGCATCAAAGCAAGCAGACCTTTCAAGGGGCCTCGCAAAGAACTTGGGTGCGGCCCCCTGGCCTGCTAAGCGCCCACGGTCAGGGTCATTGCGTCCTCCTAACAATGAGAAGCCCTTTGCTGGCTCCTACTCTAATTACAACAACCGTTCAAAAAACGGGCGTTCCTTTCGTGTCCCCAACTGGAGGGAAATAACCTCCGATCCAGACATCCTCAGTATTGTTTTAGGTTACAAAATTCCGTTGCGCTCCAAACCAGTTCAATTGACCATTCCAGTTACAAGTCCCAACCAAGTAAATGCCGACCTCATAGATTCAGAGGTTGAGAACCTCCTCACAAAGGGGCCTATTGCAGAAATCCCCCCATAAGAGTCGGTTTCTTCAGTCGTTTGTTCCTCGTCCCCAAGAAGGGTGGAAATTTTCGACCTGTGATAGACTTGAGTTTCCTGAACAAGTTTGTGGAAAACTCTCACTTCCAGATGGAAAGCATTCATTGTTTAAAGTCTCTACTTCAAAAAGGCGACTATATGACCACCCTGGATCTGAAGGACGCTTATTGGTCGGTCCCAGTCCACAAGGACTCTCAAATGTTCCTTCAATTCCTTTGGAGAAACAAATGTTACGCCTCCCAAGGCCTCTGTTTTGGCTTAAATACTGCACCAAGGATCTTCACCAAACTTTTAAAACCCGTAGCAGCATTTCTTCGCAAACGGGGTGTCCGTATGATCCTCTATCTGGACGACTTTCTAATCTTGGGGTCCACTTACCAGGAGGCACAGAGTCACACAGCTATGGCTGTATCCCTCCTGGAAAGCCTAGGCTTCACTGTCAATCTGGAAAAGTCATGTTTGATTCCGACCCAAACAATAACATTCCTGGGCTTTGTAATCGACTCCAATGTAGAAGCACTAAGCCTCCCACAGGAGAAAGTTGTAAAGGTGAAATCCCTTTGCTTGAAGACAAAGGTAACTCGAACTATGCCTGCTCGTCAAATAGCAAGCGTACTAGGCACTCTAGAGTCGTGTCGCCCAGCAATTTGGCAAGCTCCTCTTCATTTTCGATACTTGGAAATCAGAATGATCCAAGCTCTACATTCAAGCAACCAGAACTTCGATGTGCTTATTACCCTGGATCGCGACTCTTTGGAAGAACTTCATTGGTGGGTTTCCAACATCAACTCTGTGAACGGCAGCCCAGTAAGACCTCCAGCTCCTACCTTGTTTATAAGAACAGACGCATCCAAGACAGGTTGGGCGCAGTCTGCGAAGGTCAACGCACAAACGGGCGTTGGTCAGACAGCGTACGCACCCAGCACATAAATGTATTGGAGCTCAAGGCTGCCTTTCTGGCCCTAAAGTCCTTTCTAAAGAACCAATCCCACAAGGTGGTATGCCTGAGAATGAACAACACAACGGCGGTAGCCCATGTGAACAACAAGGGCGGTACCCATTCTCCCTGCCTCTTAGCACTCACATTGGAACTCTGGCAATGATGCCTGGAGAGGAACATCATGATATCAGCTCAGCACGTACCTGGCAAGTTGAACACCATAGCAGACTCGGAATCGAGGGTGTTCAACGACAACAGCGAGTGGAAGATAGACCCTCAAACGATTTCAAAATCGACCTGTTTGCTTTTCGCCTATCCGCCCAGCTTCCCCAGTACATCAGTTGGTGTCCGGACCCAGAGGCAGTACACGCGGATGCCCTGACAATGGACTGGGCACCCTTCAAGGGTTACGCCTTTCCACCTTTAAATCTGATCCCAGCCGTCCTAAACAAAGTGTCTCAGGACAAGGCGGACATCATATTAGTGGCACCCATTTGGCCAGCACAACCATTGTGGCCACTGCTACTGACCCTCCTGATCGAACATCCAGTCCTCCTGCAGAACTCCAGACACCTCATGAGGGACCCAGCAGACCCTCAGAGAATTCATCCATTGTTCCCCAGACTACACTTAGCCGTATTTCATGTCTCCGGGGACAGTACCAGGCAATGGGAATTCCAGACAACGTTACGGAGATTCTCCTTTCGGCATCCCGCCAATCTACAAGGAAAACACATCAATCAGCTTGGAGACGCTGGAGTGGCTGGTATGTTAACAGAAAGATTGATCCTCTTTCAGCACCTTTAACCGACATTCTGCTATACTTAACCGAGTACTTCAACGGTGGGGCAGCTTACCGCTCTGTTAATGTAGCGCGCTTAGCGATCTCCACCTCTCACCCAAACTGAATGGCCTTCCTGTGGGTCAAAATCCGTTAGTAATTCAGCTTCTTAAGGGGATGTTCAACAATCGCCACCCTAAACCTAGATACTCCCACACCTGGGAAGTGAGTTCGGTGACTACATATCTTGTGTCCCTTAGCAGTAATAGGTCTCACTCTCTCAAGCAGATCTTTACTCCTACCTTATAAACAAAGTGCCACTAGTTCTAAATCACAAACAAACATACCAAAATTACTGAATGGCATGTGTACATTGCAACATAACTAATCAATGTTTAAGAAACAGATACTAGTCCCATTCTCATGGCCTTACTTCTTCCCAGAAAAGAGGCTGACAGTATACAGTACTTCAAAATACATGTAAAGCTAAATTTGCACACGCAGGATATATAATCTTGACAAGAGTAACACATAGCAAAGAAAATATATATATATATTGATAATTTGGGGCATTGCATCTCCGCAAAAAGCCTCGCACCTAACTGGCGTATACCTTAATCACAATACTGCAGAGCAATAATACAAAAAAAAAAAAAATTAGTAATTGATCATTTGAAGCATTGCATCTACTGTAACCTAATCAATCAATGCCTAACAGAAAGGATTCCTCAGCAAAATGCTTTGCACCTAACATGCATATACCTTGAACACAGTACCACAGTGCAAGTAAGGGAAAAAAATAGAAATATATCATCTGAGCATTGCATCTACTGTAAACTGATCAATCAATGCCTAACAGAAAGGATTCCTCAGCGAAAAGATTCGGACCTAACTGGCATACATGTATACCTTGATCACAGCACCACAGAGCAATTAAGAGAAAAAAAATAAAAATATCTTATTTAAAACATTGCATCCATAGTAAACTGGTCAATCATTGCCTAACAAGCACGAGGATTCCTCAGCAAAAAGCTTCGCACCTAACCGGCATATACCTTGAACACAGTACCACAGAGCAATTAAGGGGAAAAATTAGAAATATATCATTTGGAGTATTGCATCTGCAGTAAACTGATCAATCAATGCCTAACAGAAAGGTTTCCTCAGCAAAAAGCTTCACACCTAACTGGCATATACCTTGATCACAGTAACGCAGAGCAATTAAGAGAAAAAAAATTGACAATTTAAAGCATTGCATCTACTGTAAACTGATCAATGAATGCCTAACAGAAAGGATTCCTCAGCAAAAAGCCTCGCACCTAACTGGCATATTTCTTGATCACAATACTGCATAGCAATGAAAAAGACAGTAATTGATCATTTGAAGCATTGCATTTACTGTAAACTAATCAATCAATGCCTAACAGAAAGGATTCCTCAGCAAAAAGCTTCACACCTAACTGGCATATACCTTGATCACAGTACCGCAGAGCAATTAAGGGAAAAAATGAAAAATGATAATTTAAAGCATTGCATCTACTGTAAACCGATCAATCAATGCCTAACAAAAAGGATTCCTTAGCAAAAAGCCTCGCACCTAACTGGCATATACCTTGATCACAACACTGCAGAGCAATGAAAAAAAAAAACAGTAATTGATCATTTGAAGCATTGAATGTACAGTAAAGTGATCAATTAATACGTAACAGAAAGGATTCCTCAGCAAAAAGCTTCACACCTAACTGGCATATACCTTGATCACAGCACTGCAGAGCAATTAAGGGAAACAATAGAAAATGATAATTTAAAGCAGTGCATCTACTGTAAACCGATCAATCAATGCCTAACAAAAAGGATTCCTTAGCAAAAAGCCTCGCACCTAACTGGCATATACCTCGATCACAATACTGCAGAGCAATGAAAAAAACAGTAATTGATCATTTAAAGCATTGCATCTACTGTAAACT
>CM042748.1:21666585-21699085 GCA_022496165.2 Catalaphyllia jardinei
CTGTAAACTGATCAATCAATGCCTAGCAGAAAGGATTCCTCAGCAAAGTGCTTTGCATCTAACCGGCATATACCTTGAACACAGTACCACAGAGCAATTAAGGGAAAAAATATAAATATATTATTTGGAGCATTGCATCTACTGTAAACTGATCAATCAATGTTTAACACTTACAGAAAGAATTCCTCAGATAAAAGCCTGGCACCTAGGTGGCATATACCTTGATCACAGGACCACACAGCAGCCAAATAACATATAAAATGATTAATATTATTATTGGAACATGTTGGCAGCTGCTGTTTGAAGTCCTTAAAGATAGGGTAGCCTAATAAAACTTAGTGCTAATAAATTGATATCACAATAACAAAATCACTGACCTTTTTTCAATTTTTGACCTTGATGGGGCTCCTTTTGGACTTCTTGTGTTCTCGGATCTTGGTAGAGGAAAGCAGGATTATTTGTACTACCTCCTCATCCTCCCCCCCATCTTTCTGTGCTCCATGATTGTCCAACCCAAAACAGACGCACAATGAGTTATCGAACGTCCCCTTCTTTGGGGTGATTTATTCTCAATAATGAACAGCTATAGATTTGTTTTGAGGAACAACAAAAATCAACTTAAGCTGGAGCATGTTAGGAGAATCTAACGCAAATGACAATTAAACTATAATCTTTAATAAATATACTCCTAAAACAGCATAACTATACTAGGAGTTTAAAACAAAAGATGAATATAAAGAAATAATTAATATAGATAACTTTAATGGTAGCTTACCAATATAATCCCGAGTTAGAAGAACCATGATCAGCACTGCTATTAGATCTAGATGCTACACTCTCCTCAGTACATATGGGCAATACGTTACGTGCAGAATTGGATCCTACAATGTTAAAGGCTCACCTGAAAGCAAATGTACAAAAATGTTTCAAACGTGATTGTTGTGGTAATAAGTTTAAACGATCCGCAAGTAAGCTCAAGTAGTAAATTATAAAACGGCGATGCAATCAATTGTCCTCTTTTAGACAATAGTGGCGCCAATTATTAAGACAAGGGAATCGGCTGTCCACAAAAGGACTCTCCTCTGCAGTAAACCCGCCAAGGCTCGTGAAAATCAAACTAAAAAATCCCACAGCGACTAAATAATGTCCGTTGAAAGCCTCCCGCCTAAAGATTTGACATGCGCGTCTTGGAACAGCGCTCTCAAAGATTTCTGGGAGTGACGTGCGTTTGTATCCAGACTCTTTCGCGGTTGAGAATCACAAGGTAACACAAGGCAAAGATGGTCTTACCTGATTTTCCCCTGTTTCTGCCTTGACAAGACTCTTGAATCTTGATCATTCCTTGAGCTCCGGGAAATAGAAACGACATTCTTTGTCATCCTCACATACTGCAACTACCTCATCTCCGTCAAGTAAATCATCGAAAAAAAATGACTTACTGAATAGTAACGCAGCTCCAGTTCAGTTGTAAATGCGAAAGCATGTCGACTCAAATACTACTTACCTGATATCCTTCCGGTTGTTGCTGTTGACTACCTGTTTGCCTTCAGCCATGACTTTGACTTCACCTTTAGAAAACGATTTGGCAAAGTTCTTCATTAATAAGAGCTCAGACGGCCCTAAATTGAAGCCAACTAGACTTGATCGGAAATAGGTCCAGCTGTAGGTCTACCAGTTTAAGTCAAAACGTTTCTAGTGATAGGGGTCGATACGAACCAAGGAGCTGAATTATTGTCCACTGTGGGCCAAATCAGTTTATGATGGGGCTGAAAGGGTTTTTATTGGGGTCGATATAGACCGAATTGACAAATTGGCCCCTCGAGGGGCCAAATCAGCTCCAAGGGCCATAGAGCTGAATCGGCACTTTAGGGCTGAAACAGATCTTTTGAATTTACAGTGTAGTGATATCTTTAAGACACATTCTGTGCGTGGAGCTTCAACCACTGCAGCTGCCAATTCCAACGTCCCATTATCTGAAATTTTGAAGATGGCTGATTGGTCGTCACCTTCCAAATTCCAGAAGTTTTAATACATACCTGTTTACAGCTCAAATTTTGCACACGCTGTTCTCCAGTGAGACTTTTTGTCACTTTGTACTTACCGTTCATTGAGTTTAGAAACAGCTCATAACTTTGGTTTTTCCGTTAAGCAATATGCTCATGTTATGGTGAATTACCTCATTTTCCATTACTGGCCTTGTCAACTTTGCAGTATTATGATCACATTAAAGACTTTCCAGTTATTTGATACTGTCTGCCTATTATTGGCACCATCCTTCTGCGTTGAACTCTACCTTATGTTTTCTCATATATTTCGAACGGAGTTTGTGTAATATAATCCCAATTATACCAGGGCCGCGAAGCGGCCTGCCAGTATGAAATTATACTTCAGAACAGTCGCCTCCATATAACAGTGTTACCAACTTTTATTCGCTCCTAACAGCGGCTTTACAGCAAATAAAACAAAACAACAATATCAATAGGCCAGCAGCAATCCTTCTCCATAGGCCAGTAGCAATCCTCCATAGGCCATATACGGTCAGCGGTCCCTTTGTTCGGCGCCATTTATATTCACTCCTCTGATGAAGAAGTCATGCCGAACATCGATGGAAATATTCCTCAAGATTCCGACTCCATCCTTACTCCTCAGAACCTCCTTCAGCAACAGGAAGGTAAGGTCGATCCTGGCGATTTGATTCGTGCCGTTTTGGCCGACAAGTCAGCGTTTGACATGCTAAAATCGGCCGATAGTCAACACGCACAAATAACCAAGGCCGATCAAGGGCCGTCAGTACAAACTAGAGCGACCAAGGCTCGACAACCCTTAGATCCAGACATCAGCATCATTGATTCTAATCCACCGAAAAAGCCGCGGTGGGATGTGTCAAACCCTGGTACTTCGGGTTCTGACGATCGTAGCATTGACCACGAGGATGCCCTCGATACAGAGCGGCTTGCCACTGATGAAAGCACCTCAGCTGCACGTTGGGCGGCAAGCGAGGAACTTTCCAGATTTCTGGAACTTGTTGCTAGAAAACTTCTCACAAACTTTGAGAGGAAAACTATGTGCCGTGAATATCCCAGGCCTAATGTTGATGCTGTTTATACTCCTGAACTGGATGATTACATTGCTGCTCTTGTTCAGGGGGCGAAAGCAACTGATAAAGATAACCGCTTCTTGCAAGACAAGGTCCTTGACATCACAGGACCTTTGTGTATGCTGTTTGAACACTTGACTTCCATGAGTGATTCATCTAGTACGGACCTAACACTGTCTCAAGATCAAGTCCAAAGCCCGCTACAAGCAGTCTCATACTCTATACGTCTGGTGGGAAATGTGTCCTCCCTCATATCTGCTACACGCCGATCGGCTTTACCAAACAAGATCAACAATCATGGATCTTTAGCCTCACTAGGAATAGAGGACTACCCCAATGCTGGACGGAAACTGTTTGGTACAGGGTTCGAAGCCCGGCTCAAAGCCAGAGCTGAAACAGCACAGACACTGATGGATGCTAGTTCAACAGGTCGTGGGCGTTCCCAGAATCGTTTTTTATTCAGAGGCACCTCCCGCCCCTTCCGAAGCAGCCCATATCGCGGCGGAGGTGCCAACAGAGCTTTCCGCAACTGCGGAACAGGGCGTTTTCAACTTCGAGGTCAGCCCACCAACTTCAGGGGCAGGAGTCAACAGTGGACTCCTCAAGCACCAACGCTTTAAGCGAAGGTATGTTTCCTCTTTATTCAGTTTTAAGTACAAACGATTATCCAGTAGCAGGAAGACTAGCCCACTTTACTCAGAATTGGTCTCTTATTTCAAACGACCCATGGGTATGTCAAACAATCACAGGCTACCATATCGAATTCACACAAACTCCTGTTCAAGTAGTCCTCCCACCACTCCTCCCCTTCTCAGAGGAGGAGACTCTTGCTATGGACAACGAGATCAAGTCCTTGCAAGACAAAGGGGCGATTCACAAAGCCCCAGTGTCAGACAAAGAACCAGAATTTGTAAGTTCCTGTTCATGGTTCTCAAGAAAGGTGGGGGTCAAAGGCCTGTCATAAATTTAAAAGCCCTGAACAATTTTGTAGAGTATTCTCATTTCAAAATGGAAGGGATACACATGCTGAGAGACCTTTTAAGAAAAGACGACTACATGGTCAAATTGGACCTCAGGGACGCGTATTTCACCGTTCCAGTGTGGGTAAACCATCAAAAGTATCTAAGATTTCTGTGGAAGGGCACAATGTGGGAATTCGCTTGCCTTCCCTTTGGCGTAGCCAGTGCACGGAGAGTCTTCACCAAGCCCATGAAACCAGTGGTGAGGATGTTGCGCAAAATGGGTGTAAGACTAATAGTCTACCTAGACGACATTTTGATAATGGCCGAAAACAAACAACTTGCAAATCAACATGCCCAGTTAGTTCTTGGTACACTGGAAAATCTAGGCTTTGTGGTTAACTCAGAGAAGTCAGTGATGACTCCTTCCCCTCAGATGGAATTCCTAGGTTTCCTAGTGGATTCAACAACTATGACTCTAGCGTTACCCCGCGAAAAAGTTCGCAAGATACAGCGGGAGTGCCAAAAGGCCCTAACAGTGTCTTCCCTGACATTGCGAAAGTTGGCAAGCTTGATAGGCTTGCTAAACAGTTCCATTCAAGCTGTCCTTCCAGCTCCTCTTCATTACCGCCATTTGCAAAAATTAAAGAATCAGCATCTATCCCCTTCGGTGAATTACGAAAGCGAGGTGCAGCTATCTACTCAGGCACGAGAGGAACTGATATGGTGGAGAGACAGCTTGATGGCTTAGAATGGCAAGGCCTTGGTGAATGGGGACCCAGACCTAACAATAGAGACGGATGCTTCCCTTCTATGGTGGGGAGCTGTGTAATGGACTTTTGGACACAATCCGAAAGACTACTCCACATCAACTGCCTAGAGTTGATGGGAGGGGCTTTCGCAGTGAAAGCCTTCACTCAACACGAAACTCAAGTGAAGGTTCTCCTGCTCACGGACAATATAACAGCAGTGACATATCAGCAAAATGGGGGGCACCAGGTCCCCCATTCTGTCAAGTCATTTTGTCAAGCCTTCGAACTGTGGTCTTGGTGTCTTCAACGCCAAAACAGTATAATGGCGCGACATATTCCAGGAATCCAAAACCTCCAGGCCGACCAGCAGTCGCGTACGGTTGTAGACCACTCCGACTGGAAGCTCAAACCAGAAATTTTCCAATATATTCAGAGACTTTGGGGTCCCCTGGAAATAGATCTCTTTGCATCCCGCCTATCGTACCAGATCCCAAGGTACGCAAGCTGGAGACCAGATCCAGGGACAGAAACAGGAACAGGGACAGACCCGCAGGCCGTCCAAGCTCTTATGCACATGGGGACTGCTTCAGGTGTGGAAAGCCAGGTCACTGGGCCAAAGATTGCAGGGCCTCCAGCTTCTACCCCCGCCCTTTCGGCCAGTACAAGTCTATCGCCTTTGCCCCAGCCTCCACCACCACAAACGCTTCAGGAACCGGACTTAAGGGAATCGGACATTCATGAGGAATACGATAAGTTTACGGATGTACTTCAGGTACTTAACCGTTTTGAAATCGACGAAGATCTAGGACGGAATAACAATGTAAAGGGCAATTTAAAGAAAATTTAAGACTTTTGGTATTCTTAGCTGCTTCACCCTTCATTTTAAACGTAATTAAATTTGGTTATCGTTTGCCTTTCTGGGATGTGCCACCTGCATATTATTCTAAGAACAACGCTTCTGCCCTGAAAAATGTTGACTTCGTAGAGAATTCTATCACTGAGCTACTGAAGTCCGAACGCATAAAGCAATTGTCTTACGAACCACTTGTCGTCAATCCATTGTCGGTTTCCGTTCAGCCTAATGGAAAGAAAAGGTTAATTCTTGATTTGAGATATGTTAATCACTTCCTTAAGAAACTGAGGATTAAGTACGATGATTGGAAAATTGCTTCCCTTATGTTTCGTAAGAATGGTTATATGTTTTCTTTTGATCTTAAGAGTGGCTATCATCACGTCGAGATCTTCCAACCACATCAAACATTCTTAGGTTTTTAGTGGGAGTTTCAAGGGGAGACGCGGTTTTACGTTTTCACCGTTCTTCCTTTTGGCCTTTCTGTAGCTCCTTATATCTTTACAAAGATACTCCGCCCTTTGGTTGGATGGTGGAGGGCTAACGGTATTTACATCGCGGTATTTTTAGACGATGGTTGGTCCATAGCTGACGACTATAATTCAGCAAATATTATAGCTAGTAGGGTTCGTTCTGACATACATTTAGCCGGATTTATAACGAATAGGGAAAAGTCAATTTGGGAACCAACGCAAATTATTACTTGGTTAGGATTGGCCTGGAACTCCACTCTGGGTACTATTAGTATTACACCCCGGAGGGTCCAAGGTATCGTTGATTGCGCGGCTTTTATTGAAGCTCAAAAATGCACAATTTCGGCCAGACAATTGTCATCGTTTGTCGGGAAAGTTATGTCTACATGTCCGGTTACTGGAAATTTACCCAGAATTACTACCAGACACTGTCAGATGGCAATTGCTATTGCTGAGCATTGGGATACACCGATGATTTTAGACGAGTATTGTAAGGACGAAATCGTTTTCTGGAAGAATAATATCCATTTACGCAATTTTAAAAACTGCTTTGTTTTCCGCAAATCTCAGAAAGTAACTTTTTCAGATGCTAGTAATATTGCCTGCGGAGCTGTTTCTTATATCAATGACGGCGAGCATGTTTGCCACAAGATGTGGACGCAGGACGAAAGGAGTAGAAGTTCTACGTGGCGAGAATTAAGGGCAATTGAATTCTCACTTCTGTCTTTCCTTCCTATTTTAAGTTCATCACATGTTAAGTGGTATACCGATAACCAGGCCACTGCCAACATCGTTGAAACTCGAGTTACACACGCTTGCCTTAAAAATATTCAAGATATGTTACGAACACAGCATTCATTTGGATATTGAATGGGTTCCTAGGGATCGCAATGCCAGGGCAGATTTTATTAGCAAACTGGTGGATTTTGACGATTGGCAGGTCACCGAGGATGTCTTCAGACTTAGATGGTCTTTGGGGTCCCCATTCGGTGGATTGTTTTGCCATGTATTACAACAGAAAAATCACCAGATATTTTTCTAGATTTTGGAACCCGGAAACGTCGGGCATTGACGCATTTATGCAGTCGTGGGAAGTTGAGAACTGCTGGTTAGTTCCGCCAGTCTATCTTATTCCCAGAACGCTTGCCTACATGTATAGTCAGGGAGCCAAGGGCACCCTTATTGTTCCACTGTGGAAGTCGGCCGTGTTTTGGCCCCTGTTAACCAATATTTATTGCAGTTTCATCCAGGATTTAAGAGTTTTGTCTATGCCTCAAGCTTTGACGCACGGGCGAAATCACAATTCTATTCTGGGTTCACCAACTACTCCGGGATATGTAGTGGCTTTAAGATTCCTTCGGGGTAAGAATCTGAAAAGGTTGGCTTTTCGGCCACAATCTAGCGAGTGGAACTTGTGCTGACTACGAATAGCACCTTGGCAGTGTTGCGTTATTTATTTCACTTTGGTCATTATGTATGAGGTAGATGTGCTGACAACGAATAGCACCTTATCAGTGTTGAGGCATTTATTCCTTTTCGGCCATATGTCGATGTGCAGAAATTGTGTCGACAACGAATAGCACTCCAATAGTGCTGTGTTATTTATTGCCCTTAATGAATGTACTTGTGTTGAGAACTAATAGCACCCAGGCTGTAGTACTTATTTCCGTTTAGTCATGAATCAGTGAGTAAGATTGTTCCACCTCTACACCCCTCTGTTATGTGTTTTTCCTTTTTATTTCCTGAACAGGCCATCTCTGCTCAGTCCTGTTGGGCAAGTCTCAATGGATCTTTAGCTCCCTTCAAGCTGCGCCTCATTATTGATCAGTTTAAGGCCAGACAACCTTCGACAATGAATAGATATTTACTTGAGTGTCGTAAATTTATGCGTTGGTGCAACGATGTTAAGGTTCAACTCGTCTTGCCACTAGAGCGTATTGTTGTAGCCGCCTATTTGTCTCAACTTCACAGGAAGACTGGTTCTCCCAGCACTGTTAGTATGGCTTATGCTGCATTAGTCTGGTTACACGATGTAGTAGATGTAACTTGTAGTAATAATCCTTTGAAAAACGGAGTGTGTAGAAATGTTGTTGAAGCCGCGAAACGTAATGGCACACAACGGAAGAATAGGAAGCTCCCTCTCTCTATTGATATGGTCAAGAGAATAGTTGCTAGGCATGGCAAGGTAGACGCTAATCTAAAAGATCTGCGAATTTCAGTCATAGTTCTCTTAGGTTTTGCAGGTTTCTTCAGATTCAATGAGTTAGCAAATATCAAAGCTTCGCATATAACTTTCGCAGATGACCATATGTCCATTGTTATACCAAGTAGTAAAACAGATGTCTACAGGGAAGGTAATAAAGCCATTATTGCTAGAACGGGCAATGCCACTTGTCCAGTTAATATGGTCCTTAGGTATATGTCTGCTGCAAGAATGGACCATAATGCAGACGGTCTCCTAATCAGGCAGTTAGTATTTCAGAAAAATTATAATACTTATGTTTTAGGGAACAAAGGAATTTCGTATTCTAGGTGTCGAGAAATTTTTTTTGGAAGCTCTCAAGGCTCTAGGTTGCGACTCCAAACTTTTTGGGTTACACAGTCTTAGGTCTGGTGGGGCAACCGCTGCCGTAAATTCACCTAGCGGCCCTGTATCAGACAGGTTATTAAAATTACACGGGCGATGGAAATCCGATTACGCCAAAGACTTGTATATTCAAGAAGATATATCTGCACGGCTTTCAGTTTCATCTAGCCTAGGTATTTAATTGCTATCAGTAAGTTTCCACGCGTGGTAGGACACGCCAACGTTTTTGCTATCTTTTAGTTACAGCCAAGTTTTGTATGTTTATAATCAGTGCTTTCACTATAATTTAACCGTATCATATGTATTGTGCAAGTGTACTAGCTTAACAAGGATTTAGCTTCGCGTATCGTATTTCTGTGGGCTAAAGCGATGTGACCGTTTATACACATTGTGCTCGAATACAGTAATAAAGCTTATATTGGCTCTCCGTGAGTTACCAACCCATTTGACTGTGGTTGTCGTCTTGTGCAAGTTCCTATAACGGTTTTGAAAATAATTTTCATGTGTGCGAACGCAGTGAGTTAAAATGAAAGTTCTATTACCGCCCAAGCTTGGATGCTCAACCGGGCCGAGCTGTACTAGGATTTTCAAAATGAGTCAAAACCAAGCCTTTAAACAGACACTGTTATATGGAGGCGACTGTTCTGAAGTATAATTGGGATTAAGTGGCCCAAAAAAAGTTAGTGAATGCGAGGTGAAGAAATATTTATTTGGGAATAAAACGAGAGGAAACAGGCAAATTTCGTTATCGAGGACTGTTACTAATAAGTCTCTAGTAGTATAGCCAATTAAAACGCAGGAATTGCATTAGTCCACTAGTTGGGTGATATTAAAAAGGTATAGTTTGTATTGGTTGTAAAAGGAAGTGTAGGGCAGTTATAGATAATCATGATACATTACCGTTTTTAATTGGCTGCCAGCATGGATCGAGCCGTGAGACCACAATGGAAGCCATTGCCGAGCGGGAGAGCAAAACATGCATCAGGTTCGTGAAGAGAACTGAGATGGAATACCTGTGGTTTCACCGTGGAATGGGGTCAGTAAGACGTAAAGCAATCCTTGATTAACGTTTGATATGAATAGCTGGAAGAGCAATGCTTAAAACTCAGTTTAGTTTTATACCTTTAATGTAGCTTTAATACAATAAAGTACATCTAAACAGGGTAAGTACCATAAAAAGCTTTCCAAGAAAAGGGAGGGTTAAAAGCTAACACAGCAGGGCCGTAGCCATAAAAGAGTGAAGACTGAGGCAATGTCCATGAAAGAATTTTGACTGAGGCAGTGTCCGTGGTTAAATTCTCTTCCTAGGTATTTAGGGTGTTTATGACGACTATAAACAATAAAAACGAAAAACAAATTACCGAGGCAAGTGCCTCGGTTTGCCTGTTACTAGCTACGGCGCTGCACAGATGAGCCTACATGTAGATTTGATTACATGAAAGTCAAATACATTCATAAATGGCAAAAATTATGCAAACAAAGCTCCCTATTGGGATGGATAGTTGTTTGATGATGACAAGGAAGACGCTCTTCTTCTGGTGGTGAGCTAATTATTAAAATGCAATTTTCCATTGGCAATTGTTTTGTGTAACAGCTTTGACAGGAGTGGTAGTTGATAATTTTGCGACAGCCAACAATTCAGAACTATATTTGTATTGCGTCCCCTTTCCTCAACAGCTGCTGGTGCGAGGTTGTTAATTTACGAGCTCATAAGACATGGCTGTCCATTGGAAATGGATGTGAATACAAGCAGAGATAACTACTTGAACATCCACTGGGAAAACACTCTTGACAGTAACTTGTATACTTTACCTTGTCAGCATGAAACTTAGCCATTGGTAAATACAGCGAAGTGTGAAAGTAATTTGTCCCATAGCAGCTATTGAGTGATAATAACCAATTATTGGATGAGGTTTTTGTGATATCCAGAATAATCAAGGTCGAGGTAGGGGTTATCAGCCGAAGCCGAAGGCTGAGGTTGATAACCCTTATCGAGACCTTGATTATTCTGGATATCACAAAAACCGGATCTAATAATTGTTTTATTATACATTGAATGTAAAAACTTGGAAGTCATGTTTCTACTTCTTCACTGACGGCAAGCAGCACGAATCGCGCGAAGTTGACATGATTACCCTTGGAAATCATGCTTTGCGGTCATACATGACATGATAACCCGTGACCTCGAGTGTCCTTGACATGTTTCAGGCTCTGAGCGGGATTCGAACCCACGACCTCTGCGATGCCGGTGCAGTGCTCTCCCAACTGAGCTATCAAAGCCACATGAGAGCGGTCATATATGGGTTAGCCCTTTATATGGGGACGTTTAGACTTGCCCCAAGTACAGTAAAGATGAAAGTAATTTTTCCCATAGTAGCAATTGAGTAATAACCGTCATTAATGCAAGTGCAGCCGTAAAAAATTTCAGGCTCTGAGCGGGATTCGAACCCACGACCTCTCCAATGCCGGTGCAGTGCTCTCCCAACTGAGCTATCAAAGCCACAGTGAAGTGTATTTAAGCATGGCAAGCACCACCATCAACTTTCCACGTTCAGCCAGATACAAAGATCCTTATAGGGCCTGGGGACGTCCTGAGATTTAACTGTATGGCTGCGATGTCTGACCGTGGTAAATTAATATTCCATCCTATCCCCGTATACAAAGCAATGGGACAACCGAACGAAGTATAGCTAAATTAATTTCGATTGAAGATTGAACACCATTAATGAAAAATTGAATGGTGATTGTATTACGGGACACGGCTGCACGTAACAAAACGAAGCTCAAGGTGATTTTTAAATTGTCGTGCTGGCAACCAATCATAGTGGGTGTGCGCAGTTCACATAAATGCGCGCAGATATACTTAAATTGTGGAGCCTAGAAGGTAGAAATACGTGTATAAGATATGCTAGAGCTAGGTTAGAGATTCTTCCTAAAGCTATGAGAATAATCCCCACAAAAAAGGAATGCAAGGATAACGTCTTTTGCCTGCAACTTTAAGTAGAATACAGTTGCTTTTATGTATGATATATGTAATGTAATTTATATTACTCTTTCGGAGACAAAACTAATAACACTGGTACACCAGCCTATAAATGTGCCTCGCAATGTGGAGGTTGGGTGCCTTAGACACTCAGGAACTTCCACTATTGGCAGCCAGCTCCTAGATGGAGACCGCTCTCATGGCTGGCAAATCCAGGCAACCCAGCCATGAGCCCCCACGCGGAAGGAGAAAAAACAGGCAGCTGTCACACTGATAAAACAGTGGGAAAAAAAAGGAGGGACAGGGGAGGGGAAACAGCCTCCAAGGAGTCCCCACGCTCAGGAGAAACGCTAGATGAACGCTGCCGACGAAACGCTACAATGCCTTATGGACCAAAAGCACGAGGAATCATGTCGCATGCGCATATAACAAACCGATGACCGCGCGGGTAAAACTTGTGCTCCTAGTTGTCAACTCCGTTAAACTGTATTTAACTGCATTTATTATTTCCTTTCTCTTCTCAGCTCTGTTCCTTGCAGAAATCATCTTTACCTCAGTAGAGTGCAACTCAATCATTTACTTAATCATTCTGAGTTACACTGCTGTAATTGTCAACCGTGTTGAAATAACTTAAAACTTTAAGCTTAATTATTAATGGGCGAACAGCATCTAATACCCCCCCCCCCCCCTACAGTAACAATGGAAAATCCGATCTGAGAGTGATCAGAAAACAGTTTCAGATCATCAGTAGCCAAATTTACTGAATAATTGCAATGTTCGACCAAGACTGATGGGCAATTCCTTGACAAAGTCAAGTGAAATTTTGTACACATATGTAATTTAATACATCGTCAAATTCTCCCACATTGTACAACAATGAGCATCATTATTTTGACCCGTGAAAAGAATTTGCACGTTGGCTAATTGACTCAAGGGGAAGAGTTGTATTTTTGTTTACTTGACACAATCAAGGGTGTCTTTCGCGGATTTTCGACAATGATAAATATCAACATCACATATCTTGGTAAAACAACATATCATACAACTCAAAATAACTAAGTACTTCTTCGACTGTCTATCATTAAGGAAACGTAATCTCCTTGAAGTAAAGTAAATTTTAACTAAGGGTTACAGCTTTTGTTTTTTTCATGGACAAATATCATTATTACTTTACCGAAGAGAACTTCATTTCCTTTGAACATGGTATTTTGTAAGAGTTAACAAAGGTTGATACATCCTAATGATAAACTAACCTTTCACAAAACCATGCCCTTAATAAATTTATTACTTGAATAATTCTTAAAATAATACTTAAAATAATACTCTATCAAATATATCAACTTTGTAACCATTAATCTGAAGATATTAACTACCAAAAATTTAAATTCTTTACTCGGCAAAAACAGGAATGGCAACGACCATCTTAAGTTACCCATTTATATTTAAATCCCTTTTTTACACTTAATTGCTTATTACGTATATTACAGTTTACTTCTGTGACCAATGCAATAGGGGGAACTCGTCAATTTAAAGAACGATTATTACTTCACTAAATTCCGGTTTTATTTTCTCGGGAAATTTTGAGAAAAATGTTTATAAATTGTCGATGATCTATCAAGAAATTCAAAGTGATCATCATCAAACTAAAATGTACAGCAGCGTGACAAACAGAGCTAACGAAAACAGACAAGCCACTAAATTGGGACCAACGAGAATGGCGCCAATTCGCATTTTAAAAATTACAACTAAAGGAAAACGAATGGAATTTCTTTCAACATTGTTTCTTACCTCTTAGAGGCAGACCACAACTTTTTCCGACTCTCATTTATGGAACAATCTGCTTTTCAGGCATCATTTTCACTTCAGTGTAGGTACAGTTAAGTCCTTGGCATCAAGCCGCGGACCAAATTAATTTCATTATGCGAATCTATTGCCATGAATTAAATTGTATAATTCATTAAACAATTTCAAAATAAAAATTGAGAGTTCATGGCACACTGATCCAGCCGGATCTTGTTACAGTTAATGAATTTATTACACAGTCTATTAAACTTGTGCGCCATTTGAGCAATTTTCAATATAGTTACTCTATAAAGTACCAATTAAACCTGGTGCCATTGCAGGCCCTTAGTCTCCAGAGCTTTCAGGGTACAATTCAGATTTATGTTTGTACAAGTATATGTACTGTGACTATAAAACGCCTCACCACTGCAGCATTAATAACCCAAATCATCTTGCCTCGCTCTCAAAGGAGCCATTCTCTGTTGCTGTAATTTCGTGTACATTTCCCTCTGACCCAGTGAAAGACCCTTGAGGAAAGGAAGTTTTCGCTGTCTCCTCCTTGGCAAGGTAAAGCTGAAAAATGGATAACATCAGCTAAGAGCTACAGTACAATCGGCGACTGGTGATTTTGGAGAGCTGAACAAGCTACAAGCACTGAGGGAGTGATTGTGCAGTGTGCAAGTTACCGGACTGAATCTTGCATTTATCAGGAAATAAATTAATTTGGACAAAACAAACCTCAGTTTCTAAATCTCGTGACTTCCTCGTCAAATCATTGATGATTTGATTTGTTTTCAAGTCTCTTTGCCTATACTCTTCTAGTTCTGCCTCTAATGCAATGATCTTGACGTCTCGTGGGGAGGGAGGAGAGTCGTCGTCTCGCCCACTCATCTCGTTAATAATGTGATTCTGCAAAAAAAAAGCAGACATCCGTTGAGATAGCTTTTTTGCGCAAGAAAATAAACCAGTTCCTTAAGTTGGTGCTTGCACTTGTTGAGCAACGCTTGTTTGTTTCTTGGCTTCTTGGACTTCTTGTGTCTTATATAAAGCACTGTTACATGTAGAATTCATACAATGTACAAGTAATCAACATAAATGCCTCAGATTCTGTGCCAAAATTCTGAGTTAATGAGCCATATGAAAGCAAAATATGAAAAACGAAGTTTGTTGCCTTAGCTTACTGATTTGTTTGATTCATTTTTGTGCCTCCTTGCTCATGGCAGACCTACAGTCCCTAATACAACGGATGATGAACTGGTCTACTTGCTCGAATCTCACAGTTAACTTAATGAAAGCGACATCAATTAAAAACCTTGAACATCGTGAGCTCTTCTATTCGTCTGTTGGCTTCTAATAGAGCCCCTGTGGTTGCCTCATCGCGTCTTCTTAAAACTACAAGATCTCGCTTGAGAGCGTAGATTTCTTCCTGTTCCTGCGCTCGAGTAATTTGACCCTAACATTTAGAGAAACAAAGTTTAATAAAAAAATCTAGTATGAGAATTAGACTGTTCACAGTCCCCTATTTTTCCGTGAGGTAGTAGACGTCGGTCGTTGAGTTCGATGGGTCGCCATCTTGGTCTCTTGACGCGAGCGAAACTGGAGAAAGTACAAAATGACCGTGGATAGGTAAGAAGGTGGAGATAACAACGTTAGGGTGAAGTGGCGGAAAAATAAATTTTCCGCCCTCCGTGCCCTCCGCAAACCCTGCCCACTGGTATTTTGTTCTCTTCCCAGTTTCGCTCGCATCAAGAGACCAATATGGTGGCCCGTCGAACTCAAAGATTGACACCTGCGATCTCACAAAAAAAATAGGGGACTGTGAACAGTCTATATGAGAATTCTACAACATAGTTGTTGTAAGTTTCCTCCGTTAATCATGAGGGTAGGACTACTAAAGCTGGGCTTAACTCTTAGTACACGTACACTGATTCAAATCCAGACAGTAGCATTTTTTTCTGCCTTCCAAAGCCAAGAACAACCCCTACGTACTGTATCCGTGTTTTGCAGGACAAGGGAAACAGTGGTAGCTGTAAACGGGAACATAAATTATGGTAGGACACACATATAATTTGCTTTTTATTCACTGCCGTTTGCTTGCAGTTAGCATTTTTATACGAATTCGTCTTTACACGTTCCCATCCAAGTAATTGCGTGAAGTAACTTTGAGCGGGTACAATGTCTGTACGTTCTATATCAATCTTACTTGCACATACAAAGAAAACGGAAAGCACTTTACCTGTATTAATCTATCTGCCAGATTGGCGCCCTCCTGCGGGACAGAGACCGAACAAAGTTATATAACCCTTTGGTTTAAAGAAAGAAACCAATAAAATGATGCGTCTCCAATAAAAGACAACATTCAAGACAGTAAGAGAAGTCACATGAGTTTCATTAACATGATCACACAGATAGTTCAACTTAAGAACGTAAGGTAAAAATGACGACTACATGCACAGTGTACATGTATATTCCTGGGTTTAAACTTGACCTGGTTGACATCCAAACTCGTATTAGTATAAATATACAAGCATTCTATTAAAAATGGCATTCTCTGAGTGGTCCCTCTCCTCACTATCTATCTGTTGTAGTTAGTGAGCAGACCAGGCGCATGCGCTTTTTGCATTTTTACGTGTCTGTGAAAAGGATTTCCATTTTGACAAAGTTCCCAATGACTAGTAGATATATACTAGCACAGTTCGATTATTTGCTCTCGATTTCTATGAGTGATAGTCAATTCGAGATGCGCCCTCGTCAACCATCTCGCGATGGAAATCTCGACCTCATAATCTAATGGCGTTGAAAGAAAATAATGCAAAGTAATTGGACACACAAAATTAACAAGTTTATCCCTTTACTTTCTCCAGTTCATCTATCCTTTGAAGCAGCAGTCTGTTTTCTGTTTTTAGACGTCGCAGTTCTTCGTTGTCCTCCGCTTCCTTGTGTTTCACACGAGTGTACTCCTTTTCTAACCTAAAAACAAAACAAACACAAAGCCTCTTGGCGAAGGATAGAAAATGTACAACATGTTACTGTACCAATACATGAATAACCAGGATTAATATATACTAAAACAGTCGATAGCGTTGAAGGCGCGCGCTGATTGGCTAGTCAAACTCCGAATATCCTGTGTTATTACTCAACAAATTGTAACACTATCCAAATATGGTCATGATGCTCTCGATATCTGTCATCCGTAGGTAACAGATGTCCGGCGATATACGTAGCTTCGTACGTGGGAAGAAAAAGTGAAGCGAAAAAGACAGAGAGATTTACAAGGATTTAGGCTGTTTTGTTATCAATTTGTTGAATAATAAAACAATTATCCTGCTCAATCTCGCAGAATACCGTCTGATTTTAGCCGACTCGGCCTACGGCCTCGTCGACTATGTATCAGACGATATTCCGCGTGATTTCGCAGGATAAATGTTAACTATTTACCTCCGAGCAACTGGAGCAAAAATGGCGTCCCGGTTTGCATCCGTGACAATTGAAGAAATCATCCAAATTAATTTTTTGTAGCGTAAAATTATCTCACTGTCTTAGTACATGTATATACTAAAACAACTATTCACGTGCCGCTGCGTGGCTCGGTAAACAACCACCGCTAGCTATCTCCACTTCGGTGAATAGTTGTTAAATATTTCTAAAGACTCTCAAGACAGAGAACTTGCAAGTACATGTACATGTACAATCTACTGCTCACATAATCAAAATTTACAATATTCCTTAAATCAAACCCGAATGGCAGAAGATAACCAGATAATAGGTAAAGCTGATTTGTATCAGGGACTGCATAATTTATGAACGAGTACCTCTTTAATTTCTTTGAGCTCACTTTAACTTCAGCTGCTGCCTGCATCAGGACATTCATGTCTTTCTCGTATTTTTCAGGCATTGCCTTCTGAAAATACTAACAAGCCAGCAAGAAAGAAGGTCATTAGAGAACTCTTATCAAAATAGACGCTCTACAATTATAAGTAGAAGTATCGTAAGTGAACCAAATACATACCTTCAGCATTCCTTCAATGTCAAGTTCTAATATCTCCTCCTGGCCTAGAGTAAGCATCGCCAAGATGACACGAAAGAGTCCTTCCCTTCCCTAAAAGACAGTTACAGTTACTGAGCTCACCCTGATTACAGTAGTTCAACCCTCAAAGTTCACATGAGTACCGATATGTACTGACCATCGAAACGTCAGCTTTCGAATCTCTTTACGGTGCCCAATTCTAAATTCATATTATCAATCAAGTTGAAAACGAAATTACTGATATGTAGAGTTGCTAAATTACAAGAAGTACATGTAGTACAAGCCAAGAATATAGCTTGCAGCAGTTTAAAGTGTATATGAAGCGAAATCAGTTTTTCAATATTTTGAAAGTTCAACATTTAAAGACACTATTCCAAAGTTTCAACCGTGTTTAAAAAAAATTGGCGATGTCATAACACCTGATAACTGTGCGATTCTACTCTCAAAAAGGGTCTTCGAATCGCGCGACCAAAACGTCCTGATGACGTAGTGTTGTGCACAAGACTACGATATTGCAATACGATAGGGCGACTATTGGCTATGCACAACATCAATATCCTCGTCGTCATTTGAAGATTCAAAGAAAGCACAATTCGGAATCGCTCGACATGTTGTTTTGCCTCAGAAACCTTTTTTTACTGATAATTCTGTCCACAACACTACGTCACAAGATGAAAATTTAATTGAACAATAAAACTCGTCCCAGTCTCCTGACCATTTCTTGACAAAAATTGAGTAGTTTTCAGCGCCAAAAACATGACTAAATTTTTGTTTGGGAGAACTTTAACGTATAAAATTGAACGGTAAAATTATGCAAAAAAAAATCACTTCATATGCACTTTAAGGCAAGGGTCCCTCTTCATACAGTAATGTGCTGGTGCCTACACACAACAACGTGCTTATGGTACATTACAGGCGCCTCAACATCCATCATTGTAAGCCATTCAGCTGTTCAGCCGTTCGACATCATCATTTCAAACATATTCTTCCACCATTTAGCTGTTCAATGCACCCGTTTTGAATGGTTTGTGGACCAGATTATTATTCGTTCACTTGCGGTGCGTTCAGCCGTTCGAACGGAAACCGTAAGAAACGTTTCCTCGTGAGAGGTCGCATTTTCTTGTAAGTGTCAAGTGACTCCAATCAATTATTTGCCAGTACCCTTTGGACCTTGGCTTAAAATATTCACTTTAAGTTTTACCCACGAGTTTGCAACGTGAACTATTGGTTACTACATCACTACAGTGCGTGCCAGTCAGGGGCGTAGCTGGCCTTTAAGCCATTAAGCACGGGCTTAACAAGAATTTCTGTAAATGTATATATTTTTTTATTAGCTGAAAGGCCAAATTTTCTTTTCTTAACATTCAATAGCAAGATCAATCAAAATCACTGTATACATGAAAAATGCTCAACGGTTGTTAACAAAGCAGAACTTTGAACTAGGTTTGCGCACGGAAATTTAGTCGACTGTTGTTGTTGTCGTTGTTTTTTTTTTGGGGGGGGGGGGGGGGGACGTTGGCAAAATATGATCTACGACGTACGCTGTGCGATTTGGGCTTAAATGAAAAAAAATGGCTGGCTATGACCCTGCCAGTGTCAAGTGCAGTACAAGGAAAACACTAACCTACAATTACCCATCACCTCTCTTACCTCACAGATGAAGACATCCATAATCCTAAATGCTGCATTCAAAGGAAACACGGATGCACAAAGCGTCAAGAACCATGCTGAAGCATACATAGCTGTGTCAAATCCCTGTTAACAAATGTAATGAAAAATAAATATTTTATTTCTGTCTACTGATTGCAACTCTGAGGACAACATTGCCTCAAAAAAGAGTCTTTGTAGGAATGCCACACTAATTATTATGTAACTTTATCAAGCAAGAAGTGACAGAAAACTAAAACTTCATGTGGTGGTCATGTGGGAATCAAACCCAGGCCACACCACTGTGCGAAGTGAACACTGTTCCGCTCTCAATGTGTGTAAAAGTCTGCATGCGAGCCAAGTGGCCCATCAGGCCAGAGCTTATCCCGGTTTCCTTAGCATTAAGCGACTAGGAGTATTTCTACTCCCCCCTGGATGAGATGCTGGTCCATCGCAGGGTTACCCGCCACCTCCACCTGGCTGGAGAGAGGCAATGTGAGTGTAAAGTGCCTTGCCCAAGAACACAACACAATGTCCCCGGCCAGGGCTCGAACCCGGACCGCTCGATCCGGAGACGAGCGCACTAACCATGAGGCCACCGCGCCTCCCTCTCAATGTGTGTACAAACACTTTCTGTGTGCTATACAATGTACTTGTAATTATATGTACCTGGGCTTGGAAATGTGAGAACAACAAAGGCAAGCTTTCCTTGAAGGAAAAAAGAAAACAAAGGTCAACATCTGAAATTTAGTGGAGTGGCATTGTATGACTGTGATTAAAACTACATTTTTTTTTATTGGATTATTAAGAGCCAGCAAGCAATTAGCAGTTATTATGTTACAATGCCTATTCATTTATAGTGTACAAGAAGATTACATCTACCTATTGAATATTAGAATGATAGTACTGGTTGAAACAGTGTCTTTTGTTTACATGTACTTGGACAAAATTCAAGGAACTCTCAATAAGTTCATTAATCAATGATAATGTAATACTTAACTTAATGAATAAAATGTCAAGTGAATAATTAACATTACTTGACAACCACTGAGCAGATTTCCTACCTGCAACATGCTTTCTAGTTGAAATATGCACAGTCCAAGTTCTGCCATTGTTGGTTTAAAGATCTCTCTCATTCGATAATCCTGCATGAGCTTTACAAATACACAAAATGCATCTTCCTCAGGCATCTATTACAAAAGAAAGATAGTATAAAAACTATGCCGGGCCAAATAAAGCTAAATTGAACCAGCACAAATACACTTGTATTGTTCTGCATTTACCTGTTACTATTATTCATGTATAGTTACCTGCATTAGCAATATGCCAACAATAAATGCACTTCCTTGACAATATCCTACTTCTTTATCCCAGATGGAGTATGCCTGGATTAAAAAAATTATCAAAAGACAACAACCTCATAATTATTGTACTTGTAATATTGTTTTCCATAGTCTGTGGCCAATTACATTTAATAAGTCTCCTGCCTCTTCAAAATTAAATATTATCATTTGCGACTCAACAAGGCAAAATACCTGGTCTTATCTGAGATGTACAGTATGCCAGTCCCACCTTCATTGGGTGGCCTCTTAAACATTTATAGCTGTATCTTATGCCCTCTACAGCTACAAATGGTTATGTTTGATTTTGAAGAGGAAGGGACTGGAACTGAGCATGTTGCCATATCAACATCAAAATGTGAACCATCTGGTTTATTTTGTAGGTTGCAACATCCCTGCCAAGTTTCAATAGCATTGCTTCCTTATTGCCAGAGATATTGTTAATTTTGTGTCACACCAATGTATTTGAACAACCGATCATGACATCAGTGACCAAATTTGCATAATCGGAAAACTTGCATATCTCTGGAACAAATAAAGACATCACAAAAAGAAAAACGGCATTTTACTCTTCTTTGAAAAGCCTGTTAAATGAGTGTATTCTTTAAATGACTTACTTTTCGGGTCATGTACACTTCAAATCAACTGAAGAAATAACCCATAGGCTTGAGTTGAATCAATCAAATGTTGTATGAAAAAATTACAATATCCACCATAAAGAAGACCTCCAATTGGAGAATTTTCAACAGAGAAAATCTTCCAGTTGAAGGATTCAAGACAGCGAAACCTTGGGCACCCAACAGTCACTTCATTAATACTCCTTATCACAGCCACAGTTTTTTTGGTTCAGGTGAAACTCAAATACGTCCATGTACATGCATGTCTACATGTACACTCGTGCTTAATCTACATGTACAGTACCTGTTGGACAATCTAAAGGGTCTTTCTATACTGGGTCAGATATGCAAGGAGTGATCATTCAGTTTTACCTTAATGACGTTAAAAAGAGTTCCTTGCCCAATGCCATCTTTATCTTTAAAAAAGGAATGATCAGGAAATGTTCTAGCAATATCCCGTTTAATCATCCTTTCACAGGCTGAATTACTCTACAAACAAAGAAGCATTTCAAGAATAATTAGTTACTATAAAACTTTCACTTGAGGAACACAATAAGATCTACATAGCTCAAAATAGACTACCAAGATTGTGTACATTACACGTATGTACAACAGTATAATATTACTTAATGCAAGTACAGAAAAGTCTACTGACCAGTACATACATGTACTGATGAGCAAATGGAGAACATGTACATGTACCGTATAGTGTTAACTGTACATGGAGTTGTGAATTCATCACACTGAGTATGGTACATACTGGTATACTGCAGATGTCCATGTACATACAACTCTTAAGCTACAAAGTACATGAAATTCGAAAATCACCTTAATGAGCTGAGGATACTGATCTCTAAGAGGAAAATCCCTTGCCTCACAGAGCAGCTGCCAGACCATGCCACGCAAAGCATTCGGAACACCTCGCCTGACCATGTCTCTCACAAACCTGGGTTTCTTCCGTTGAGCATCAGACCAGTTGCCAATGAGTTGTCCCCACTGATGATAAGTGTCTGCTTCCCCACACACCTCATCGTAATTTTCAGGTGTCTCTGGAGAATCACTTGTAGTAGTATCTATGGAGTTGCTTCCCACGCTGCATGTCGACCACCTCTTGTTGCCAAGTCCAAGAGATGGAGAATCTGGTATTGTTGTCTTTGCCTTGGAATCACTGCTTAACAGCCTGATGAACAAAAGCACAGGCATTTTTTTTAAAGTGCATGTACATATACCAGTACTTATACAGGAAGGGGAATAATACTGGTATGTACATGTACTGTACAAGTGTTGTTGCACTTGATAATGACAAAAAGCTGGAATCAGGACACGCTGTTTTGGTTTTACATTACACAAACAATATGCTACAATTCCTGCATCATTTGTTCTAAAGATAATACATGTAGAACCACAAGGAAAGCAAAGGGTTTTTGAAACAAGTACTACTGTAAATACAGCTTGGTGATGTTAACAAGGAAGTAATTTGTAGGTGTAATGCCACTCAATAAATATCCACCATTTAAGAATTCGTTCATGCTTAGTGTGCGTATATCGAGTTATGGATGCACGCGGGAAGTTTGGAGAGCACGAAAGAAGCATAAGAGTTGCTCGAGGTGCAGCCGAGAGCAACTCTAGCTTCTTGAGTGCTCTCCAAACTTCCCAAGTGCATCCATATTTCGATATACGCACAGTTAAAAGCATGAACCAATTCTTTTATAACATGGCGACAACAACTTGGGCGCTAAACAGGCATGTTTAATTTCTGATTGACTACAACTAGTTCTCACGATGCACGATGAAGGAAAAGCAACCCTCACATCCACACAGTTAAATCCATCATTCTAAAAAACTTTAAATTACTTCAAAATGATCCCAATACTGGCAGAATCTTTTCGCAACCACCATTAATTTCATTCAAACGCGACAAAAACATAGGTAACTTTTTAGTCAGAAGTGCTTTTCAAACGAGTGAACAACCCGGTACTTTTAAATGTGCACAGGCACGATGCAAAACATGTCCTTTCATTTGCAACGTTGAAAAATTGTCGGGACCCAAGCGATCCAATTAAGATCACTGATCATTTTACCTGTACCTCAGCCAATGTCATCTACTGTATAACTTGCACCCTTTGCAAAAAGTTATATATGGGCGAAACAGCTACACGACTAGGCGACCGATTTCGAGAACATCTTCGCGACATAGAGAAAGACGACAAAAACGCATCTAAACCGGCCACTAGAAACTTTAATCTGCCGAATCATTCTATGCAACATATGACAGTCTGTGGCCTCTCCCTACATCAAGGAAGCACAGAAAGTCGCAAAACTCTAGAACAAAAATTTATTTTTCAAATCGGCACTCTTAATCCTCACAGTATCAACGAACGCTTTTCATTCAACTAATTTACTCAATTGCCAGGCACCAACCAATAGCATAGCTCCATATTTCTGTATATAAACCACACACAACCCACAATTCCTCGATTCGCTCTGATGAAGGGCTAGCGCTCGAAACGTCAGCTTCTGAATCTCTTTACAGTGGCTAATTCCCATCATCAACTCAGTTGATAAAACCAAATTATCCTGAGTGAGTGGTCTGCGTTCAAGCCCTAGCCAGGGACATTGTGTTGTGTTCTTGGGCAAGACACTTAACTTTCACAGTCCCCCCCCCCCCCCCCCTCCACCCAGGTGTATAAATGGGTAGCAGCAAATTTAATGCTGGGGGTAAACCCTGCAATGGGCTAGCACCTCATCCAGGGAAGAGTAGAAAAACCCCTAGTCTGAGTCCAAAGTTTGATTACAAGTGTCATGATTATTTTTTGATCCCAGACAGATGAAAGCTGAAACCCAGAACACTTTGACGTGTTATTTACATTTGGCTCTTCTACTTATTAAGCAACACGAAATTTATACATTCATTAGCACTGAGAACACTCTCTAGGAGTTACATGTATGTGCACATGTGCATTGTATTGTACAAGTCTTTTATTGATAAGGTAGGTCAAGAACGTTTCTAAGCTTCCTTAGATTCCTTTTTGCTACTATACATGTGTAGGCTTATCCTCTCCTCAGATTAAAGAAACAACAGCAGAAACCAACTTACAGCTGAAAACAGCTGCAGGAAATGTTTTAATCTTAACATCATCTACAGTGTTCATGTACATGTATAATGCCATATTTAATTCATATTCAAAGATCTGGTAGTCAAAGGGTTTTAAATTCTTTGTATCAGACATCAGACTTGGTTTTTTTGTAGCTACATGTACAGTACCGCTCAAATGTAAGACCACCTCTCGTTTCGTTTCTCGCGATACGAGCCTCGTTTCTCGCGATACAGTTCTCGTTTCCTGCGAGACAAGTCTCGTTTCTCGCGAGAAGGTTCTCGTTTCTCTCGAGAATCACTGAGGCGTTCAGTATGGAATATATTACTCGTGATAAGCCGGTTCTTACCTACAGTAAAAGGTCGCTACCAAAGTGATGGAACCGACCGACGAGACGATAAAAGAGGCACTGAACGGCAATAGCTGGCAAGCTTGTAAATTATTTCGATATACATCCGGTTTTATTTGACACAAATGGATGATTCAAACGCTGTAGTCCAATAGTCCAAGTTCTTACGATGCTCCGTTAACATTCATTTAATTATTGACAGGGAAAAGTTTGCTCTCGACACGCGCTCGCAAGACAATTTTTAAATTTTCGGCGGCATGCCGGCGAGCTTCGAAAAGTATTCGATATCTCTGGTTCTATTTGGCACAATTGGATGATTCAAACGCTGAAATAGTCCAAATTTACGGAACAAGTGTTTTATCGAAGTTCTTACGATGCGCTGTTGACATTCATACACTTTATGACAGGGAAAAGTTCGTTCTCTGCACGCGCTGGCAAGACAAGTGAAGCTCTTTGAAATTTCACGGCATGCCGGCGAGCTTCGAAAAGTATTCGATATCTCTGGTTTTATTTGGCACAATTGGATGATTCAAACGCTGAAATAGTCCAAATTTACAGTAAAGGTGTTTTATCGAAGTTTTTACGCGTTGACATTCATATAATTTTTGACAAGGAAAAGTTTGTTCTCGATCTGCACGCGCTGGCAAGACAAGTGATAAAGCTCACGGCAAGCCGGCAGGCTTTGAAAAGTATTCGATATCTCTGGTTCTATTGGGCACAATTGAATGATTCAAACGCTGAAATAGTCCCAATTTACAGAAAAAGTGTTTTATCAAAGGTCTTACGATGCGCCGTTTTTTTTTTTTTTGACAGGGAAAAGTTTGCCCTCTGCACGCGCTGGCGAGAAAACTGAAAGAGATCTTTGAAATGTCACGGCATACCGGCGAGGAACCTTGGAAAGTATTCGATATCTCTAGTTCTACTTGACACAATTGGATGATTCAAATGCCAAAATGGTCCATATTTAGAGGAAAAGTGTTTTGTCGAAGTTCTTGCGATGCGCCGTTTACATTAATTCAACTCTTGACAGGACAAAGTTTGCTTTCGGTCCGCGCCGAGAATGCAGTAATAAAATGCCGTAGTGTGTTAAACTATGCGTGTCGGTCCTTTATTGCACCATCTCCAAAAACGCTTCGACAGTGTATTGTAGGAACTTGGATAAAATTTTCTTTCTGTAAATTTGGACTATTTCAGCGAATTAATCATCCGCATATGTAAAATAGCACCAGGAATACCGAGATAGTTTTCAAAGCTCGCCGGCATGCCGTGAAATTTCAAAGATCTTTTTATTTGTGTCCCCGGCGCGTACCGAAAGAAAACTTTATCCTGTCAAGAGTTGAATGAATGTAAACGGCGCATCGCAAGAACTTCGACAAACCACTTTTCCTCTAAATACGGACCATTTCGGCATTTGAATCATCTAATTGTGTCAAATAGAACTAGAGATATCGAATACTTTTCAAGGCTCGCCGGCATGCCGTGAAATTTAATAGATCTTTTTAATTGTGTTTGCATATATACATGAACTTCATTTAGCTAGTTTTGAGCATCCTTGTTGTACTTAATTATATATCTGATCATATAAACAAAATTTGAAGTTGTATCCTCTAAAGCAACGTTAAGAAAAATGCGGTATCCCGAAACGAGGAGCTTCGAGGATTCTTCTGTTCACAATGTATATTGCACAGAAATATCTTTGTCGTCAGGTGAAAGCGAAAACCCAATGAAAAAACAATGACGACAACTTGATGCATAATAATTATGAATGATTGACATCAATAAAAACAGAAATTATTAGCTTCACACAAACACCCTAATAAGAATTTTAAAGTACACACACTATATTCAGAGAGCAGATGAAATGAAGTTGCAACAAAAAGTAGCATTTTTTAAGTTGATTAAAATGTGGCAAGGACAGTTAACATGAAGGTGTATTTGGGGGCCATAAAATGTCAGAAAGCAACAAATTTTAGGTACACGTACAGTAATACTGTAACAGATGCATGGTGTATATATGTGTTTAGAAAACAGTCCTAAGAAAGCACGCGCGCTGATTGGTTAAAAATCCTGCGCGCTGTTGACGTAGTGATGGCGCGAGCAAAGAGAATTTACATTTTGATAATCAAAGTTAACAAGTTGTTTTCCCTTTTCTCGTCGTGGTGTTTTCTAAAAGAAATAGAAAACATGTACTCCGCGTTTGTATCGAGTTATACAAACACTCGTGAAAGTTTGGGAGAACTCGAAAAAGCTGTGGAAACACTCGCCTGCGGCTCGTGTTCCCACAGCATTTCTCGTTCTCCCAAACTTCCACTCGTGTTTGTATAACTCGATACAAACACGGTACATGTTTTCTATTTCTTAAGTATTGGTCACTCACCTAGTTTAGCTCTTTAGTTATTTTGGGTGGCCAGCAACTGTATGTATTTTTAATTTATTTATTGTTCAATTAGTTATTTAGTTAATGTTACAGTTCAAATAAATCTTGTCTTGTCTTGTCTTGTGTTGTAGTACATGTATAACAGACTGAAATGATGTTTTGAGAGAAACACACTATAGATCGTTTTCACTGTCATGCAATAAAAAAAAAAATCGAAAACCATTCAGTGGATAAAGTCAAGAAATTGTGATCTTATTGGATGTTGATAAACAAGGCACTTCTCCAAGTTTTACATCTGTGTGTTTTCCCAAACTGCAGATATTCTTCAAAATGTTTCACAGAAATTGAAAGAGCTCAGTATGGTGCACATCAGATGTGCATCTGGAAGTTACTTTGGCTATCTAGGCAACTGATTGGCCCTTTCTCGGTATATCAACCACTGAAATTAACTGATTCATTAACTGCTGGAGCTTGGGATCTCTAGAGTTTTTGGACTACTGGAACACTGGATCTCTAGGACTTCTAGGTCACTGGTTTTTTGGGGCTCAGGGTCTTTGGACCACTGGACGGGTATGTCTTTAGGGTTTTTGGGTTCATGGGACTTAGGGTCTTGGGGCCTCTGGGTAAGTGGGTCACTGGGTTTCTGGGTCTTGGGGCCTCTGGGTAAGTGGGTCGCTGGGTTTCTGGTCTTTGGGTCTCTGGGCCAAAGAGGGGCGTTGGGTATTCGGGCCCCTGGGTAAGTGGGTCGTTGGGTTCCTGGGTCTTTTGGTCTCCAGGCCCAAGAGGGGCGTTGGGTATTCGGGCCCCTGGGTAAGTGGGTTGTTGGGTTTCTGGGTCTTTGGGTCTTGGGGCCTCTGGGTAAGTGGGTCGTTGGGTCTCTGGGCCCCAGTGAGGAGTTGGGTCTTCAGGCCCCTGGGTAAGTGGGTCGTTGGGTTTCTGGGCCTTTGGGTCTCTGGGCCTAAGTGGGTCAGGTTTCTGGGTCTTTGGGCCTCTGGGCCTAAGTGGGTCGTCGGGTTTCTGGGTCCTTGTGTCTCAACGCCTAAGTTGGCTGTTGGGTTTCTGGGTCTTTGAATCTCTGAACCCAAGTGGGTCGTGGGGTTTCTGGGCCTCTGGGTTAGTGGGCTTTCAGGTTACTGGGTCTATGGGTCTCTGGGTCTCTTGGCGTAAGTGTGTCATTGGGTCTCTGGGCCTCTGGGCCTCTAAGTCTTTGGGTTTCTGGACTTTAGGGTGTTTGGGTACCTGGGCCTCTGGGTCACTCGATTTTGGCTTTGTTGTCTTGCCTATACGAGATTTACAGTATTTTGGTACGCTGAAAGGCATGACTATGGCTTCGAACTGTTCATTCATTTATTGATCAGGTTGCATCAGGCGCATCAAATCTAATTCAAGAGAAAAAATGGGGAAACAGAATTGTTCACAATAATTCCAATACAGTTTACCTTAACAGACGAATTTTTTCTGAATATTGGGGTGATTTATTGCAATTTTTCAACATTTTTCTCAATGAACAATTACATTTGACGCGACAGAAATGTGAATAACATTGGGCCTATCTACGTGGATGTCGCGATTAAAATACTGGGCCGGGTTGTTTGAAAGCCGGTTAACGTTAACCCAGGGTTAAATGTTGATAGAAGAATTATGTTTTCTTGCTTAAAAAATGTTCTTTACCTCTGTTTGGTGTAGTTCGAGATTACTACAGTTCAAAACTGAAGGGCAAACAATATAAACAGAACACCTCACCAGAATATTACTAAAATGAAATCAAAATTCTTGCTAATCCTGGGTTAGCTTAATCGGGCTTTGAACAACTCGGCCCTGATGGAAAATATTGCCCCTGTTATAAGCCTATGATTCTTATTGGCTTTCAATTGCAGTTCTTTTAAATTGTTTCATTCATTGCAAAACGATCAAATTATCCATATCATATTGAACTAAAAACATCCAAAATGATCGTTCATGTTTTATGGTTCATATTATTCATATAATGTAGGAAATTATCAAAATGTTTTTATTGCATTCTTTTGCTTTTATGGTGAGTTTGAATTACCGCTTCTTACCGTGCCTAAATAAAGGATATGTTATGCTGTTATGTTATATGTTATGTTCCCTGATATACTTAGTTGGAACAATACAATAAAGAACATAAGTTTAGTGTGTGAATTAAAATACTAATGGGAAATAATAATGCTGCTGGTTTAAGGGCCTAAATATCTACTGGCTTTCGATTGCAATTGTTTCATTGTTGTATTCAGATGCAACGTGATCAATAAATGAATGAACATTTCAAAGCCATAGTCATCCCTTTCAGCGTCCCAATATACTGTAAATCTCATATAGGCAAGACAACAAAGCCAAAATCGAGCGACCCAGAAGCCCTGGTACCCAAACACCCTAAAATCCAGAAACCTAAAGACCCAATGACATACTTACGCCAAGAGACCCATAGACCCAGAAACCTGAAAGCCCACTAACTCAGAGGCTCAGAGGCCCAGAAACCCCGCGACCCACTTCGTTCAGAGATTCAAAGACCCAGAAACCCAACAACCAACTTAGGCGTTGAGACACAAGGACCCAGAAACCCGCCGACCCACTTAGGCCCAGAGACCCAAAGGCCCAGAAACCCAACGACCCACTTACCCAGGGGCCTGAAGACCCAACGTCTCACTGGGGCCCAGAGACCCAAAGACCCAGAAACCCAACAACCCACTTACCCAGAGGCCCCAAGACCCAGAAACCCAACAACCCACTTACCCAGGGGCCAGAATACCCAACGCCCCTCTTGGGCCCAGAGACCCAGAAACCCAGCGACCCACTTACCCAGAGGCCACAAGATCCTAAGTCCCATGAACCCAAAAACCCTAAAGACCTACTGGTCCAGTGGTCCAAAGACCCTGAGCCCCCAAAAATTAGTGGCCTAGAAGTCCTAGAGATCCAGTGTTCCAGTAGTCCAAAAGCTCTAGAGATCCCGAGCTCCAACGGTTGATGAATCAGTTAATTTCAGTGGTTGATATACCGAGAAAGGGCCAACTGATTATCTGTACTTAACAAACAAGCATTTACATAAGCACTTTTCCTAATGCTCTAACTTCTAAAAAAGCTACAAATCAGGAGATAGGTATACATTTTTCGACAATTGCGATCATAGCTTTGTGTCATGCACCGCCGTAACTCTGAAATTCAAAATGCTCTGGTTTCTAAATGAAGCACGCTATTGAGATATATGTCTCTTATGTCTGATGATGATAAAAACTTTGGTGGCGCTTTAGTTTTGGATTTTAGAAAGCAATGACATCATGATCTATAAAATCAGGTGTCTTTTATTAATACTTTCCATTGTCGTTCCTGTGAGTGGTTTGCCAGTCAGTTGCACAGTAAGAGACCCTTCCACTACTTTGGCAAAATATACTGTACGCAAAAAAATATGTAACTTGCTAGGTTGTACATGTACATGTACATGCTCAATGATGTGACTTTGAAACTCACTTTTTAGTTTTAAAATTGTTTTTGATTGGGAATTATCACCAACAAGACTACTGAGATCAATTACAGTACATTTGCCCAATGGACCACCAAATTTCCATTTTCACCTGAACAAGAACGAAATTGACTTGCCCCGGGCAATGGGACTTGGATTGTTTCCTGCCCTGCATATACTTTACTGGTCACAGATTTCTATACACCAGCAGAACTGCCATCTGATCATTAAATTTGTTGCAGAGTTAGTTAACACACAGTGTTGTACAGCAGCAGAGAAATACATTTTACAAAAGAGCTTCAAAGAAGTGCATGTACAGTATGCATAACGATTTGTATGCATAATACTATAAACATCATTTTAAACTTGTGGTTGTTGCGAGGACACCCCAATGGAATATTTCATTTGAATTTAGTCCATCATGGTTTCTTTCATTTGTTTATAATGTGCAGTTCCAGAAAATATCCATACTCCCCCCACAGAAGGGATTGGAATTTCCCCGAGGATGGGGGTTTCTGTCAGACAAAAAAATTAAAGAAATATATGAAGCTTAATAGGAATCTCCAGAGGGGTGGGTGGGTTTTAGAAAAAAAACCCTTCCGTGGGGGAGGTATGGATATTTTCTGGAATTACATAATTAATTTAATGCGCATTGAACTTGAATCAGTTAGGCAAGAGTGAAGTGCAGCCTAGCTGGCCCTGATGTAAAATCATCAGATTGTATGAAATTAGAATTTATTAAACCTGAAGTAGTTTAAATGAGAGTAGTCTAAATAACTAAAAAATTGTAGAGTTAAGTGGATCTGAAGGAAATCTGATTCCATGTAACCATGTGCACTCCTTCTTTTAATTCATGTACAGCTGTATAAATTAGATCAATTGTGGGAATTTGCACACAGCATATCTGTAATAAGGGCTTTGATTAGGGGCTAAAAGAACACTACAGTGGCTGAATATGCAGGATATTGCGTCATATAAGTGATCTCGACCAAGATTCTCAGCCTGTTATTCAACTGAACAAATATTAAACAAAACAATTAGGACTTCCATTGTATGCTTAATGAAATCGAAATGAATGAACTCTTGGTCAGGAGATAAATTATCCATTGCAGAAGTACTGCTTTCAATATCAAGGTACAAAACTCGGGTCTGTGTAGAAGTAAGCTTACATGTACAGGTCAAAACAGCAACAAGCTAAGCTTTAATCCTCTCATTTCCGTACCGAATTTAAAACACCAACAAATATTAAGAGCAGCTTAGCCTAAATATCAACTAGACTTGGAAATAGCGAAAAAAACGAATTTCTCCAAACTTGCCCAGAATGAAGCCCTACGGGCACTACAGTGGAACCCCGCCTTACGACCACCCCGTTAATATGACCACCTGGTTATTACAGCCACTTTATTCTGACTCAAAAAAACGCTTTATCTGTTATTTTCTATAAAATAACAGGCCTTACGACCACCCCGTTAATATGACCACCTGGTTATTACAGCCACTTTATTCTGACTCGAAAAAACGCTTTATCTGTTATTTTCTATTTAAAGAACCCCTTTAAAATGGCCAGCCCGCTAATACGACCAATTTTCCATGGCCTAAAGGTGGTCGCATAAACGGGGTCCCACTGTAGTCACAAAAATATTGTTTTAAGTTCGAAAAACCAAAGATTATTATTTTACGCAATTGTTTCCTTGCGATGCCAAAAAACAATCGAAAATGAGCAGCGTATTTAGGGGCTCGTGAACTCAACAGTAAAAATCTTCATTAAAAACTGACTGAATGTCGTATTTGTACTGTCTTTCTTCTACATTTAGAGCTAAATAGATTGTGATTTAATTCGAAGTAAAATATTTGACGAATTTTCTAAGTCAACGACCCAAGAGAGCTTAACAAGAGGTTTACATTTAGCCTATTTTCAAATGCTAAAAAGGCGTTCTGGTACACCGCTTTTACCAAAATGAGTAGTTTGGTCTGAAAGGGCATTGTTTCTTCTTGAAATTAGCGAAATAAAATTTTGGGGTAAATAAAATCGCAAGCGCTGAGATAGCAAGCTAAATACAGCACTTCTTCCTGAAAATGTGAACTTT
>CM042748.1:21704085-21707856 GCA_022496165.2 Catalaphyllia jardinei
TGTTTATTTTATAAGATGCGTAAGAGTGAACCTGAGCCAGGGAACGGAAATGTAAATACTATATACTTTGTATCAGGCCAGCGGAAATACTCGAATCAGTCACACGGAGTTTGTTTACGATGAACGAGCACGCGATTGCAAATGTGTACCTATGTTTGAGCTTCCTGCTTAGAATAATGTTCGTTAAAAATATACTTTTACAAATTACAAGTTAACAATGTAAGAATATTTAGCACGAAATCTGAAGGCTGATGTAAATATTTTAGTCCTATTAAACTTGTGAGTCAGAACCTGGCGCCGTCACGCAAAGTAGCTAGTTTGTACCGAGACCTGTTCAATCAGAATGGCATGGAATTTGTCACTGAAATATCTTTTTTTAAAACTCCGGTTGTTGATGAAAAAGGTTGGTTTTTAGAGGCTGAAAGTCAGCTAGGGAAATCATTCAAGGTATCTGTATAAAAGTTTATACGGCGTCGAACGCACTCATAATCTTTGATTACTGCTGGTATATTCAATATGGCTGTCAATATCCGTGATACGGACAATGTATTTTTGAATCTCAGTCTTTTCTATCTAATATGGACAACATAGGAGTATAAAGACAATACTCACTTCAGTGACAAGTATTGGCCTTCGTACCACACATTTTAATGTCCGAAGACAAAAGGAGAAACCTTGAATGAACCAAAACACCCGGTCAACTCACCTATTTTGCTCCTCCAACTTAGCAACAAGTTCGTCTAAGGACTTTGTTCGCGACTTCGAGCGCGGTGGCGGTTTTAAGTTGTCGTGACTACTTCCATCCTCCGAATCTCCATTAAAATTGCTGGCCATAGTGACAACTGCAGCAGTTTATCGGGCAACTTCCTCGGTAAACTGAAGTAGCTGCCATGAACTTGAATTGCAAGCTGTAAAGGTGACAGTCACAGGCGCTATACCCTGGCTGAGAGTTGATGAAACTTTAGCAGGTCACATTTTCAGAATATCCTGGATCATTCCCTCAGTTATCGAATGATAAGTCTAGGCTGGATGAACTACTAGAGAACTACTTACAAACGAGCCACCAAGAGGCCACGAAAGGTCAAAACAGGCTCCAAAACAGATTGACCGAAAAAACGAGAAAGTCGAAGAAAACTTAACGAGACAGCGTTACACCATGACAGCGGATTTCCAACTTAGAAGGCTAGTTAGTCATGTATGGCAAACTATTATGTCCCCAATATATATCTTGAAGTACTCTAGGCTCCAGGTCCTTTTCTTACTTGAGGCGCTTGACTTACTTCAGGTGCTCGTCTTACTTAAGGTGCTTCGCTTACTTGAGGTGCTTGACTTACTTGAGATGCTTGTCTTACTTGAGCTGCTTGACTTTCTTGAGATCCTTGTCTTACTTCAGGTGCTTGACTTACTTGAGATGCATGTCTTACTTGAGGTGCTTGACTTACTTGAGGTGCTTGACTCACTTGAGGTGCTTGACTTACTTGAGGTGCTTGTCTTATTTGCAGTGCTTGTCTTACTTGAGGTGCTTGTCTTACTTGAGGTGCTTGTCTTACTTGAGGTGCTTCGCTTACTTGAGGTGCTTGACTTGAGGTGCTTGTCTTACTTGAGGTGCTTGTCTCACTTGAGCTGCTTGTCTCACTTGAGCTGCTTGTCTTACTTGACGTGCTTGTCTTACTTGAGGTGCTTGACTTACTTGAGGTGCTTGACTTAATTACTTGAGGTGCTTGTCTTACTTAAGGTGCTTGTCTTACTTGAGCTGCTTGTCTTACTTGAGCTGCTTGACTTACTTAAGGTGCTTGTCTTACTTGAGGTGCTTGTCTTAGTTGAGGTGCTTGAGTCTGGAGGACAGTACTTCACAACAGAACTATACTTTATTCGCTATGCAATGCAACATGGCGGACTACAACAACGTGCTCTCAACAACCATACGGAAGACCGCTGACCAACATCTCCCCCTTTGAAAAAAAAACAAAAAACAAAACAAAAAAAGAAAACGAAAAGGCTATCAAGTCTTCAACAAAATTCTACGGAGTGAGTGTTCAAAGTCAATGTTTGAGAAGGACTAGGCTGTGACGTAGTCTTTCAGTCTTTCTGGGGGTTTGATTATTCTCCCAGATCTTGTCTGCTTCAACGGCGTGGAGGAGCCTTCCATGGGTTCCGGTTCCCTCAGGGAGGGTTCTGGTATCGCTTCTCCGGTTGTGTTCGGGTGCTCATGGATCTGCTGGTCGCACTGCGGATTGACTTCTGCATGTTTAGAGGGATTTGGCGCAGGGTTGGGGTTAACTGTCGTATCCACTGTGGGTCGGTTGACTACTGTCTGAGGTGGGATAATAGGTGGTGGTGGTGCGGCAGGTTTCAGCTGGACTCTGTTCCTTCGGATCGTGGTGCCATGAGAGGAACGAATCGTATAGGACCGTCCGTTGTCTTCCTTTATGACTTCCCCATAGATCCATGGTTTGCCGCGATGGCGGGGAGGTGGCTTGGCATATGCGTAACTGCCAACTTTGACTGGTTTGTGCTCCACACCGGCTGACTTGTCGTAATATGCTTTGCTGTCATGCCTTTTCTTAAGGATGTCGTCTTTTACGATGCGAAAGTTAATCATGGCAGGTGCCAAGAGATGATCAGTGGTGGGCAGTGTGGTGCTAGTGCGTCGTAGGAACATACGCTGAGCAGGTGAGTATGTGTGCCCTTGAGGTGGGGTGTTTCTGTAAAGAAGTAGAGCTGTGTGGAAGTCATCGGCTTTCTTTAACATGGACTCTGCAACTTTAACGGCAGCTTCTGCTCTTCCATTACCTTTAGGGTGGTAAGGGGAGGAAGTGGTGTGCTTGAAACCATATTCCACAGCGAACTTCCTGTACTGGTCGCTTATGAACTGTGGACCGTTATCAGTGTGGCAGATTGCTGGAACACCATATCGTGCAAAGTGGGCTTTTGTCTTCTCAATGACCGTGGAGGATAGGGTATCTTCCAGCTTGTCCACCTCAATCCAGTCCGAGAAGTGGCACACAGTGACCAGGTAGCTTTGGTTGTGGAGCTCACAGATATCTTGACTCACTAACTCCCAGGGCCTTGTTGGTATCGGTAGAGATCTCATCGGTTCTTTTGGTGCGGTCGTACCGTATTGGGCACAGGTGCCACAAGCATCACACGTGTCTTGTATGGACTTTCTCATCCCTGGCCAAAAGAGCACTTCTCGGGCCATTCGTATGTTTGACTCTGCACCAAAATGGTTGGCGTGGATTTTCCGAAGCATTTCTTTATGCATAGTCTGGGGTACCATGACTTGCGTACCCTTGTATATTATGCCATTCTGCACTGACAGTTCGTCTCTATCGTTCCAGTAGGGACGCAAGGATTCAGGGATGGCTGATTTGTCTTCGGGCCATCCATGAACAATGACTTTGTATAGTGCCGCCAGTGCGAGGTCTTTGCTTGTCTGTTCACGTAAGTGGTTTTCGGTGGTCTCTTCTAGCCTTGGGTTTCTGCAGTTCTGCTCAGACTCCATCTCCGTTCGGAAGACGTCGAAGTGTGTTACCCTTGCTGATATTGGTTGTGGAAGGGCTGCCCCGAGATAGGGTGTCAGCCAGGTGGAGAGTCGGTCCTCTCTTGTATGTTAGGTCAAACCGCTATCGTTGCAGTTTCATCAGCATCCTTTGCAGACGGGCTGGGGCTTTGTTCAATGGTTTCTTCATTATGGTTTCGAGAGGCTGATGATCTGTGTGGGCCACAATGTCAGCCTTGCCATATAACCACTGGTCAAACTTCTGAAAG
>CM042748.1:21715885-21735885 GCA_022496165.2 Catalaphyllia jardinei
CCTCGTCCTCACTGACCGAGAGCCTCGTCCTCACTGACCGAGAGCCTGGAACAGGCTAGAGTCGCAAGTAGACCCAAGTTTTCAACTTGCGCGTACTTGCGACTCCGTTTGGCCAGGGCTAAATATATTTCGGTAGAAATCCTACTGTAGACCTGCATTTTCAAAATAAACATTTCTCAAAATAAGTGCAACTTCACCGTCGAAAAACAGTTCAGCAGGGTTTACCCTGTCCTCATCAATAGCCCTAACCCTATCCCTAACCCTAACCATAACCCTAACCCTAAGAATAGAAGGGTGGTTAAAATTTATCTTTGACTTTGAATTCAGTTTACTCTTTGCACCAACAAGAAGCTTTTTCTCAGAGGGAAATATAGTGTTTTCTTTCCGGAAAGAAAATTTAAAGTGTGAGAGATGCTGGTGTTTTGGAAATCTTGTGCACGACAATTTCCGGGGTGAGGCGGGTTTTGTGCTAATGCTCAGCTTCAGCCCCGCACTGATCCGCTCAGATCGTGGGGTTTCGTTCGCCAGGCGTGGTGTAGTAATGAACGCATTGTTAAAGAGAATTGGCTAATTAATTTAAGTTCTCTGCACATGTATCAGTTATTAGAGTCAACACACTTCGAAATGTATTTAAACCGTGATACTTTCCTTTGACTCTGCCCCAGTGGAGATGGCACTACCCTACACCGGCTGTATAGGTATCTCTAGCCTCAAATAGTTTGCATCACAGACGCTACCTACCGAAGGTTACCTATTAACGGGTAAATTTCCGTCTGTCAGTGACGCATGCTGATCTCAAAGGGTATGGTTCTTTTCTTCAGAGACATTTTGGTCAGAAATAGAGTATCGATTTTGGTCATTTTGGTCTCAAACTGGGTATGGTTTTTATACTCTAGTCGTTAAGGAGGTACGTTTTTAGAGCAAGCTACTTTTCTCACCATTATCGATGAGATCAGCAACTAAAGCCATTCATGCACAATACATTTAACATCATTCTGAACTAGGGAACTTAGAAAAATCGAAGATTTTGTTCTTAAATTGAGTAAGTGTTTTGGAAATCGGGCCGCAGCTCGGCCAACTGATTGGTCAATCAAGTTAGGAATTAGATAAGTGTTCTAACTAAACTTCTTATAAAGTTAATCCCGCTGGGTTCCGATTTCTTTAAACCTTGGGCCTTGTGGATGCCACAATCTACGTGTTGTGGTCAGTGACGTTTACCCTGACTATATTCATACTCCCTATGTCAATAAATCACTCAAAAATGCCGTGGAAAACAGTGCCATTTTGTTTCAATTTCCCCATTTTCGTACAAGGCAACAATTGAAATAATGCAAATTCCAAAGTTTGTCGCCGTATTTGCAATAACAATTTCGAACTTTGCTCTGATTAGATATTACCTCCACTATGAAAATAGCTCACCCCTGAACTGAAAATAATGCCGCTTCGTTTCTGAGGAAACGAAGCAAGGTTTTCTTTATAGTACTATTTTGTATGACGTCAGCGTTCAGTGATTTCTAAAGAGTCTCTAAAGAGGTTGATTAAAGAACAAATCATGTCCTGATTTTCATTCATGCTGTAATTTATCCATGGCGGCTTATAATGGTAAAGGAAGGTCTTTGAAATGCATACGTAACAGACTGACCCGAGACTGATGTGTTTGAGGCTTCTTGTAGGATATTTCAAATGAAACACCCTGACTCACTTAATTAATTTATTAGATCTCTTGTATTTGAATAGTAAAGCGGACTGGAATAATATATATCAGACCTGAGTAAAGAAATTACGTTTTCTCTTCATGATGTACCATTTCCCCCTGTGAAATATCCCCTGAGAAAATTTTCAACTGACTTAAAAGAAGCTAATTATCACTGCATACCACCGCTCACCAAAATAAAAACAGCCTAAAGCTCCAAGCCATGACTGGTGTCTACCAACTAATGCTTTTCAAATTCAATAAGATACTTAAACAAAAAAGTAAATGTGGAGACACAAGGAGATTTGCTAGGAGCTCCATTTCAGTATGTCGCCAAAGTACGTCGCCAATATATGCGTCACGCATGATATTTTGGTTATTGTATTTCTAAATAAAGCAAAGCAAAAACAATTAATTTAGATCAAATATTGAGCCAGTTTTTTGTTTTTGTATTTGTTTTTTTTAAAGCTAATAGAGTGTAATCGCTTTAAAAAAAACAATAACAGTGTTTTTTTCAGAATGTGTTTATCACTGCGTTTTCAGTATAGTGTTAAGTTTGTACCCAAGCTTTCAGAAATAAGGGCATCGGGAAAAGGGTGGCGCTTTCGTCAAGATAAAAACATAAATGTTAAAACGTTTATGAAATTAATAAGCTATTACTCTAAATTGTGGAAATAAAATGCCTTCCATCCCATCACGATCTTAGAATATTGAAAAAGGCCCAAAGCAAGCAGAGTATTCACACAGAATAATTAAAACATGGACAAAAACAAGATCATTACACACAACACACTTTAATTTAACGCATCGCTTTATTCAGTCAGTAAGGTGAAAGACGTGGTTAAAAATCATTCTTCATTGCACGGGAAATGAAAATTACAGACAAGCAACTTAACCAGTTCTGTAACCGACTTCTGTTTAATAATGCCAGGCCGAAGAAACAAAATAATACAAAACTAACAGACAGGCTTGGAACCGTAATTACCTACCTGTATTTCTTAGGTGTTATGTATTCAGTCGCGCTCTCAACAAATAATATACGGCCTGTGAGAATTATGTTTGTTTTCGTTTATTTTGAAAATAAACATAACAAATCTTCTGCCAGTCGAAATTATGTATTTTTTCTCCTTTTTCTGGGCACAAATAGTACAGGATTAGTAGGACTGAACAACAAGCCTTAGCCCTTTATAAGTACGGAATGTATGAGTAGTCACACACACAAACACCTGCCTAACAATTTTTGTTTTCATTTATTGGGGGAACTTTGTTTGACGACTGTCTTTGTTTATTTTTCCTTAAAAGGTTTTAGAATATAATCATACTAAAGTTGACGCCTGGGATTGAGAAGCATCGTAGTCCGATCGATGTAGGTGGTGTGACACTCAAGAAATATTCAACTTACATTTGACAGGGTGACCAACTAGGAATCACTCAGGCAAACAATCAAAATATCTTCTTATCTTGAGCCGATATTAACAAGTACGTGTGAAGCTGCCTCTCTTCATGGATGGTGAAGCACAGCGAATATAACTTAATTTTTTGACATACATAGCTTGTGGTCGGTACACCGCAGCTCCGTGACGTGAGAATTGACTGTCATCGTGACCGACGCTTGCTGAAAGAAAACGCGGCTTGGGGTTATTTAGGACGCCGTTCAGACTAAAAGAAGAACTCTAAGCAATGATTCAACTCTGAACAGTACACAAGTCATAATATGCTTGTGTGATTGAGCTAATAGCAAGCAGAGAGGTGTTCTGTTCGGTATATCAAGACAAAGGCGTTATATGTAAGTGCCATTCAAAACTTTGCGAAAAACAACACTTAGGGATGGCTTTATCAGCGACGTCAGGAATATGTGCCAACGTTCCCCCTCCAACAGGCCTCTCATACTTTACAGCATCCGTATCAGTCCTTCTCGTTATCATAACTATTCCAGGAAACTTCCTTGTCTGTTTAGCCATCATCAAGGATCCCTTTCGAAACTTGAAAACGCCATTCAATTATTTCCTGCTGAGTTTGGCTGCAACAGACCTAGTGGTGGGAGCTATCATGGACCCAGTTTCGGTGGCATTTCACAGCAACGAAGCACTTCAACTCAACTACGTGGATATTAAAATTATGCATATCTTGTATTCCATCGTGAGCACAGCCTCCATTTTAACACTTGCTGCGCTAACAGTGGACCGGTACGTCGCTGTAGCAATGCCAGTGAAGTATAAAACAATGGTCACATCCAGACGCGCCATTGTGACATCAGTGTCGATTTGGGTTGCGGCCTTGGGGTTCTCCTTCATCTACTTCAAACTTGGGTTCATATTTTTCTCTTTCGTCTTCGCCAACACAGCCGTGTTCAGTACTTTTGCGGTTGTCATATTTGTTCACGTAAGTATTCTTAAACGCTTGCGTGAGCGATCAAAATATTGGCGAGGGCGAAGAGCAATAGGATATACCGAATCCGAAAATCAAGAAAACCAAAACAATATCATTGGCACGAAGAAACAAACTAAGGCAGCCAAAGCATTGATGATCGTTCTTCTCACCTTTTTCGCGTCGTTTACTCCCGCCTGTGTCATGATCTACTTGCTGAATTTTTGTTCAAAGTGCAGCTGTTTGATGGTCCACTGGCTGCGGGATTTACAGTTTTTGATCGTGCTGTGTAACTCGGGTATTAACCCGTATTTGTACGCGTGGAGGCTGCCCCAGTTTAAAAGAGCTTTTTACAAAATTCTCCACCTAAGACCCAGAGGCAAAGTAAGTGACTTTTCTGCGACAACCACACATGTGGTGAACAAGTCAGGCCAGATCCCTGAGAATCGTGTTGGTGGCGACGACGAAAAGATATCTGGTGTTTAATACGAGTTTCTTAAAGTCTCTCTAAAAGATGTAAATTTGTTCAAAATGAAGACTTGTGATTGATCTGGACGAGTGCTATGGATCGTTTATTTTGTTTCTACTGTCTTCGGTTTACTTGAAGCGAACAGGACTTAGTTTTCCGGTAACGAAATAATTCTTAACATCAATAATTTAATTTTAAAGGAAGTAATTTATAATTCCGATATTTGCATGGAACTTTAAACATTTTCATTCAATTACCGCGGAGAATTCAAATAATATTTACTCTGCGCGACAATTTATTCTCATTACTTTCAAACTTACTGTGCGATATCTATATAGACTGCTCACGAGTTTCTTAAAAAGGAGAGTACAGTGAATTGCCTTTACCCTATCCTTTATTATTCCAGTTTTATTTGACTTTGTAATCAAGTAACTTAATTACGAGTAACTCCCAGTAGTTATGTAAAACTGGGAAAGATATTAGTTTTATCAGTCTTTTCATATCGTATTATAAGCACACTAATTCTTGTTGCTAGCATTGAGTGGTTTTCCGAACATATATTGTTTCTTCCACCAACCTGGTATGTTATTATATGGCTCTGTCTCACAAGGACTGGGAACTACCAAATTGTCGAATTTCATTGGCTGAAATGAATATTGACCGCGGTCTAGATTTTCCCATCTAGACCGGATCATAGACTGGTAATGTTTTGAAGTGAAAAAAGTTGAAAACTAAAATACAAAATCATTGACTGTTTTCATTTAACAATATTTCTTTCTGTAAATGCCAAAAAAGCTGATGAGAAAAAAAAGTAAAAAGAAAGAGCAAACTTTGGCTGAAGAATTAAATTCGGCTCATCGTCGTTCGCGAGCAAAATGTACAAACCAGTTACATTAAACGAGTTAAACTGTTCTTGTTTTTGCCATATAATAAACATCTTATTAACCGAGCTAGGTCGATCTGTATGGGAGAATCTTGACCTCGGTCGTGTGTACAGACCTCACTGCGTTCGGTCTGTACTTACGACCTCGGTCAAGATTCTCCCATACAGACCTCTTGCTCGGTTAATAAGAGCTAAGTATTAATCTCTGAGACGGTTGCGGTGCCGTGCATAAATCTTGCATCACATGATAGAATACGAGATAAACCTCGATATTTATAAATAAATTTTGTTTCTACATCCAGTTGAGAATAATAAAATTCTAGAAACATCGTAAAATTTTCTGTTCGAAGGAAAGTAGCAGCGTGTGTAATTTTGTCACTCGACATTAGAATTGTAAACAGCGCCTTCGTCTGAGTGAAAGTTTCTTAAGCTTATTCTATTTTAATACTGCCTGGTATCTCGCCTACCGTCTCAGACATTTCCTGTGAAGATGACTAAATCTATTTGTGGCCAGCTTTTAGCATATTACCCTAAAAGAATTACAACAATACGCTATTACATTTATTTTGACTTCTGCCCACTGTTTTCATGTTGTCTGATATTAGCATTCCCAGCTCTTTATTGACCCCACAAGTGTGAAATTTGTATGATATGTAAAACAAAAGAGTAAGTAACTTTTAAACTAAAAGTCCGATTGAATAAATTCGAAGTAAATTTTAGACAATAACATTGTATTTAGTATTTAGGAGGACGGGTGAAGAATTAACACAGTCAGTTACTTAGTGAGGTTTAGACGGAAAACGGAAGTTTAATGCTTGCGATGTAAACCGGCACTTTTTACCCCTAAGATCCACAGGTTGGCATGCCAGTGTGAAGGTAACCGCAAGTAAGACGTTTACCTTATTAAACAAGCCCGGTGGTAGTGTTTATCATACATGACAGGTCACCTCACCGTGCCGTAATGTAACGAGCAGCACAGCCAAATACTTGTGCAAGCATCACAAAGGAGTCGAGCATAAATAGTCATCTCCGCTGTAGGGGTTTGTTGAAAATCTAATGCTAATATAAAACAACTTCTTGCACAGGACTACAGTATACATGTATTTAGGTGCTGAATTTGACACGACTGTGATGATTATAAACAACTTATTAAAACCCGATATTTAATAACGCTCACGGACGGAAGAATAGTTATTTATCATATTAAAAATCCGTCAACGTTTCAATACCATAGCACACTAAAATGAATGAATACCCGGTGGTTTTTATTGCATCCTCGTTTCCAGGGTCCTCTCTCTTCCTTGAGAGCGAGGTTCGGTGATTTTTATTTCATGTAACTTTCCCCGCTGTTGAAATGTATGATCGTTCATGTATTCACCTGCACTGCCCCTGCTCGTTTTTAACTCATTCATTGCAAAGCAATGGATGAGTTTTTGTGGAGAGAGGCAAAACGGCGTTAGCATAAATTTGCGTAGACGGATGTGACGCCGTTAGTAAAAATAGCAGAAGTGACGTCACAAATTGGTTAGGTTTGAGCAACCGCTGACCAAGTAGCCAAATTGCCACGAATAGCAAACGTCACTTTCTGGATGATTGCCAAACATCGCGAGAGAATTTTTTTTATTTAAATGTAGGCATTCAGTAAATAAAATTAGTCCAAAACATATCTATGTATTTTTTTAAATATTTCTTTTTTCTCCAGAAATGAGCCCGCGTACAACCCTCCCTCCATCTCCTCGTGTTACGCCGAAAAGGCAGCCATATTTTAACGAATGTTGTCCACGCCAGATGGGATGTATACTTATTAGTTGATACATGGAGTGAATTTGGTTAGAAATGTTAAAAAATTTTAGAATTTGTGGAGCCCAAACTATTTGAGATATCTATCGGACTTGTCGGCCTCCATTACAGTCATTACGTGCTTATGAGTGCAAACTTCTCAGCTCAAGGCAGGCACTGTAGATTTTGATTTCCAGCTTTTGTGATTTCTGGTGAGTAAACATTGCTTTCTTTAATTGTTTGAATTTGCTTTAAGCAAAACATACAGCCCACACGTCAAATCGAAATGACCCAGAACTAAAGTGAAGTCTGTTTCAGACTGAGTCCAGAAATAATCGCCAGGTTTACGACCCCTTCATTCAGTAATATTTACAACGTTATGAAATTGCTAGTTCGATTGAAATGCCAAATGACTACTATTACGTTATAATAATGGCCCTAAGTCGAATAATATCAGTAACAGACGATAACCGGAAATGCATAAAGTGGAATAGAATCTGCACTTCGTTGCTGATGATCGTCGGTCGTGTGTTAAACGCGTACACCCAGATCCATCAGGCAAAACAAGACATCAGGTTTGATGAATCTAACCACGATACCAAAACTGACAATCTTAAAAGCTGTGTATGTTTGGTTACCATTGTAGTCAAATGGGATCGAAATAATCAATTCAGTATCTTTAGATTGTTGGAAGCAGAGTTGATCAGAGTAATCTGCAGTGTGTTTGCTTTCACTCAAGACTCTTGTCCTGCTAGGCCCGGGTCAACTAAAAAGGGATGTGCCCTATTTCTAGTATCTTGCAAATTATTTTTATTTAGATCTTCATCTTTTTTATCTATTTAATTTCAGGGGCAGCAGTAAATGTTACATCTACTGGATTATTTCTGGCTACCCATAATAGTTATTTATTAATAATAAAAAAGTAATAAGTAATTATTGTAAAAAATGATGCAGTCAAATCATAGTTAGTTTGCTGGCTTTCCTAACCATTCCCCTTGACTAACTATGGTCAAATGAATAATGACAATGACAACTCAAGAACTTTAAATGATAAATACTTTTTGTGCAGGGTGGATTGGCTTGGCAAACTGACTCCAGACTTTACCACGTTCCTTCGAAAACCAAACTAGCACACTTTCAACTTCATTTAGCCAGCAGATAACTGATGTACAATTTGTAGCTCACCATCATAGCTTTAACCAACTCACCTTAGATATTGACATAGTCATTATGACTGTCTGTTATTCATTGAAATATAAAACATATTGGAACATATAATACCACTATAACCTGGACTAATACACACTGAAATGCAGTTTTGAAAAATTTTCACCACCAGAAAAGACTGACACTGGAATAAAGTGATTTATTTAGTGTTAATGAACTGTCAGACTACCTAATATCTTTGTTGTGAAACTTCTTCCCCACCTTTTTGGAATTATTATCAGGTTAAACATTTGTTAAATATTAAGAGTTTTTTGAGTTAATGGTACGTGACCAATCTTATCAGAACTTACCATCAAGCATTTTTGCTAACCATTTGCACAAATCGTTGACAAGAAAATTTATCTGTGTAAATGATATACAACCCAAATTTGCAGAGTGCTGCGGTGAACAAGACATTTTGCTCTTGAATATCATAATATGATAATATGTATTTATTGGACTACAAGTGGCACAAGTCTCAATAAAACCCCAAAGACTATGTTGTAGCTAGTAATATATAAAGTAAATGATCAGTTACATCAGTGTACATGTATGCTTTTCTGCGTTCACTCAAACTTCCCACCGTGCAAGCAACCAAACTAAAAAAATAGGCTTAATATGATGCATGTGATATAGGATATTCTAATTTAGTTTCATTCAGACCTGTATTTTTTGTAACATGATACATGTTAAAAACAGTTACACAAGCTTTCTTAAGGTTTACTGATAAATGTTGCACTAATCTCTTACATTTTCTTTGAATAAAATGTCATACAGAAACTGTAACAAGTAAACAGTGAATGAGACTTTCACTTAATTTAGACAACACAACATCTGCAAGTGAAGTATGATCCTCGCAGTAAATTTTCCAATTTAAGCAAGTGGAAAGAAGAAGCCTGAAAAAAAAAAAAAAAATCAGGGCTTCAACGGGAATCTTGAACGAATCCCGTTGAAGCCCTGATTTTTTTTTTCAGGCTTCTTCTTTCCACTTGCTTAAATTGGAAAATTTACTGCGAGGATCATACTTCACTTGCATCTATAACCGCAGTTCAAATATGAATTATTTCATATACACGTTACATCAACACAACATCTGCTAAACAATGAACACAAATGCTTGACAACAAAACATGCAGAATGATGCTATATTGTCCTAATCTGTTGTACAGCAAATGATTCATTTACCCAATCAGTCAAATGTAAGCCTGCTGATAGCTAAGATCAGGGCTTTTAATAACATTTGAAGTAGGCACCTGGTTTGAGTAGAGTAACCGACTGTATCAACCAGTTTTAAATGCACTTCTCATATATTACTTTAATTTTTGGGTGAAAGAGCCGACTTTTATGGACGAAGTAGGCGACGAGTTTCGTCTGCCGTCGGTGCTTAATGAAAACCCTGTAAGATACATGTCAGGAAGAAGTTTGATGGTTATTGATGCACCAGCAATACTGTTAAACACTCTAGTACACAAGAAACACTTAAGTCATTTCATGACTAAGAGCATGAATGAGTTGGCTCATAAGAGCCCTTTGATTTTAACATGTTGATTTCTCCAAAAACAAAGGAAGGCATGTGCCGAACCTAATACCAATTTGAGTCGACCCGAATAATTAAGTTCCGCAGTTGATTCAAACGTCGAACCTAATTGAATCGAACTTTATTGCAAAAGTAAACATGACACTGTTGCAAACGGCGGTTATTGCTGACCAAAATGGCGGAAATGTGGTCGAAGGACAAATTGTGGAAATGAGGAGCTTTCTTTTCTTGCAAGAGCGATCAGGGACGACAGGGAGGATAGAAGAAGTCGAGGAAGGCGAAGACGAGTCTTGAATTTGGTTTGCCTTCTAAATTTGATTGGTTATTCCCAAAGGAACATCACAGTTCTTCGTCCAGTTCGTTCTTGCAATCGGTTTCCCTCAGGATTGATTTAGTTTGTACTCTCAAAAGCATGATTCATAGGGCGCCACTGAACTGCCTGCTTTCCAACCCGCTACACTCGTTTTCATACGGAACACAGCTTACAGAAGTGGTTTATTCACTTCAAGTAAGTGTCAATACGTGCCCTCGAAGCAATGAGGAATACATATCAGTTCCCGCTTCTCTCACCATTTTTTTCCCAAAGATCAAAACAAGCTGTGTGCGCATGACCAAAATTGGAAACGTGCAGAACCTTGGGTAAAAATTAGTTTATTCAATGTATTCGTAACGTATGCATTAGATTCGGCAAATGAAAAAGTTCGACGTATGAAACGAAGTTGATCAAACGGTCAGAATAACTTTAAACAAGTAACTTTTGACTCGTCAGGCCGGGCTTGAATCAATAGAAAATTATAATTAACTTTTAGTCAATCAAACTGCAGTGCTCTGCATGATAAACACAACACTTGCCAAACCTCTATTTAATAACTTTTTACCTTCTAATCAAATTCGAATATAACCGTTTTAATTAAAGTTTAAGCAAAATTTGGTTAGCATCTGTTATGCGTTTTTCAGCGTCTTTCGTTGCCTGCGTTCATCCCAGTCGCTCCATCTGACCAAAAAACTACTATTTTTGAAAACTGCTTAACACATATTTTTTCAAAAGAAGTTACAAACTACGTAGTTATACATTACCGACTGGCGGGGGAGCTCAGAAGTGCACATGCAGCTGCTTCTACCAAAAAAAATTGAAAAAAAAAACACTTTACAGTGAGTCAACAAAAACTCACGTATAAACTTGTCGTCAATGCTAATGATCTCGCCGCCTCGACATCGATTAGATAGAACCATTTGAACACTGCTTACTTTTCACGGATTGTAAATTTCAACGTATCTGGAAATTCTGTTTTGTGTATACAATCCGTAGTTGAAGAAACGTGACAAAATTAATTTATATAAAAGCATCGTCTCTTGCAGCAGTCCACGAACAGACAGTGGGGTAAAGGCTTGTACGTTTTGGATTGACACAAATCAAGTCTTCGAATACACACCACATAATCATGACCATGCAGAGAGGTATGAAATTTTGTTCAGCAAGCAACAAGTCGTGTCAATAGTCGATAGTAGTTATAAAGGCTATTAAAGGATTTGGAGAAGCACCACAATACTCTTCAAACTGAAAGTTACACTGGCTCGAAATTTATGATGACCTTCCCGACGTCCAACAATCATTGTGCAACCGTTCTTCCACCGACAAGCCTTTCCTACTTTACAGCAGCCCTGTCAGTTCTCCTCGTTATCATAACAATTCCAGGAAACTTCCTTGTCTGTTTAGCCATCATCAAGGATCCCTTTCGAAACTTGAAAACGCCATTCAATTATTTCCTGCTGAGTTTGGCCTCAACAGACCTAGTGGTGGGAGCTATCATGGACCCAGTTTCGGTGGCGTTTCACATCAATGAAGCACTTCAACTCAACTACGTGGATATTACAATTATGCATATCTTGTATTTCATCGTGAGCACAGCCTCCATTTTAACACTTGCTGCGCTAACAGTGGACCGGTACGTCGCTGTAGCAATGCCCGTGAAGTATAAAACAATGGTCACATCCAGACGCGCCATTGTAACATCAGTGTCGATTTGGGTTGCGGCCTTGGGGTTCTCCTTCATCTACTTCAAACTTGGGTTCATATTTTTCTCTTTCGTCTTCGCCAACACAGCCGTGTTCAGTACTTTTGCGGTTGTCATATTTGTTCACGTAAGTATTCTTAAACGCTTGCGTGAGCGATCAAAATATTGGCGAGGTCGAAGAGCAATAGGATATACAAAATCCGAAAATCAAGAAAACCAAAACAATATCATTAGCACGAAAAAACAAACTAAGGCAGCCAAAGCATTGATGATCGTTCTCCTCACCTTTTTCGCGTCGTTCACTCCCGCCTGTGTCATGATCTACTTGCTGAATTTTTGTTCAAAGTGCAGCTGTTTGATGGTCCACTGGCTGCGGGATTTACAGTTTTTGATCGTGCTGTGTAACTCGGGTATTAACCCGTATTTGTACGCATGGAGGCTGCCTCAGTTTAAAAGGGCATTTTACAAAATTCTCCACCTAAGACCCAGAGGCAAAGTAAGTGACTTTTCTGCGACATCCACACATGTGGTGAACAAGTCAGGCCAGATCCCTGAGAATCGTGTTGGTGGCGATGATGAAAAGATATCTGGTGTTTAATAAGAGTTTCTTAAAGTCTCTCTAAAAGATGTAAATTTGTTCAAAATGAAGACTTGCGATTGATCCGGACGAGTGCTATGGATCGTTTATTTTGTTTCTACTGTCTTCAATTTACTTGAAGCGAACAGGACTTACTTTTCCGGCAACGAAATAATCAGTTCTTAACGTCAATAATTTAATTTTAAAGGAAGTAATGTATTTGCTTTTCGCAGAACAAGGGTATAATTCCGATATTTGCATGGAACTTTAAACATTTTCATTCAATTACCGAGAATTCAAATGATATTTACTCTGCGCGACAATTTATTCTCATTACTTTCAAACTTACTGTGCGATATCTATATAGACTGCTCACGAGTTTCTTAAAAAGGAGAGTACAGTGAATTGCCTTTACCCTATCCTTTATTATTTCAGTTTTATTTGACTTTGTAATCAAGTAACTTAATTACGAGTAACTCCCAGTAGTTATGTTAAACTGGGACAGATATTAGTTTTATCAGTCTTTTCATATCGTATTATAAGCACACTAAATCTTGTTGCTAGCATTGAGTGATTTTCCGAATATATATTGTTTCTTCCACCAGCCTGGTATGGTATTAATCTCTGAGACGGTTGCGGTGCCGTGCATAAATCTTGCATGACATGATAGAATACGAGATAAAACTCGATATTTATAAATAAATTTTGTTTCTACATCCAGTTCAGAATAATAAAATTCTAGAAACATCGTAAAATTTTCTGTTCGAAGGAAAGTAGCAGCGTGTGTAATTTTGTCGCTCGACATTAGAATTGTAAACAGCGCCTTCGTCTGAGTGAAAGTTTCTTGAGCTTATTCTATTTTAATACTGCCTGGTATCTTGCCTACCGTCTCAGACATTTCCTGTGAAGATGACTAAATCTATTTGGGACCAGCTTTTAGCATATTAACCTTAAATGAATTACAACAATACGCTATTACATTTATTTTGACTTCTGCCCACTGTTTTCAAGTTGTCTGATATTAGCATTCCCAGCTCTTTATTGACCCCACAAGTGTGAAATTTGTATGATATGTAAAACAAAAGAGTAAGTAACTTTTAAACTAAAAGTCCGATTGAATAAATTCGAAGTAAATTTTAGACAATAACATTGTATTAAGTATTTAGGAGGGCGGGTGAAGAATTAACACAGTCAGTTACTTAGTGAAGTTTAGACGGAAAACGGAAGTTTAATGCTTCCGGCACTTTTAACCCCTAACATCCACAATTTGGCATGCCAGTGTGAAGGTAACCGCAAGTAAGACGTTTACCTTATCAAACAAGCCCGGTGGTAGTGTTTATCATACATGACAGGTCACCTCGCCGTGCCGTAATGTAACGAGCAGTACAGCCAAATACTTGTGCAAGCATCACAAAGGCGTCGAGCATAAATAGTCATCTCCGCTGTAGGGGTTTGTTGAAAATCTAATGCTAAAACAACTTCTTGCACAGGACTACAGTATACATGTATTTAGGTACTGAATTTGATACGACTGTGATGATTATAAACAACTTATTAAACACTGATATTTAATAACGCTCACGGACGGAAGAATAGTTGTTTATTTTAAAAATCCGTCAACGTTTCGATACCATAGTACACTAAAATGAATGAATACCTGGTGGTTTTTATTGCATCCTCGTTTCCAGGGTCCTCTCTCTTCCTTGAGAGCGAGGTTCGGTAATTTTAATTTCATGTAACTTTCTCCGCTGTTTAAATGTATGATCGTTCATGTATTCACTTGCACTGCCTCTGCTCGTTTTTTTAACATGTTGATTTCTCCAACAAACATGGCACATCTTGTGCCATGTTTTCATACGGAATACAGCTTACAGAAGTAGTTTATTCACTTCAAGTAAGTGTCATTTCGTGCCCTCGAAGCAATGAGGAATACATATCAGTTCCCGCTTCTCCCACCATTGATCAAAACAAGCTGTGTGCGCATGACAAAAATAGGAAACGTGCAGAACCTTGGGGAAAAATTAGTTTATTCAATGTATTCGTGACGTATGCATTAGATTCGGTACATGAAAAAGTTCGACGAAAGTTCAAACGGTCAGAATAACTTTAAACAAGTAACTTTTGACTCGTCAGGCCGGGCTTGAATCAATAGAAAATTATAATTAACTTTTAGTCAATCAAACTGCAGTGCTCTGCATGATAAACACAACACTTGCCAAACCTCTATTTAATAACTTTTTACTTTCTAATCAAATTCTAATAGAACCGTTTTAATTAAAATTTAAGCAAAATTTGGTTAGCATCTGTTATGCGTTTTTCAGTGTCTTTCGTTGCCTGCGTTCATCTCAGGCGCTCCATCTGACCAAAAAACTACTATTTTTGAAAACTACTTAACACATATTTTTTCAAAAGAAGTTACAAACTACGTAGGTATACATTACCGACTGGCGGGGGAGCTCAGAAGAGCACATGCAGCTGCTTCGACAAAAAGAAAATTGAAAGAAAAAACACATTACAGTGAGTCAACAAAAACTCACGTATAAACTTGTCGTCAATGCTAATGATCTCGCCGCCTCGACATGGATTAGATAGAACCATTTGAACACTGCTTACTTTTCACGGATTGTAAATTCCAACGCATCTGGAAATTCTGTTTTGTGTATACAATCCGTAGTTGAAGAAACGTGATAAAATTAATTTATATAAAAGCACCGTCTCTTGCAACAGTCCACGAACAAACAGTGGGGAAAAGGCTTTTATTGTATATATAGCGAGAATTTTAGGTAATAAACCCCGCAAATAGAATTTCATATGTGCTATATTTTCACACGTGAAAAAGCTATAGGTCCAATCAACCTGGCGTATAGCATCCTACAAAAAATATAACCAATCATCGCCCAGAGTAGAATCACTTTGCCAATCAGAGTAAAGCATTCACATGGCTTTCCAGAAGCGTGATCTAGAAATCAGCGCCCGCTTGAAGTTTGTGTTTTGAAAACATCATATGTGGCTTCGGCTTCCCGTTTTAGTTCACTTTCGGAAACTGCAGCGGCGTATATCCAACATCTTTATTGTTAGCACTTCAGCTTCAGCCAACAGTCACCTCAGCAAGTCTTATATCTGTTTCAAGGGCGAGCATTCAAGGAGGAACATTGAACATTTCTATAAACAGCGTAAGTCAACAGAGTCCGAATTTGTCTTTGCACAGCGCGAAGCCGCCGTCATGAATAAGCGACAAGATTTCACACTTTGTGTTTTAAATACGAATTCCCCGTATTGTATTTTAGCTTGTGTAGGCTCTTTGTCCGCTTGTTGCTGGACGGGAAAGCGAATTTGTTTTTTATTACGTTCGGTCATTTACATCAGTCTTGAATTTTTTGCCGTTCCACATGTAAGCTTATGTTATCGAGAAAAAATAGAACTGATTTAAAGGAGAAGTTTAATTCTCGCAATATATATACAATAAACAAATTACCGCATAGAAAGTGCTTTGTACGGATTTTTTTTCACTCGTTGCAAAACTTTGAAAAACTCACTCGTTTGCTGCGTTCACTCGTTCGTTTTCCAAAGTTTTGCAACTCGTGAATAAAAATCCGTACGTCGCACTTTCTATGAAGTAATCTATATATATACGTTTTGGACTGACACTAATCAAGTCTTCGAATAGACACCACATAATCATGACTATGCAGAGAGGTGTGAAATTTTGTTCAGCAAGCAACAAGTCGTGTCAATAGTCAATAGTAGTTATAAAGGCTATTAAAGGATTTGGAGAAGCACCACAATACTCTGCAAACTGAAAGTTACACTGACTCGAAATTTATGATGACCTCCCCGACGCCCAACAATCATTGTGCAACCGTTCTTCCTGCGACAAGCCTTTCCTACTTGACAGCAGCCCTGTCAGTTCTCCTCGTTATCATAACCATTCCAGGAGAAACTTCCTTGTCTGTTTTGTCATCATCAAGGATCCCTTTCGAAACTTGAAAACCCCGTTCAATTATTTCTTATTGAGTTTGGCTGCAACAAACCTAGCAGTGGGAGCATTTTTGGACCCGATTGCAGTGGCGTATCACATTGACGAAGCACTTCAGCTAAAAGCAGTGGAAATCAAAATTCTACATATGTTTTACTTCGTTTTGAGTACAGCATCTATTTTAACACTCACTGCGTTGACAATGGATAGACATTTCGCGGTAGCTTCAGCAGTAAAGTATAAGACGTTCGTCACATCAAAACGTGCCATTCTGGCACTGATCTGTGTCAATTTGGATTGGAGCGCTGGGCTTTTCTTTCATTTACTTCAAACTCAGTTTTATCGTCTACTCCTTCGTTTTCGCTAACACTGCCTTGTTTACCACATGTTTGGTTCTCATATTTGTTCATATAGGCATCCTTAAACGTCTCCGTGAGCGATCGAAATACTGGCGAGATCTGTACAGCGTCGCAAATGATCCCCGACCACAAATGATCCCAAATTGGACCGCAATTGATCCCGCCGGAAAATTAAATGGCATGGAGTTTGGTTTCCCGGATTTTTTTATTTTTTGTTTTTAATTTTGTGTTTATCTATTTTCATCAACTAAATGGTGAATTAGATAAACATAAAGAAAAGATATTTTCACAACGTAAATTATAATTTAAATATAATGCTCCTGGCAAATTCATCTTTTTTTCACTTGACAATTCTTCAGTAAAATAGACCGGTTCACGCTCAGCTCTAAGGGGCATTATGGGTAATCAGGGCAGGATTGCAAAGAAACAAAGCGGCAAAATGTACGTTTATCTTCATATTTCCAATCCGAGATTCATTTTCGAGAGGAAACTAATACTGTAAGTAGAGAAACCCCTTTTCTGTATTTACTAGCGTTTTTGAGTCGATTGAGCTAGGCATTAGCCTACTTCTCAGAGTAACGGAGACGTTATTTTTGTGGCTCGAGCGGCTTGATCGAATCATTCGGCTTTAACTGTAAAATAAATTCGTGCGCCCACAACATTCACTCGATCGACTCAAAAACGCTGGTAAACCTAGAATAAGGGTTTCTCCACCTGCTGTATATGTTTCGTCACCAGATTTGAACTCAGAACAGAAATATATAGAAAAACATTTGTTTTACGGCTTTGCTTCTTTGTAACAACAACAACAACAACAATATTTATTAACTCACACTTAAGACAAGTTACAGAGGATCATGTACATCACAGGTTACTTAAAGAGAATAATTAGGAAATTTATTTAATTAATTTGAGCCTAGAGGTCAAAGGAACCGTAAGGTTTTCGAGTTGACCTCTAGTAACTATTTACAGTTAATTTTAGTAAAAAATTTGCCCTGATTACCCATAATGCCCCTAATAGCGTGAACCTGTCTATTACAAGAAAAAAACAAAGCTCGTAGACAGCAATACCATTTCTCAACAAGCTCGATCTACAACAATAATAGCTCAACGCTACCATAACTAAGACATACAAATGTTGTGTAGATTTTATTTGAATGCAATTTCCATGTTAAATAATCTGATTTCTCGCGAAAGGCGCGAGAAACAAATACAAAAGCATCTGCAACTTGAACAGAACAGAATATATTAACGTGTACTGCGTCTGACCAGGAGCACTAAACTGATTGATCAACTTACATACTATGTTGAGCGATCTAACACTTACCTTCATTTCCCGTGGGAAAAATCCGAAAAACCGAAAAGCTACATATCATTACAAACTAGATGTAGAATAGTAGTTTATCCAAACTGGCTACTGTTCCACGGATCGCTGATTAAGAATTGGGGAAAATTGGACCCATTGTTCTGTGTATGAACAGCCCAAAAAGGATACAGCAAAAGGAAAAGGGAGGAGTATGGGCGGGTGGGCACTTCCAATAGAGAAAAAAATATATCTATCGACCCTTCCCAAATCCCCACCCAACCCACACACCTCTTTTCCGTCCTTTTGGAAAAAAAACGCTCTTCTAACGAGTGGCCGCGGGTTTTACGGGAAAACAGAGGCCCACCAGATGGGGAAATACACATTTATAGCCTTGAATATATTAAACTGTGCGAGTTCCATGCTTTCCGCAACATTCCAACCATTAATTCAGCTCCCGCTGGGAATATTGGTCAGTTTGAATAGTAGTTTATCCAAACTGGCCATTGTTCTACGGATCGCTGATTAAGAATGGGGGGAAATTGGACCCATTGTTCTGTGTATGAACAATGAGGCGGATCACCTCGCGAGGCACTGGGATCATAATCCCGAAAAGAACGACCCCTCCCCACACAGACAGCCCATATTCCCATATCTCACAAACCCTTCTTAAAACTTATTCCCAAACTTGGCATCAATCAGAAAGCTGAAGTGACACAGATAGTTGTTCTAGGAATCCGTCTCCGAGGAAGCCTTGCGCTTCAGGGTTTCCTCCGTAGGAAACGCTTGGACAAAGTTTTTCACTGAGTTCAGGTTTTGATATCACCGAGTTTGGTCAGAAGTAGTATTGTGGTCATCAACAGCCTCTGTCAGGAGAGCACTCGTGACGAAGGACCTTCTCAAGCTGCATGTAATAGGTGGCTGTGTGTGATCTCTCCCAGCCCACATGGCTCATAACATCCACCAAAGCCGATCCCGAAAGAGCCAGTGTTATGGCGCAACCAGACCTAAAGCTATGTGCCGTCTCACCTTCATCGATGCCAGCCTCTTTGAGGTACGTTTTCAATCTGCTATTCATCGCTTCCGAGGAAATAGATAAAGGAGAGTGGTTGTCGGCCGAAAAAGAAAGCCATCAGTTAGGTCAACCTGCATGACACGCGAGGTGGCCATGTTTCTTTCAATCGCTGCTACAGGACAAATTTTGACATTCGCACATCTTATTCCAAAAAGATTCGATCTGTCTCCACGAAGCGTTTTTCCCCATGTGTGGTTAAAGAGTAACCCATCATCATTGGGAAACCTAAGGATTTCATTTGTGCGAAGCTGGACAAGGTCTCCAGGTCTGTCCCCGAGAAAAACAAGGTTTCGAAATAGGCTTTATCCCTGGACAGGATATAAATCTTAATCGGGTCGGTTTTATATGCCTCAAGCTGTCTATCGAGGTGGTCCGATAGTCTTGCCGATTTATTCACGAATAAGGGGATGGCCTGTTTAAGACCAGCGGTTGCTTGCTCTTCCTTTATACATTTAAGGTAATTCCGCACTAACAAAGAGGCACCAGGGTTTCCCAGGCCAAGCCTTTCTTCCCAGTCCCCTACCCGATCATTTTCCTTAAAAATAGCCCTATGCTTGCCAATTAGAGAGTCAACAGAACCCGCAGCCAGCCGCTGGGGGCAACCACACTGAGGGGGGCACGTGAGCCCCCGACGGAGGCATCCAACAGCGTGGAACTGAGTCTTCCCGCTTTTGTCCTTCCAGACCAAGAAACGAACTAAATCATGAGGAGAGGCAGACATTAGGTCCTTAGGCATCGGGAGTGAGGCTAAAAACTGAGAC
>CM042748.1:21745885-21750726 GCA_022496165.2 Catalaphyllia jardinei
CCGCAACTCTGTTATTATTATAGCGCTCTTTACTTGTAATTTTTCTAATATACGATATATTTTTATTTTGGACTTTCGGTCCTAAGTAGTGAACACCCCAGCCTAACTGGCATGATATGTTTTTACATGAGATTTTTGGTCCAAAGTAGAGGACACCTCTACCATAACTGACATGATATGTTTGTGTACGGGGATTTTTGTCCAAAATTGTGGACACCCCAGACTATGTTTGTACATGAGAATTTTCGTCCAAAGTTGTGGACACCCTAGCCTAATTGGTATGATGTGTTTGTATATGGGGATTGGTCCAAAGTTGTAGATACACCATGCAACCTCCTAGTTGTATATATGCCAATTACTTTGCTCTGTAAACGTAAACACCAAGGAGATTTTGGTCCAAAGTAAGCGATTCTCAAGCCACTCTAACCTTGCCAGGCCCTCTTTAAGTAAACTTCTATGCTTATTACCTGTGTGTTCATCCGCTGTGAGGTGGAGGCAAAATCTCACACTTTTTGGTGAAACTATGTCTTTCGTTTCAAATTTGAGAGAAGCTGAGTTAATTTAATTACTAAAGGATTGTTTTTTGGGTTATTATTGTCTAAATATAGTATTTAGATGGCTGCAGTACCTTAAAATTAAAACATCAAACATGTCAAGCATTCGATATTGATGATGACTTTCCCAGTCCCCGAAAATCAATGCTAAACTATGTTTTCTACGGCAAGTCTCCTCTACTTCACGATATCTTTTTAATCTTTCTAACTCTTGTGACTGTACTAGGTAGCTTCCTCTATTTTGATCTTTCCCCCTGGCCACCTCGTTGCGTTTCAGCGCGTGCATCCCACGCGTCGGGTTAATATTTCGCTACGATTACGATCTGGACGAACTCGAGACAAAAGGGGTCTGTGGACAAACCAATACGACCGAGATGATTAAAAACACTGACTCCACGCTGCGTGCCTCGTCGGTTATTAAACACCGATATCCAATAACCCTCATGCACGAAATAATTAGCAATTTGTATTCCACGAGCGCGCGTTGGATATCAGTTGAACATAATCATCTTATATAAAGCAATTGTTTTCTTGAAAACGCCCCTAAAATAAAGAAAAACCGCGTGCTAAACCAAAATGAAGCCCTAGCCGGGCACATTGTGTTGTGTTCTTGGCAAGATACTTGACTCTCACGGTGCCTCTCTCCACCCAGGTGGAGTACAGGCGATCCTAATGCTGGCAGGTAACCCTGCCATCCAGTAGAAATACTCCTAGTCGCTTCATATTGTAGAAACCGGGATAAGCTCCGGCCTGATGGGCTACAATTGGCTCGTATGCAGACTTGACCCATGTAATGGATCACATACTCTGATGACTAAGCCGGTAAAACTCCTCGAATTATCCAGTGATCCAGTTTTTAACAAGAGTTGTTTTGGAAGACATCAGCGATTCGACATCATAGTGTAAACGAGTGAATACCTTGGGATTTGTGGTTCACGTTTGATGCTAGGACTCCTTCTATATTTTTAGCAGAATCTATACGTGTTGTGGGTCAGTGATGTTGTCTATTTTTCTTTTCAAATAAGACGTTTATCTGATAGCATTCATACTCCCTATAACAATAAATCACCCCGAAATGGAAAACAGTGCCCTTTTTTCCATCTTTGCTTTGTGAACTAAACAAAACCAATTGTTTTCATTCGTTTAAAATAGCGCATTGGTGGACAAAGTGCGTGGGGTGGCGGTGTCCCTGACTCGGAAATATAATTTCTTTTCACTATATCTGTTGCGAGTTCGAATGTTTTTAGTGGTAGGTAGTTTGTAGTCCAAACGGAACACAGCGATGTCGGAAAACACAACAAGGATATTTATTTCACACGAACGCAGTAATTCCAGAGAAGACTTCACAACAAGCACACGCCAGGCTTGTAAATACACTTGACCTCCGTCACTCTTGTATAAACACGAGTAACATACGCAAACGGCTTGAAATAGAATTACTGAGTCACGATGATACAGCACTAATTAATTATGCTAGAGGATTCCAGACGAAATTAGCATATTCGCGAATCTTCACGTAAGTCACGCAACAATTTTTCGTAACAACATCACTATCCGATTAGAAGTCCAGTTCGTAGTTTTCTTGTGTAATATAATAAAGAGAAACGAGAGTTTCAACCGTAATTCCAAATTTCCGTACAATTAAAGGCGAGAATTGAAATGTTGCTATCGTATTATAATAACAATTTCGAACTTCACACTGATTGTATATTACCTTCACTAAGAAAATAGTTCAGCCCTGAACTGAAAACAATGCTGCTCCGTTTCTGAAGAAACTAAAAAAAAAGTCTTTTTAAGCTTTTCTTTAGAGCGGAGGCCCTATAACCATATAGGAAAAAGAAACCCATGTATTGATTTTCTCATGGTTATCATGAGCAGTGGTATTTCTCGTGGGCGCGTACGCACGACGACGACGGCGGCGGCGGCGACGGATTCGCGCAACATTGGCGGCCATACTCCAAATAATAGGTTGATAGAGACATGCAGCCTTAGTTTACCGTGTACTTCTTTGATATTGGAAATCCATGTTATGAGCAATTGACACCAGCCAAAACAAGGTATCTGCTGACCATATCGCGGGCTCAAGTCTACAACTCATCGAGGTCACGTTTTTGACCGCTGACCAAATGCTGATTTTCGATTGGTTCGCGGGCTCATGTCAGGTTAACTTGTTGAAAACAGTTCAGGATTGTTCAGAAGCTGGCTAACGCTAGCCCAGGATTAAAATTTATCCGAATTATAACGTTTTCTTTATACAAATGTTTTTTCCTGCTTTGTTTTGTGTTTATAAAACTCAAAACAGAAAACCTCACAGCAAAGGCACAGAACTCAAATCAAAATTGTACCTTTCCTGGGTTAGCTTAATCGCGTTCTTAACAACCTGGCCACGGACCTACGCTTTTAGGGTGGCTAAATCTATATATTAGCACTCTTTTGTATGACATAAGTGTTCAGAGATTTCTAAAGAGTCTCTAAAGAGGTTGATTGAAGAAAAAATCCTGATTTTCATTCATGCTGTAATTTATCGGGGCTTATAATGGTAAAGGAAAGTCTTTGAAATGCACAGACTGGCTCTAGACTGATGTGCTTTAGGCTTGTTGTAAGACATTCCAAATCAACGTAAAATAAACACCCTGACCCAGGAGAACTGAATAATTGTGTTGTGTGTTGTAAGTTATTTCAGTACTTTTTTCCCTCTAAATTCTGGAATTAAAATGCCTTCCATCCCATCACGATCTTAGAATATTGAAAAAGGCCCAAAGCAAGTAGAGTATTTAGACAGAATAATTAAAAACTCGACAAACGAAAAAACTGACAGACTAAGAGACCGAGACCCTCAATATTTCCCGAGGCGAAGCCGAGGTGAACATTGAGGTCGAGGGGAAACAAAAGTCACTGTTTCCCGAGGGGGGCAGTCATTATGTGATGTGTTATACCTCCCGAATTAAAAAATAAAAAGCAGAAAAAAACTCCGAAAAAAAATTATTTGCTTGACGCCATTGCATACACTGACTGCGCTTGCAAAATTAAGCGGATGCCAAAACCAACCTGTCCTATCGAAAAATAACGATAACAGTCTTTTTCTTCGCAGCTAATAAAAAAATATAGACAGTACTGAAGTTGCTTTAGCTTCTTTAAATGCTTAACTCAAGCATTCTGAGTTTGATTTGATCAGGAAGAGCATATTTTGTTGAAAATTCCAGACAACAAATCGATGACATCAATGACATCAACGAAATTACTGACTAATCAATAGGTACTCGATAAGTCATCTGTTGATTAGTCATTGATTATTGCCGATGATCCATGAGTAATCGATGACTAATCGATAGGCTACAAAATTTATGGTCATCGATTAGTCATTGATTGCATCCATACTCTAACTCATCGATATCATCTCATGGCTGCAAACGTATTTGGCGAAGAAAAACAAAATTAAAACAATTTAAATGTAAACAGATGTTTCCAGGTTTATTCTTTTCAGATTTTAAGTAGTACATAGCTCGTTATGTAATAGCCTCCCATGCAGACGTTCTTAGGCTTGTCACGTGTGGGAGGAACGCTTGACAAGCCTAAGAACGTCTTCGTAGTAGGAGGCTAGTGAAAATAAAAATTTTGACAATATGGGCACTTTAATGCCAGGCCGAAGAAACAAAAATAATACCAAACTAATAAACAGGCTCGGAGCCGTAATTACTTATCCTGTATTTCTTCGGTGATTATGCATTCAGTTGCGTTTTCAGTGAATAACATATAACCTGAGAGAATTGTGTTTGTTTTAGTTTATTTTGAAAATAGACATAACAAACCTTGTGTCACTCGAAACCCCTTTTTTTTCGGCAGAAATAGTACAGGATTAGTAGGAACGAGCAACAAGCCTTAGCGCTTCATAAGTACGGAATGTATGTATAGTCACACACACATTTAGTATTTTCATTTTTCAGGGAACTTTCTTTGACGAATATTTAGCGATTATTGAATTAGGCTGAGTATGATATAAAAAATTTTGCAGAGCAAGGAGGGTACGTTATCCACCGAGGCTGAAGGCCGAGGTGGATAACACCGTCCGACATCTGCAGAATTCTTCATGTCCTACGAACAATGACAGACGCGATAATTAAAAGGAAGCCTTTTTACGCGTACTATTTGCTTTTAGTGGATCCTATCAAACACATGCTGGACACTTGTCAAAGTAAGTTAATTATCATTGGTTCTCATGTGACAGTTGGCGCCCCAGTGGAGCGCGGCATGTTTGGGGGCGTTCGGTAAAATGTTTAGGATTGATTG
>CM042748.1:21765726-21805528 GCA_022496165.2 Catalaphyllia jardinei
TGACTGAACACAAACGAGCCACGAGAAATGGTGATGCCAACAATCACATTGCTTTGCATCATCAACTGACAAACCACAACATTGACTGGGACTCTGCGCAATGCTTAACCTACAGAACAAACTATTTTCAACGACTGACTCTGGAAAGCTAGTACACTAACTTAGAACAAAAGCCTCTTAACAGATGTTAACAACTACCGGCCCCTTACAAACGACTTATCCGCGACGAAAAGGAAATCGACAAACAGACTTCTAACAGACCAACTTAACGTTGAATAACAATAGAGTGACCTCAAACCGACCAATTTGACTAACAAAAGACCGATCGAAACCGGTCAATGACTGATGACAAACTTAACACGAATCTTTCAGCCAATACCATCATGGCTCAACTGACCAATCGCTTCCAACGGACCAGACTTACAACATCATCGACTGACAAACACTATTCACTTGACTCTGAAGGTGACTTCCGCTCAGGCTGTCGAAACGTCAGTCACCAACAACAGTTCTTTTCAGAACTACACTCACCCGGACGATCACACAATACGAACTAAAGAGCATGGAATAACTCTAGTACTAAAGACATACAGCCCAACAGGGTAATTGTAGAGCAGGTTAGGTCTAATGCTAATCTCAGGTTTAATATATGAAACGTTAACAACAACACAAATATATCTTTTGATCCCAGACCTTTGATACAAAGGTGTGTTGCTGAAGAGTATAAGCAATGTTTCCTTTTCAAAATAAGGGAGACTCTACCGAAAGTGGTGATTAATATAACTGTTAAATACTAAGAAACCACCGGATGGTTTCAAAAAAGTTCGATTGGGCAGGATTAGATCACACATAACAACAACTGTAGTTTAACATGGCGAACCCCCGACAAGAACAGGGAGCCTCGCTTTAATGCCCATGCGTTCAATTGCTGACAATACATAACACGTTCTCCCCCTTCAAAATGGTTGTCACAAAAGCTGAGCAGAACCAAAAATACATGGCAATAACAAATTTCAACTTTCCAATATCAACAAAACTTCTACTGAGAGTAGATAGTGTTCTTAGTCTTAAAATGTTCTTAAAGTCACAAGTTAAGTCTATCTGGGGCTTTTCTCTCTCTGGCTGGGTATCTGCGCTCAGCTCTTAAGGGCGTGTTCCTTGCACTAATCTCGCTTTGCTGCACTGGAGATGGTAGTTTAAGCTCTGGAACTGCAACAGGAAGCTGCTCTGGAGACATAGACACTGGCTCTTGAGCTGCTTGAGAGTCTCGAGTTCAGGACTGGGGAACTGGTTCAGCAATAGGCTTCTGAGTCTCAGCGGGTTAGTCTTGAGTTGTCTTTGAAACAGTAACACTTGGCGATGGTAGTGTACTTGACCCTGACACTTTTGGTGGTGTACTCGGTACTGACATTGGTTGTGGTGTACTTGATCCTGACACTGAAACTGATGACTCCTCAGGACCCACTTCCTCAAAAGCTTCTTCACAATTTACACGCTACGTCTGCAGGAGATGATCAATGTGAACATAACACAGTTGGCGACCAACTCTCACCAGGTAGGTCAATGGTCCCAACCGTCTTATCACTGTACCTGGAACCCACTTCTCCATTCCTCCCCGGGTATTTCGCACATTCACCGAGTCACGTAGTGACAGTTCACGTAATTTGACATGATTCTTATCATGCTGCCGCTGCTGACTGCCTTGCTGATTCTAGATGTGCTCTTCCGTGTTTGCTAGGAGGACACTAAACTTGGTGCGCAGTTTGCGTTTCAAGAACAGTTCGATGGTGTTACGCCTGTCACTGAATGAGGAGTTTTTCTATACTGGAACAGACAGTTGGCTAGTTTGTTTCAATGAACGTTTCTTGCCACCTCTTCTCACACTTTCAGCATGTTTGCGCAACGCTCTCTTCAAGATGTGGACTGTGCGCTCTGCTGCCCCATTGGACGATGGATGGTACGAAGGTACCAGTGTTTGTTTAATTCCATTCTGTTTAAGGAAATCTGTGAATTCCTGAGAAATGAATTGGGATTCGTTGTCCGAGACACCTTCTTCAGGCAATCCATATGCTGCAAACCACAGTCTCATTTGATCAATAGTGCTTTGAGCAGTTGTGGATCTCATGTGTGCCACCTCTATCCACTTGGAATGGCTGTCAATCAACCCAAGGAAGTAATTGCCATCTTTCTCTGCAAAATCAATATGTACTCTTTGCCACACCCGAGTAGGCCATCTCCATGGGTACAATGGTGCACTAGGGGGTTTATCCCGCACTGCTTGACAAACTTCACAGATTCGTCCGGTCAACTCAATTTCAGCATTCAAATTTGGCCACCTGATGTAACTTCGGGCAATTGCTTTCATTGCAACAATACCAGGATGTTCTTCGTGTAATTCTTGCAACAGTCTGTTTCTAAGCGATGGCCGAATGATAACACGCATTAACCATAAGACACATCCTTGATCAACTGATAACTCGTGTCTTCGTGTGAAGTATGGTTTCAGTTCATCACTGGTTAAAAATAATTTGGCCATCCAGTTAGCGTATAATTTAACACTCTTGCTATTACAGGTTCTCTTCTGGTCTCTTTACTAATATCCTTCGCATCAATGAGTAACTCTTCAAGGCCAGAGAAGAAAAAGATTTCAGCCTCTCCCTTCAAGGGCGGGGCATTGTAAGGGAGGGGTGATAATGCATCAGCATTACCATGCTCTCTTTAGATGGTCAATATTCCACTTGGTAGTTGTAGACCTGTAAAATTACTGCCCAACGTTGCATTCTGGCTGCTGCTAGGGTTGGCACAGCTGTTTTTGGATCCAGAATGGTCACTTCTGGCTTGTGGTCTGCATACAGATGAAAGAGACGTCCATACAGGTACTTGTGAAATTTCCGCACTCCAAAAATAATAGCCAGAGCCTCCTTCTCTATTTGTGAATAGTTCCTTTCACTCTTTGTAAGTGTTCTCGAGGCAAATGCAATGGGATGCTCTTCTCCGTCATCCATCAGGTGTGAAATCACATGCTAGAATAAGCTTCCTTTTCTCGTCATATGGAACCAATACGCGACCGGCCATAAGCTCAGATTTACTTCGCTGGAAAGCTTCTTTACACTCTTTCGACTACTCCCATTTCACGCCTTTCTGAAGCAATTCATGTAACGGCTGAAGAAGGGTGGAAGGAATGGTGGAAGGAATGAAGTGTCCATAGTAATTCAGCAGCCCTAAGTAAGGGCGGAGTTCTGTTAGGTTCTTTGGACTTGGTGCTTTGCTAATAGCTGCAATCTTCTCATCTGTGGGATGTCGGCCTTCCCCGTCTACATGGTAACCTAGGAACTCTACACTTGGTACCATGAACTCACACTTTGACTTCTTAGCCAATATACCATGCCTCTCCAGCCAGGTCAACACCTCATCTAGTACTTACAAGTGTTCATGGGGATCTGTTCTGACTATGATGTCATAAATAAGACAACGCACATTGTCCATTCCCTGTAATATCTGATCCATGGTTGACTGAAAGAGTGCAGGGACAGAAGCGATACCATAGGTTAGACGTTGATAGGCATACAATCCTTTGTGAGTGTTCACAGTTAGGTATTGTTGGCTATTCGTTTTCAGTTCCATTTGCTGATAGGCATTTGACAAATCAATCTTGCTGAACACTTCGAACACTTCGCTCCGACGAAACGTCAGCTTCCGAATCTCTTTACGGTGGCCAATTCATATTATCAACTTGCTGAACACAGTTCAACTTCCTAATGTGGCAAAGATATCTTCCGTGCCCGGCAGCGAGTGAGGGTTATCTAGAAGGACCTAGTTCGCCGTCACCTTGAAATCACCACAGATGCGTAAACTTCCATCTTTCTTGGGTACGCAGACAATCGGAGAAGCCCAGCCACTCCGTTCCACCTTTTTCACGACTCCTAACTTCTCCAAACGGTCTAATTCTTCTTTCACTTTTTGGCGTAGTGCGTAGGAAACTGGACGAGCTTTGCAAAGTATTGGTTTTGCACCATCTTGCAACTTTATATCCGTCTTAAAAGCTTTGATGGTTTCCAGTCCCTTGTGGAATACCAATTTGTTCCGGCCTAAAACATCAGACAGAGTATCCGCCTTGCTCACATGAAAGATATTGCGCCAATTTAACTTCAGTTGCTCCAACCAATTTCTGCCTAGCAATGGAGGGCCGTCTCCATCCACAACAATCAAAGGTAGTACCAGTTCCTGCTGTTCATAGACTACAGGCAAATGAACTTTACCATAGACAGGAATTTGGACACCATTGTAAGCCTTCAACTTAATCTTGGTACCACGTAAGGGCCACTGTTTAAACTGCTGGTCATACATGACCTTAGGTAGGATAGACACTGTGGCTCCGGTATCCAATTGCATTTTACAACTCTTCTGATCCAACATCACTGGCACAAAAATCGTGGGGTGTCCATTTTTACAAGAATCTTTTGCTGCAAAAATGTCCAGAACTTCATCATCTTCTGTGTCTTCCTCGACCACCTCTTCCAGGTATTTTGTTTCTCCAAGCCCTTTCGTTCTACCACTTGACTTGTTTCCGGTTGCTGAATCATTGCTGGGTTTTGTCTTGCATACACTTGCATAATGACCCACTTCCTCACACTTGGTGCATACACTTTGACGAGCTGGGCAAGTTTTATCCTTGCTAAAATGTCCCTCTTGACCACACCGGTAGCATCGGCCAAGCCGTTTTTTCCCTTTTTGCTGCTTAGGGGGGCTCCTCTGTTGAAGATGCAGAATCTTGTGCTCCCATTTTGTTAGCATGAAGGTCAACTGCTTCCATCGATCGAGCCACCTTTTGTAGTTCCTGATGAGTAATATGCTCCTTTGCCAGCAATTTTAAACAATTATTGGATGAGGTTTTTGTGATATCCAGAATAATCAAGGTCGAGGTAAAGGTTATCAGCCGAAGCCGAAGGCTGAGGCTGATCACCCTTACCGAGACCTTGATTATTCTGGATATCCCAAAAACCGAATCGAATAATTGTTTCATTATACACTAAACGAAAAAAATTGAAGTCACGTTTTTGCTTCTTCACTGACGGGAAGCAACACATGTCTCTCATACGGTTCATTAAGATTGGTGTCAAAATACGCGTTCAGAGTACGTACCGTTTTCTCGAAATCAGTAGCCATATCCTCTTCAAATTCTTCCGTCGGGCCTGGGTCAGTTAGCGTTTCGTACAACTCCCTGAACCTCTATTCCCGCAGTGTGAAGTAGCAAAACCTTTTTTTGTGCATCGTTCACCACTCCTTTGGCCACAAGAAAGCATTGAAACGATTGAAGCCATTCCTTCCAACGTGGTCCCAATGCAGACGAATTACCTTTGCAATCGAACGGAGCTACACCTTGAATTTCGATATTAACTGCCGCCATTCTTCGTTAGTTAGTCAATCCCATCCTCGTCGCCAGTGTTAAATACTAAGAAACCATCGGATGGTTTCAAAAGGGTTCGATTGGGCAGGATTAGATCACACATAACAACAACTGTAATTTAACATGGCGAGCTCCCGAGAAGAACAGGGAGCCTTGCTTTAATGCCCATGCGTAAAACCGCTGACAATACATAACAATAACACATGCCCCAACACCTGTGACTTAGCAGTTGGGCCTCCGATTAAGCCTAATCGTCGATTGAAACCCCTAACATCGGGTTAGCTAATCGGAGGAATTGAGAGCGTTGCTCAAAGCAGGATTAGAGGGCAAATTAGTTAATCGCTGATGAACGATTAGTACGTGGTGTAAAAACCACTTTTATAATCTGGCTAATCGACAATTAGTACCCATAATGCAATTTCCCGTAAGTTTATATATAGCCTTGGCTCCTATGTGGAACATAGCTCGTTTACAGTTTTCTTCCACTGTTCTCTGTCCTGGGCTTGGTGATCAATTTGGGTCCATCGCAGACCTATTTGCCACAGTTCTTGTTCGGCTGATCTTCTCCAGTTGTTTTTCGGCCTCCCACGGTTTCTCTTTCCTTGAGGGTTCCAGAAAAGTGCCTGTTTAGTTACGCTGTTGTGAGGTTTTCTTAGCGTGTGGCCAATCCATTTCCATTTCTTTCTTCTGATTTGGACCTTTATCCTGTCTTCCTGGGTTTTTTCCCATAGATCTTCGTTGCTGATAGTGTTTGGCCATCTTATACCAAGGATGTAGCGTAGGCAGCGGTTAACGAAGGCTTGAGTTTTGTCTGTGATGTTCTTTGTTACTCTCCAAGTTTCAGCTCCATACATCAGGACTGTTTTAACATTTGTGTTAAAGATCCTTAATTTGGTCCTCAGTGATATTTCCTTTGATCTCCACACGGGTCTGAGTAGAAGGAAAGCTGTTCTGGCTTTGCCAATCCTTACCAACACGTCTCGTTCGGATCCTCCGTCAACAGCTATCACGCTTCCTAGGTAGGTAAAGGAGGCGACATTCTCTATGTCGTCGTTGTCTAGCTTAATTGGGGCTTGGTTCGTGCTGTTTATGCGCATTGTCTTGGTCTTGCTTTTCTTGATGTTGAGGCCTGCCATTTCTGCGATTGTAGCCAGTGAATGGACTTTGTCCTGCGCATGCCTGTGATTGTGGGAAAGTAGAGCGATGTCATCGGCAAAATCTAGATCGTGGAGTTGGGAGAGGAGAGTCCATTGTAATCCTGTCCTGGAGCCTTCCGTTGTGGTCTTCATTATCCAATCAATAACCAAAAGAAATAGCATAGGTGATAAGATGCAGCCTTGTCGGACCCCTGTCTTCACAGGGAAAGGAGATGTTAGTTCACGATTGTGTATTACTCTAATTTGAGAATTGTAGTAACTGTTGTATGATGGCAATAAACTTGTCCGGGATTCCATAGTGGCGGAGAACCTTCCAGAGTGTGGTGTGGTCGACACTATCGAAGGCCTTTTCAAAGTCTATGAAAGTGATGTAGAGTGAAGAGTTCCATTCTAGCGACTGCTCAGCTATAATTCTTAGGGTTGCGATATGGTCAGTACAAGACCTGTTCTTTCTAAAGCCCATTTGTTGGTCCCTTAAGATCTCCTCGAGGGCATCTATTAGTCTTTGCAGGATTATTCGGCTGAAGATTTTTCCTGGTACAGATAGCATGGTAATTCCTCTATAGTTGTTACAGTTTGCTAGGTCACCCTTTTTGGGGACTTTTACAAGATAGCCCTCTTTCCAATCCTCAGGAATAGTTTCCTCCTCCCAAACCTTCTCAAAGATCTCGTACAGCATCTGCGTTGAGGTGTTTAGATCTGCTTTTAGAATTTCTGCTGGAATGCCATCTGGCCCTGGAGCTTTCCCATTCTTTTGTTGCTGTATTGCTTTTGCTATTTCTTCCTTGCTGGGTTTTTCGGTATTAACATCCAACATGAGCTCGGCTTCTGGGATGGCTATAGGGCCTTGTGGTGGTGGTCGATTCAACAATTCCTCAAAATATTCTCCCCATCTCTTCAGTTGGTCTTCCTGCTTAGCGAGCGTGTTGCCGTGTTTATCCTTGATGGGTTTTGGTGCAGAGCTCTTCTTTCCTGCTAGTTCCCTTGTCAGTTCGTACAAATCTTTCATCCTGTGTTGATTTGCTGCTGTTTCTGCTTCCTTTGCCAGATTGTTAATAAACTGTCTTTTATCATGCTTGATAGCTCTTCGCACTTCCTGGTTGGCTTTGTTGTACTGTTTCTGTGTTTCCCTTCTAGCAGCCCTTGTTCTGCTGTTGCTGACCTTGTCTTTTAGCTTCCTTCTGCTTTCAATTTTTCTCAGGGCGTATCAAACTTTGCCTTTTGTTATGGTTGGGATTTTTTAAGACAATGAAGCTATTGTTGTCGGTCCGTAGGGATTTTTCTACTCGGTGTCGCAAAATAACACTCGTGTTAAGTCGAATCCAGTCGGCAGATTTTCGGTGATGACATATTTGATCCTAACGGGAAAATACTTGGGAAAAATCAGACAGACTAAAAGAGGGTGAGCTAGTACACGCGCGCTACTTCGATTAACTCTACTGCGCTTTTTATCAGAACGTAGTCAGATCCTAAGTAAAAAGAATAATTTAGAATCAGGGTGGTGGCGTTCTTTGTGTAGGTTTATTTCTTTATTAGCTAGTGTTCTTGGGAGCAAGTGGCTGGGAGTTATCTGAAAACGACTGCTCGGTAATTGCAAGCAGCTTGGGAAGCATTATTTTAGTTATGCGATATACGCTTTTAATTTGTTTTGCTTCTGACTTACAAAAATTGGAACTGACTTCTGTTTGAATTCACTTCAAGGTTTTAATTGCTCTCTCAATTCGAAGGCTCCTGCTCGCGCTTTCATGAATTAATAAAACTGCGTCGTCGTTTAAGTTTTCAACTGTTTATTTTCAGCTCTGAATTTCTGAGTGGCACGGTCATAATGTTCGAGAAGTGGCACAGAAATAATATTCGTCGGATGTTCCCGTTCATATGGCCTCACCGCGTTTACACAGTACTTTGCGGGTTTCGGTAAATTACACTTTGAAAGCATTTCTGTAGTGATTGCTGTCGATTTGAATACCGTCGAAGATTGTGGATTTAACACTTATCGCCTCCGAAGATATTTGAATTTCGCGCTCGGTGAGTTTGCTACGCGTCGGTCATTCTTAACCTTTGTCTTGCGAACAATAGAAACACTTTCCGTCAAACAATAGATAAGGCCATAAAAGGAACAAAAGCTTGATTGTTGCCCAGCCAAAATCCTCACCAAAAGCTTGATACGGTTTCTGTGGTGATCCATTCTTTGTGCTGGTTTCGCCTTAGGCCTAGGATCTCATTAGATGTGTCTGTCCATGCCTGCTTCCGGTCATTCCATACACCTTCTATGCTCTGCTGTTTCTCTTCATCTGCTAGATCTGCCAGGACCTGGTACCTGTTGTTTAGTGCAATCTGGAAAGCTCTAAGGGAGGGTGGATCTTGAAGTAGCTTGATATTATATCTTGGAGCTACTTTGGGGTTTCTGGTGTTGTATGTCCTGAGCTTTAGCCTCACTGTGGCCACAACTAGGTGGTGATCTGATGCAACGTCTGCTCCTCTGCACACTCTCACATCGTGCACTGATCGCCTGAATCTCTTACTAATGCAGATATGGTCAATTTGGTTTTCAGTGTTGTGGTCTGGGGACATCCAGGTTGTTTTATGTATGCGTTTGTGTGGGAAGATGGAACCGCCAATAACCATACAATTGAACGCACACATTTCCACGAAGAGTTCCCCATTTAAATTTATTTCACCCTCTCCATGCCTTCCCATAACTCCATCTCTTCCTGTATTGTCGCTGCCGATCTTTGCATTGAAATCTCCCATAATGATAAGAAGGTCTTTCTTTGGTATTTTATCGATGGTGCTCTGCAGGGTGTCATAGAATTCCACTTTCTCCTCAGACTCTGCGTCATTTGTTGGAGCATATCCTTGCACAATTGAGATGTTGGTAGCGGTACCATAGAATCTTGCAGTAATCAGTCTTGCATTAACCGGTTCCCATCCCATCAATGTTTTGGCTGTTTCCGCTGACAGCATAAAGCCTACTCCGTGTATGTGCCTTGCGTGGTCCTCCTCAAAGCCTGAATAGAGTATCGTATGGCCAGATGCCAGCCTAAGCCTTCCAGACTTGGTCCATCTTGTTTCGCTGATACCAAGTAGACTGATTTTATATCTACTCATTTCATTTGCAATCTGTTGAGTTTTTCCTGCCTTTTCATGTCCCAATTTTAATGGTAGTCCTGGGTGTGAGTAGTCGGTTCGGCCTTGCAGCGTCCACAGTGTGGGTTTGGCTGCACTGCGTCATTTCAATCCCGTTTGGGGTTGCCCCTCTTTCGCCCGAGACTGGTTGAGTGATACGAAGTGATACTTCGAATTTTTTCCCGTAAGTAAGCACTGCGTTATGGACTGCCAGTGAAACGGTGGACTTGTCTACTCCAGTTGTATTGCCGACAACTTGCAGTAAGCCACCACTCGCATAAAATTATAGTGCTATCAGCACTTGATGGATTGGTTTCAGAGCGTAATAAAAATTCCTTTTCCTCTGTAAATCCGCCTCTATGAGGTTTGTAGTGTATTCAGTTGAGGCTCAACCAAATTTGTAGCGATAAATTCGTGCTCGTCTTTGTCTAACGCAAGGAGGCCAAACACTTTGTTGATGCTACAATCTTCAGGTACCTCAGCTTTTCGTTACACTGTTCACCGCTGCTTCATCTCAACTAGTTTGACAGTGAACTCCTTCAGTCTTCTTCTTCAATTCAAGTTTTGCTTCCACGGCGGGATGAATTGTGCGCGACATAAGCACAAATATGCGGTGCCCATCCAAATTAATGTCGTGAACCACGATAAGCGGATGCAAGTGACGTCATCGCTTAACAAAAGCGTAAGTAACTTTTAAACTAAAAGTCTGACTGAATAAATGCTAAATTAATTTTAGACAACAATATTGCATTTAGTATTTAACAGGGCGAGTGAAGAATTAACACAGCCAATTACTCAGTGAGCCAAGTTTGATGCTTGCGATGTAAACACTTTTAACCCCTAACTAGGCTTAGGCTATCCACAAGTTGGCACGCCAGAGAGAAAGGTAACCGCAAGTAAGACGTTTACCTTATCAATCAACCGTGCCGCAATGTAATAAGCACTTTAGCTAGATAGCTAAATCACAAAGGGGTCGAGAATAAATGCAGTACTCTCCGCTGTAGGGGGTTTAAATCTAATACTGATATAAAACAACTGCTCACATAGGGCTACAATATATTTAGGTACTGAATTTGAAACCACTGTGATGATTATAAACAACTTAAACACATTGATATCCGATGACGCTTAAGTACGGAAGAATAGTTGTTTTTTTTAAAAAGTCGTTAACGTGTCGATATCATAGTACAAATGAATGAATACCCGGTGGTGTTTTTTGCATCCTTGTTTCCAGGGTCCTCTCTCTTCCTTAAGAGCGAGGTTCGGTGTTTTTGTTTATTTTTGACGAGCAAATGCCCTTTACATTTACCTTAAGTTTTCTACCCTACAGGAGAAACAAATTGCACATACACATATTCCCTCCCGGAAATAGGATAGTTGGAAATTACTTTCATTTGCATGGTTCTCCACTGTGCATGACCTCATGCAGCTTCTCCTTCAGTGCCATTGCCTGCCCGTGCCTCAATACCAAAACATGAATGGTAATCCCGGAAGGGGAAGGGGGAAGGGTACTGCCATATATGGGCTATATAGGTATGTGCCGTTGTGAAGGGTATGGTTTTCAAGCCGTTTACTCTAGCGTAGGGTATATAAATCAGAGCATTTGGGTCTAGAATAGGCTATCATTTTTCACGAAACTAAGGAAACCAGGAATTGCTACTCAAAAATATAAAAAAAATGAAATCGGCCAGTTTAAATTTTCACGATTCAGCCTCAACAGCGTTGATAGATGACTATCTGGATACTATTAACTGGATACTATTAACTGTCGAAAATCAGTTTCTGGAAAACAGCTAGTCTAAGATAGGAGTGATTTGAGGAGTTTACACTAGTAAAAGGTAGCAAAATTCCGATGAACTAGCTCTGGTATAGGCTAAGGGTTCAAGGGTCCCAGCAGCAGATCCCCACCCAGAAATTTCAAAAGTACCTCCCCCGGGATGATAATCGCAGTTATAATCCATCAAATATTTTCGCTCGCGCGCGATTAGTCTAAACACGTCACGTGACCGAATACTGGGGGATATCCGAGATTATAAAAAACTGCATCAATGGATAATGCAATTCGACAGTTTTCGTTGGCTAAGCCATCATGGTATATGAGCCATTTTACCATGATCTACAAAAATGGCGAGCGTATGCGTGATTTTTTGGGCCTTTTGGTTTTATTGTAGTCTAGTTTTCTATATTTTGGGGACGTTTTTAATAAAACAATTATTCCACTCGCGCTACGAGCTACGCCCTCGGAAAACTGTGAGCTTCGAGGAACAGATAATGTCCGCGGACAAATATACTAGCTTATTTTCGTGCCAAACGGAGGCTGTTAATTATTTATACACATAACTTTCAAAGCAGTTGTGAAAATCTTTCATATCTTTCCCAGCTGTTCAAATGTATGATCTTTCATGTATTCACTTGTATTGCGTCACCACGTTTTTTTATAATGTTGATTTCTTCAAAAACAAAGGAAACCAAGCATTGAATTTTCCAGAGCTCTAACAAGTTCTTTTCCTTATTGAATAAAGAAAGAAAGAACCGTGTATAATATTCACGCGGAGCTTTCTTTTATTTGAAAAGCCGGGAACAAATTGCGTACGAGTTTAACCATGCACACCATTAGAAAATTCCGTAAAGATTGCAATTCAACAAATTCCGGCAAATATATACGTTACCAGAACTTGGACAAGGCCAAAGACGATCGATGCCTTTATTACTGATGTTCATTAAAAGTAAGTTAAATGTCACCGCCCCTTGTCAAACAGTCAAAATAACTTCAAAAAAGTAAATTTGGACTCGTCAGTCTGGGCTTGAATCCGAGTAGAAAATTATAATAACTTTTAGTCAATCAACCTACAGTGCTCTGCATCATAAACACAACACTTGCCAAACCTCAATTTAATAACTTTTTACTTTGTAATCAAATTTTAGTGTAACCGTTTTAATAAAACTTAAGCGAAATATTTTAGCATCTGTTGTGCGTTTATCAGTGTCTTTCGTTGCCTGCGTTCATCCCAGTCGCTCCATCTCACCAAAAAACTACTATTTTTGAAAACTGCGTAACACATATTGTTTCAAAAAAAGTTACAAACTACGTAGGTATACATTACCGAGTGGCGGGGGAGCTCAGAAGTGCACATGCAGCTCCTTCGACAAAAAGAAAATTGAAAAAAAAAACACAGTACAGTGAGTAAACAAAATTTTAGGTATAAACTTAATTGTCGTCAGTGCTCATGATTTCGCCCTCGACATCGGTTAGGTAGAACCAGTTAAACACTGCTTACTTTTCACGGATTGTAAATTTCAACGTTTCGGGAAATTCTGTTTTGTGTATACAATCCCTAGTTGAAGAAACGTGATAAAATTAATTTGTATAAAAGCATCGTCTCTTGCAATAGTCCACGAACAAACAGTGGGAAAAAGGCTTATACGTTTTGGACTGACACTAATCAAGTCTTCGAATACACACACATAATCATGACCATGCAGAGAGGTGTGAAATTTTGCTCAGCAAGCAGCAAGTCGTGTCAATAGTCAGTAGTAGTTATAAAGACAATTGAGGGATTTGGAGAAGCACCACAATACTCTGCAAGCTGAAGGTTACAACTCGAAATTTATGATGACCTTCCCGACGCCCAACAATCATTGTCCAATCGTTCTTCCTCCGACAAGCCTCTCCTACTTCACAGCAGCCCTGTCAGTTCTCCTCGTTATCATAACTATTCCAGGAACACTCCTTGTCTGTTTAGCCATCATCAAGGATCCCTTTCGAAACTTGAAAACGCCATTCAATTCTTTCTTATTGAGTTTGGCTGCAACAGACCTAGCGGTGGGAGCATTCTTGGACCCGATTGCAGTGGCGTATCACATCGAGGAAGTACTTCAGCTAAAAGCTGTGGACGTCAAAATTCTACATATGTTTTACTTCATTTTGAGTACAGCATCTATTTTAACACTCGCTGTGTTGACAATGGATGGCTATTTTGCGGTAGCTTCACCATTAAAGTATAAATCGATGGTCACATCAAAACGTGCCATTTTGGCATCTGTATCAATTTGGATTGGAGCGCTGGGCTTTTCTCTCATTTACTTCAAACTCGGTTTTATCGTCTACTCCTTCGTTTTCGCTAACACTGCCGTGTTCACCACATTTTTGGTTCTTATATTTGTTCATGTAGGCATCCTTAAACGTCTCCGTGAGCGATCGAAATACTGGCGAGATCAAAGAGCAATGAACTATGCCGAGCCCGAACAACAGGAGAACCAAAACAACATTATTAACACCAAAAAGGAAGGAAAGGCAGCCAAGACATTGATGATTGTTCTTCTCACCTTCTTCTCTTCGCTCACGCCTGCCTGTGTTATGATTTATTTGTTAAATTTCTGTTTAAAGTACAACTTTTTGGTTTTCCACTGGCTGCGGGATTTAGGAATTTTAATCGTGTTGTGTAACTCGGGTATTAACCCATAACTGTACGCGTGGAGGCTCCCTCAATTCAAAAAAGCCATTTACAAATTGCTGCACCTAAAGTCTCGAGGCTAAGTAAATAACGTTACCATAACATCAATACATAGCGTAGGTAAGACAAAAAAACTAAGACCATGAGAATAGTGCCAGCCATAAAGATGCTTCATTAAGGGCTTCTGACATGCAAGAATAATAAGAAACTACAAAGAAACTACAAGAAGAAACTACAAACTAACAGTAACTCGTCTCTTCTAAAAAAAAACATTTTTTTGGTGAAACTGTGTCTTGAGCTTCAATTCCGGGAGAGATCTGAATTGTCCCTAATCATCCCATATCTAGTACACTCCAGTACAATAAGTGTTTTATTTAAAACGCCCTGCAAATATAGAAAGCTAAACTGAAATAAAAGTAAAAATCCCCCCCCCCCCAAAAAAAACTTACCCCTCTGCTTACCATATTTGTAGAGCATGGTATATAATAGGTGTGGTTACAACGCACCTTGCATGCATGGCAAATGGAATTTCCCATGGTTTAGTTTCCTGTGTTAACGACCAGCCGGTTTACATGTGCAACTTGCCAAGGTTAAAATGTCATACATTTCAGTTTGTTTACAATCAGAACTAGAACTTTGAGAACTACTAGTGGGACTTTCATTATCGCTACGGACATTAGAGTGAAATTAAATTTTGCATACCGGGGATAGAGTGCAAAGCTAGTTGGTCCAGGTAGTTGCACCATGGACATCGAAACACCATTCCAGCTTACTACACGTTACATTTCGTGGGCGCTTCTTGTGATCTTTTTGACGTATTCATGGATATTTACCTGGGGAAATTTACCTCGGAATGTATCGGCCTCCAAGGGTCACACTCACTAAATGCAGTTTCCCGCGCCGTGGTAAAACGGTCATTTACCAAGGGAAAAAATGTCACTTGTAACCATACATAATAACTCGCATACCATGATGGCTATAAGCCAATGAAAGCTAGCGCTCTTTAAGTGAATTATCTAATGATCCAGCTTTTTAACAATAGTTGTTACAGACAAAATTAGTGGTTCCAAATCATACGTGCAAACGATCCTAGTGGATACCTTAGCTTTTTTATGGCTTTAACCATGAGTTTCCTGTTTTACAATCTTGGGCAAAATCTCTCGACGGGAAAAACAAGGCATGAGAGGGGGTAAATTTGTATCTGTGAACAACGTTTCAGCTCAAGAACATGCTTCGTCTAAAAACAGGAACATTTTAAATTTCAGAGTTATGGCGGGGCTTGACATAAAGCTATGAGCGTTTTTGTCCAAAAATATACACTTATCTGGTTAAATCATTAGGAAAAGTGCTTATTTAAATGTCTGCTTGATCAGTTCAGATAATCAGTGGCCAAGATAGCCAAAGTAAGCTCCAGATGTTTATACTATTTTCCGGTCGCCATATATATATAATGGTGGCTCTTGGAGGTGCACAAACCTCGCAGCTCCATATTAGGTTCCAAATTTGTGCAAAATATTTTGACAAATATTTTATACTATATAACATTTTAATTTCTTGAGTTTGTTCACTGAGTGGTTTTCGAATTATTTTTTTAAATTGCGTGACGAAGCAACCCAAGAATTGGTATTAAGTCAGTTTCGTTAAGTGTCCTTCAGCGATGTTTGTCGGGATGTCTGCCTGTGGCAGTCTCGGTAAGTTTTAGAAACATAATAATTTCTTTAAAACAAAATAAAGGAAAGCCAACTTTGAATCATTTTCCCGTTTCTTTTGCCGTTATGGAATATGGAAAGAAAGAAACATGTAATATTCACGGGGAGCTTACTTTTATTTGTTTGAGGTACGAAAAAGTATAAATAGATAGCATATACAAGTTTAACGAAACTATTGCAAAATTCTAGAAAGATTGCCATCCAATAATGGAACGTTCCATGAATATATATGTGTAAATATGACTGAATAGTTGCCAACATGTGCAGTTTGACTGGATGCCATTATTGTTTTTAAAGACAGCTATACACCATCAATTTATCTTGATATCCTAATAGAAAAACACTTGTGAAACTTAGAATATGTAATCATAAACCTAATATCGAAACAGGCAGGTATGACAACATTTCGAGGTGTGAATTTGTCCTGTTTGTGGCCTCAATATTGAAGATGAGATTCATTTTCTGTTTGATTGTCCAAAATATTCATCAAATAGAGAGGCCTCTTTTAATAAAATAGATAATAGATCCCTAATTACAAGCAAATACCAATTTCAACTTTAATTCTCCAAGTAATGAACTCTACTGATTATTATCTTAACAAGCAGTTAGTACAATACGTATCATCCTGTTTAGAAATGCGAGACAATTTACTATCAAAAGCTTAGTATTGCTAGTTGATTTGCCACTGTTAAAATGCTTTTGCAATGCTGTAACTCCATGCAAATAAAGCTAATTGTTGTTGTTGTTGTTGTTGTTGTCTTTAAAAGTAGGGTTAATGTCACACGCACCAAGTTAAATAAAAGTGTAAGATAATAACTTGAAAAAAGTCAATTTTGTATTGCCAGGCCTGGCTTGAATAAATAAAAGAAAGTTACAATTATCTTCAGTTGATTTTCCAATGGGCATGCATGATGTCAGTTTCGATCAAGTCTCCGGCTTCAGTGATGTTTGCCTGTCATTATCTCAGTACGTTTTCTAAGTACCTTACTTTTTCAGCAACAAAGGAAACCAAACGTTAAATAGGCTATTTTCGAGTTGCCATTTGCTTCTGGGTCAAAACGAGTCTTGCTGCAACCATTCAAGTGAAAATTTGTTTCCTCAACAGGTTAATTTACATGCAAATCAAAGTCATTTTCGTATGAATGGTTGCACCAGGACTCGTTTTGAAGAAAAGGCCCAAGAAACCTTGGAAATGGACTATTTGCCGCCAAGCTCTTTTAAGTTCTTTTACTGCTCGATGGAATAAGAAAGAAATATTTAATACTCACTGGGATCTTTCTTTTGTTTGTTTCAGATATTAAAGATAAAATAAAAATAAATTGTATACAAGTCCAAGCTATTGCAACATTCTAGAAAGACTGCCATTCAATAGTTGCAGACGAATATACGATTAGTTGCCAGCACTTGGACAAGGCGAAAGAGGATGTCTTTATTATTACTGGTGTTCATTGTGTCTCATGCACCAAGTTAAATAAAATTGTAAGATAATATCTTGAAACAAGTAAATTTTAAATCACCACGTCTGGCTTGAAAAAACAAAGTTGTAATTAACTTTTAGTCATGCAGTGCTCTGCATGATAAACAGAACTCTTCAGTTTCAAAAATGTATTTAATAACTTTTTATTCCTCATCAAAATTTTCGTATAACCGTTATTCAGTTTAGAAAATTTAAGCAAAACTTTATGTGTTGCTCAGTGTTTTACGTTGTCGGTGTTCAATTCAGGATGGAAAGTTACAGTTGCTTCACCTGACCATAAAACTTCTAATTTTGAGAATCGAATTGCTAAACAGATATTGTTTTCAAAGGAACTTACAAAGTAGGTAGGTATGTGTATATTACCGAATGGCTTGAGAACTCAGACGTGCACATGCAGCTGCTTCGACAACAAGAAAATTACAAAAAGAAACATCGCGACGCGATAACGAAAAAACTCCCGTAAACTTATCCTCAGTGATTTCTCGACATCGACATCGGTAAGATAGACAACTGCTTACTTTTCTCAATCGTAGACAGCAAGCAGCAAGTCGCGTCAATAGTCAGTATTAGTAATCAAGATAATTAAGACATTTTGAAGAAGTATCACAACGGCTAAAAATAGAAACTTGCAATTTATGATGATCTTCCCGATGCCCAACAACCACTGTGCAACCGTTTTTCGTCCAAAAAGTCTCTCGTACTTCACAGCGTTCTTTTCAGTGTTTTTAGTTCTCGTTACCGTCCCAGAAAACGTTCTTGTCTGTCGTTAGCCATCATCAAGGATCCCTTTCGAAACTTGAAAACGCCATTCAATTATTTCCTTTTGAGCTTGGCTGGCTACAACAGACCTAGCGGTGGGAGCAATCTTGGACCCGATTGAAGTGGCGTATCACATCGAGGAAGCACTTCAGCTAAATGTTGTGGACATCAAAATTCTACATATTTTTTACTTCATTTTGAGTACAGCATCTCGTCTAACTCTCGCCGCATTGACAATGGGTAGATATTTCGCTGAAGCTTCACCATTAAAGTATAAGACGATGGTCACATCTGTATCAATTTGGATTGGAGCGCTGGGCTTTTCTCTCATTTATTTCAAACTCGGTTTTATCGTCTACGCCTTCGTTTTCGCTAACACTAGCGTGTTCACCACATTTTAGGTTCTCATATTTACTCATACAGGCATCCTTAAACGTCTCCGTTAGCGATCGAAATACTGGCGAGATCAAAGAGAAAAGAACTATGCCAAGCCCGAACAACAGGAGAACCGAAACAACATTATTAACACCAAAAAGGATGGAAAGGCTGCAAAGGTATTGATGATAATTCTTCTCGCGTTCTTCTCTTCGTTCACGCTTGCCTGTGTAATGATCTACTTTAATTTCTGCTTAAAGTGCAGCTGTTTGATGACCCACTGGTTAGGGGACTTACAGTTTTTGATCATGCTGTGTAACTCGGGTATTAACCCATATTTGTTCGCGTGGAGGCTCCCTCAATTCAAAAGAGCTTTTTGTAAGTTTCTTCGCCTAAAGTCTCGAGGCCAAGAAAATAACTTCACCATAACATCAACACAAAGCATAGGTAAGACTGAAAACCAGGATCATGAGAATTCTGCCGGCCATGAAGATGAAAAGATATCCAGCGCTTGATAAGGGTTTCTGATAAGAGCTGTCAAGATCAGGAAACTATAAACTAACATTAGCTCATCTTCTCTGGGAAACACACATTTTTGGTGAATTTGTGTATTGCGTTCCAAATTTGGGTGAAATTGAGTCGGCTATAATCATTCTATATCCAGTAAACGCGAGCGGAATAATCGTTTAATTAAAAACGCCCTCAATATAGAGAAAACTAATCTCAATTAAAAGTAAAAACGCCTCAAAATGTTACTCGTACGCTTGCCATATTTGTATAGCATGGTGTATAATAAGTGCGGTTATACACATATGCATGTACCCATGCCTTAATTCAGGTGAGTTGTAAATGCCATCATCAGTTTACCATGGTAAATATTCCCGCGCTGAATCTCACTTAGGTTTAGTTTAGTTTCCCGCGATTTGTGCAGTTTTGCCGGGGTAAGAAAATGTGACGCATTTCATTATTTTTTAATGCCCTCAGGGCTGGAACTTTCAGGCGAACTTTCAGAACGAAATTAAAAGGATTTTTATTATGAAAACTACGAACATTATGGCGAAATTTCAGATATCCAGGCCGGATAGAGCACAAAGCTGGATGGTCCAGATTGTTCTTCGTTTTAACTAGCAGTAGTGATTGTCAGGTGTCGTATCGTTTAACAAGAAATCCATTGATCACCTGGTTGGTATCAATATTTTCGAATTTCTGCAAAAGATAGGAATATCGACGTTTAAATAACCAGTCTAGCAAACAGGTTGAGAGGTCATCTGAAATACACAAGATATTCACGCGCTGCATTGTCAGAAATCCTACCACATTTATGGTGTCAGTGTTGTTGAATCCGGCAACGGCGCGAGTTGAGACCAGTTAAGGAAAACCACTTTTCCTTTGCGGTTCCGTGTTGATGTCAAACGGGGGAAGCATGGTGATTAGCTCTTCTACCTTGGGCATCGACACACCATTTCAACTTACCACGTTACATGTCAAGGGCGCTTCGTGTGATGTTTTTGATATATCCATGGATATTGAGCACGGGAAATTTACTTCGGAATATGTCGGTCACACTTACTTGATGCAGTTTTCCTTGATTAAAAAGGCCATTTACCACGGTAAAAATGTCCCGTGTAGCCACACATACCCTGATGGCTATTAGCCAGTATAAACTCTTTCTTTTATATGTTTGAGATAAGAATAAATAAGTTGCATACAAGTTTAAACAAGCCATTGAACTTCTAGAAGCACTTCATAATTGCCGACGAATAGTTACCAGAGTTCTTTTTTTCAAGATAAAAAGCAGAGTAAACGTAGAATGTGCTAAAGCTTAATACAACCATTTCTCCTGCTATGGAGAGATAGTCAACCAACTGAATCATTCAAAACTTGGCATTTACGACCAACAAATTATTTGTAGTTATTGGCTTTAGGACAACACGGATGAAAATACACTTATTATTCACGTTAATTTAAAGTAACCGAAGACATGCACAACCCACTGCGCATGCGCAGCAGAGCAGTACTGTTTTCTAGGTTTCTCGAACAAATGCGGAAGGAGGTTGTGTCTTTTACTCCTGTCTAGCCATGAATTCAAAAGAATAGTAACAGTCTCCACTAAGTTCAATAAAAGATTCAGTAAAGCCGTGTGTCCCCTCCTGATGTTCGTTTGCCAAGGCCTTATTCTTTTACATGTTATCTTTACATGCTAAGTTTGTTGAAACAAAAAAGGAAAAACAAACATTATGTTTGACTGAAAATCTGTGAAACAATGCAAGTAAAGAAGTGAAGAGCTTCCCAGGAGCTGTTGTGAGGAAAACAAAAGAAGGCTCACTAGTATTTATAATCCATGTTGATCAAAGGTGGTTTCAATATTACACGCCTTTTGTCCATGACAAAAGGATGAATGTGACTAAAAAACAAACATTTTAACTGGTTGTAATGCATTTTTAGTCATGTTATTTACTTTATTATTCCCGATTTACGCAAAACTTGTCAAAATTTCGTCACTTTATACTTTTGTAACAAAAACATAGATATGAAAGATCATGAAAGTGAACCTTGGAAGAATAATATCATTCTTGCTACAAATAGAAATATTACGTGTAACTAAACTCTAATAATTTCTATAGTTTTTCTTTTTTTCTGCTTTAGCTAATATTTTTTGACATGCAATTCTATTTTCTTCTTCAAATACAGTTACGAATGCAAGTACACAGCCATAACTGACGCAAGATCTAGTAAGCGTTCAGCTGGTTAAATAAAAAGAGCATTCAATATATATTTCTGACTAAACAAAGAAGTATGCGTCTCACCTCGCCCAAACTAGATTTGACTTGTAATTCTCACTTTTCATGGATGGCAAAGCATATTATGTAGCCAAATACTGCTTTGTTGCTTGACAGTTTAAAGCTTACAAACAAAGCCACGGCTGAAAAAGACTTCTAGTGATCGGAACGCTGAGGCTGACGCTTTGTGTGCTTGGCTACTCCCATGTAAAGATACACACAACATAAATAGAGAACTGTGAAATCCAGCTAGCAGCGAGTTGTGTTAGTAGTCAGTATCAAAACAAAGGCGTCTTTTTAAAGTCACTGAATGCTGTAAGTTCAATTTCGTTTATCGCGATGATGACTTTCCCAGCGCCCGAAAATCTATGTCAAGCTACGTCTTCTCCAACAAGTCTCTCCTACTTCACAGCGTTCTTTTCAATTTTTCTAGCTCTGGTAACCGTTCCAGGAAACTTCCTTGTCTGTCTCGCCATTATAAAGGACCCTTTCCGAGACTTGAAAACGCCATTCAATTATTTCCTGCTGAGTTTAACTGCGACCGACTTAGTGGTGGGAGCAATCATCGACCCGTTCGCAGCGACGTTTCATCTTTACGAAGCACTTCAACAAAACTTCTTGGATATCACAGTTCTGCATAGTTTATATTTTATCTCAACCACAGCGTCCATTTTAACACTTGCTGCGCTAACAGTGGACAGATACGTCGCCGTAGCATCGCCAGTGAAGTATAAGACAATGGTAACTTCCAAACGGGCCATTGTGACATCGGTGTTAATTTGGGTAGCAGCGCTGGGCTTCTCCTTCATCTACTTCAAACTTGGCTTCATAATCTATTCGTTTATCTTTGTCAACACAACCGTATTCAGCACATTTGCTGTTCTTATCTTTGTTCATGTTGGTATCCTTAAACGTCTCCGTGAGCGCTCGAAATATTGGCAAGATCAAGGAGACGTTAAACGTACGCAATCCGAAAAACAAAAGAACCGAAACAAGCACATCAGCATGAAGAAAGAAAGCAAGGCTGCCAAAGCATTGATGATCGTCCTTCTCGCCTTTTTCGCTTCATTTATTCCTGCCTGTGTCATGATCTACTTGTTAAATTTCTGTACACATTGCGGCTGTTTGATGGTCCATTGGTTACGGGATTTAGAGATTTTAGTCGTGCTGTGTAACTCGGGTATTAACCCGTATTTATATGCTTGGAGGTTTCCTCAGTTCAAAAGAGCTTTCTACAAATTTCTTCACTTAAAGTCGAATGGTCCAGCATGTACTTACACACCTGAGCCCAAGACGCAAAAAGTGGTGAGATCGATCCTCACAAAGTCGAACTGAAAAGTGAAAACAGAATACTTAGCGTGCGTATATCGAGTTGTGAATGCACGCGGGAAGTTTGGAGAGCACGAAAGAAGCGTTAGCGTTGCTCGAGGCGATACAACTGTAGCTTTATGATAGACGCACAGCTAAAAGCATGAACCAATTTTTTTAATAACGTAGCGACAACGTCTTGGGCGGTAAAACGTTTTTTTTAGATTGACTTCAAAGTTTCCACAATGCAAGGTGAAGGCATACAACTTAAGCTCATTATGATCCTTCTGACAATCAGTTGAGCAACAAACCTGGTTTCTAAATTGTCAATGAAAAATTTGCTTCTTGGAGCTAATTATAATGAAAATGTGCAAACAAAGTCAAAAATAGTCAATGAAAATGTAGACAGCAAAGTCAAAATAATCAAGTTTAAGGAAACATCTTAGCTTGGCAAAAGTCAAAGGTTCAAAGGAAGGTTTGGATTGTTCAGAATAATCTTCACATTGCCGAAGCTTAAACAAAAGGAACTTGCTCTAAACTCGACGGAAATTTTCAGCTAAATTAAAAATGCACACGTTAGGTTATATACGCACGGCCGCGTGTACATAAGAGATTTCGTTCATGATGGCTCAATAGTAATTAGGTAGGATTAGCACGCGCGCTATGTTATAGACCTATGCAACGTTTCAAAAGTTCTTTAAGATAGTAAAACTCCCTATGGGCACTCACGATTGACTCCGATATGAAATCTATTGCATGAATCTTTCAGGGTGATTGCCGGGAAATATCTCACCCGAGTAAAGACGCGTACAAGAGACTATGGTCTCTTGACGTGTATATATATCGTTTACACAAACAAAATCTCGCAAAAGCATTTATCACTTATTACCAGGCGTAGTCAGTAGATAAAAACAGATATCGATCGGAAATCAACCGATTCAATCGATACCAACCGATATCAATCGCTATTACTATTGCAATTGTAATGACTTTATTTTAAGAGGGTAGCACTTAACATTTTAAGTATAACTGATGACCCCGTGGCCCTCTATAAAGTAATCTAATCAATACAAAATTAACGTAAATGAAAAGAATAATAATTTAATATAAATACAATAAAAACATTAAAGGAATACATATATATATATCATATTAAAATTCTCAATATTATTGTTATCGGCAATCAATAAGAATCAATAACTCACTGAAAAATTTCTTCATTGATTGCCGTCTGTTGGAAATAATCGATAACAATAGATAATTCCTGTCTCAGGAACATCGATTGTTACAGATTGAAATATATCGACAATAACCACCCGGACTACTCAAAGATAGCTATGTTATTGTGTAAAATAATACCTGGAACAACACGAGACGTTCATCTTCAGCATGCTAATAGATTATATTTTCCTTTTGGCCTCCTCCGAGATCTACTCTTACGTTTGTTTCCTAATGCAAATAATTGCAATTACAAACTGACTCTTGTTTATTTTTCCTTCATCTTAATGCCGACTATGCAATGGGACATGAGGGTTTTACACTGCTATTCTGGGATGAATTTTTTTTCATCGATTTTCATCGATTACTATCGGCAATCGATATCAACCTTCGATCGTTGTTGATTGTTATCGACTAATATCGATTATCGGTCTATCGATTGACTGGCTTATTATAATTGAGACTGTTGACATAAGTTTTAACTCACAATGGTGAAAATGTGGACAAGTGTATAGATTGCAATATTTATTTATCAGACTGTAAGAGTGTTTTATCTACACGCTGTACCCATTTGATAACTGATAAAATGTATTCTGTTAAAGATCATAAATGATTTCGAGGGGCCCTAAATTCATTCCTATATCCATTTTCATCCAGTTGTGATTCAAAACTGATTGCTCCCTACTGGATTATTCTGACATCACTAACATAGTTTACAATTTTTCAATCGAATGCATGCGTGTCCTGTTGAACTTTACTTTGATAATCGTTTTGCCACCACCATTATTTTGCAGTGGCGGATCCAGACTTTGAGGGGCAGGGGGGAGCGGTCTTGATTTACTTGCCCTGCTGGCCTTTTTCCCTTCTGTCATTTCTTCTCTTTTTCCCAAATAAGAGGGCGCCCGGGGGGCCCGGGCCCCTCCCCTAGATCCGGCACTGTTTTGGTACCAAAACTTTTTGATTCGTGAATAAAGATGGTGAATTTTGAGCAAGGATGGCCACAAGAGTATGGTTACTGATGGCCACAAGATCAGTTTTGATTAAGTGTTCAGTTGACCCTGCTCTGTAAATACCGTTAACGTTTACTAAAGATGCCAGTTTTGTTTCCATGCACAGAGAACACATTTGAAGCCACTACTTTAGATTTTACCTTTGAAATGAGCAAACGATTGGTCAAGTCAGGAGTTGCTGTGCAAAAAGGGCAAAGGAATTTTGTAAGATAGGAGTGGGCTTTTTGCTCCTATAACGAAGCAATAACATGTACACATACAGTAATCTGGGACTTTTAGGAAATTTTACATATTGTAGTTATTGTAGTAGTTTAGTCTTAGCTTCAATATAAATTTATCGATGAGGATGGCTTCAAGATCAATTGTGACCTTCTGTAAATAAAGTTTTTCATCTTATCTCCGTCGTATTCAATAAATGCTTATATATAGCCAACTGGTTTGCCTACGGCCATATGCTGATCCTATGAAAGTTTTTTAAATTAAGACCTAATCATGCGACGTACACACGACGTCGCCTCCATGAAGGTGAATTTGTGGGCGCCAACCTGATTTTTTGCACCTGTTGCTTCAAATACTGAGAAAAAAACACTGCTTTAACAGGCTAATGATCACGATTCACATTTTCGAGTTTTAAGGAAATGACCATGATAATGGGGTTTGGCTTAGCTCAATGACGGATTAATTCAGGAAAACCCGACGGTAAACAAATCAATGGATCATTTTACAACTGCAGAAATTCTCGTGCACCCATTGGCAAATTTTTATTGTCAATATGCGGAAGACACATGAATTTATAATTTATGCGATGCGTCAACAGGTGAGAGCGGAAAATCTGACAGTTTGTTATCGAAAAAACAAATTGATGGCAGTTTTTCATGCGTCTGTCCTGTTATTGACAATGAATTTCTTCATAACATTGTCAAAGTAGTCTGCGGATTCTCTCGGCTATCATCTCGTGGATTCACAGCTACTTTGACAATGTTATGACGACATTCATCATCAATAACAGGCCAGACGGATGGAAAACTGACGTCAATTTTACAGTTGTCTGCTCAGTAACCTGGCCTTTGAATGGCAGCAAGACTGGAACATATGGAGATGACCTTTCTTTGAAACAGACCTCTCTGCTTTTGTCATGTAAATGCACCTAGTTAGCATTAGAGCAACTTCACATCAAAAGCAGTGAGGTCTATTTCGAAACAAGGTCATCTCTACTTTCCTTGCCATTCAAAGGTCTATTAGCTACTAAGGGACGGCCTAAACAATAATTACGGTAACGGGAGTTAACTAGTCAAACTTTTGAAATGACGTCACCTTTGGGACGGCTCCATTCAAGTTTACAAACAACTAGATGGCTCGAGGTTCGGTCTCCACTCGCCAACTATAAGTCGATATAGAAACCTCGAACACGCCATTAGCAAGATATTAAAACGTTTTAAACCAAACTCTATCGTACAACGACCAGGTTTTATTGTACCGATCTTCTAAAGCCAGAAATAATACATTCAGTTAACATTTCTCGCTTGACAAGTTTCGCTCGGTCTAGAAAGCCATCCTGAGATTTCCTGAAAGTGGTCCCTAATGTTAGCCCACAAATGTATCGCACCTTCAAAACTACACTAAAAATATGGAAATTTTTGTCAAGGATTTTCTTCACTGTGCCAGAATAAGGCCTGCGACTTTCCTTGCATAATGAATTAGTTTTCTAGTAAGTTTAATTATAGGATGAATACAACTCGATCTAGTCTCGGTGGAGTCTACTCATAGCAGTCAGGCTGTACAGTGTCCTTCTGAAGCTCTGAGAAAATAATCAAGCCCTGCCAAAAGAAAAGTATAAACTGAAAATATGATATACATGTGAAACTCTGTACTCCGAAAATAATCAACTTATTGATAAAAGTGAACAACTTAAAAGAGTTAAATAGCATACATGTAACAAAATCTTGAAGCTGATAAGTTTCTCTGTGCATGTGAGGAAAGATAGAGCAAACTGATTACATTAAAAAAACCTAATTGTCTCAGTCTGCTACTACTACCAGCACTCTAGCACTCCATAACTCAATTTATAACGCAACACTTAATCTCATCCTTCCCATGGCTCTTTTTCGATCTGTTTCCTTTAGAAGCAAACCTTCATTGCAGCATTGTTATCGTCCCCAAACTTTTTTACAAAAATGGACCTAGTGGAAGACTATTTACTGTTTTACATACTCAAATTAAATAATGAAATAATTACTTTTTCCGAAATCCAATGTCGATATGGGAATGGTGTTTACCACACCGACTTCATTCATAAGTGCTAATAATCTCAATGTAACGACTACAGACAGGATACTCCTACTATAACTATATAACAGCGACAAACACGTTTGAGTATATTTAGTGATAAATAGGATATGCTATTGTACCTTAATCGGAAACTATATTTTCTTCAGGAATTTCGATTTCGACAGTGGGATTTGCAGAATCTCTACCTCTCCACAGCATACGGAGTGGATTGCCTCCAATGAGTTCAGCAGAAAGCCCGTATACAAGTCCAAGGTATGAGACAAAAACCAGGAATTGCACTAACGGTGTGACGTCCATGTTAACAACTGGAAGAATCATGTCTAACTTTACTTGGAATATTTTAAAGTTTGTTTTGACCACAAGCTTACTGTTTTTCAAAAACCTGACATCCCATAAAATATTTCATTAACATATTTTATTTACATAAATATGGTTACATCAACAATTGTTGTTACAACAAACCCAAGCTTTAGTGTCGAGAGAATATTGACTTTGAACTGTTTTTGTTTCTAATTTCTCTGAATGAAAGGAAATATCTTCTCAAACCCGCGCCACATGTCAGTAAATCATAATTTATCATAGGCTGTCATTTTTAAAGGACTGGTACCAGTCGAAAACGTTTTAAAATTTAATTTGGGATTCAAATTTATCGGATGCAATGTTTCATTATTAACGGGGCTAGAGGAAATAGCCCAATTTCGAGAAATTATAATTCAGCCTAAAACAATAGATCTCCGCACGAGGCCCCGAGGAATAGACCCCACAAACTCTGTAGTTATTCCCCAGAGCCTCGTACTGGGGTCTATATTGTTTTAGACTGAATTTTAATATATCGAAATTGGTCTATTCTCTTTTTACGTTTGCGCCACTTCTTTTTCTTTTTTTTTCTTTGTCTATGACCCTACCTAAAATCCTCCCGCGAGTTTATTCGCATATGAAACATAAAGTGTTAGGACTTAAAAATTTTGTCAGAAATTTCTATTGTTTCAAAGACGTTCCCGCTAAAATTTTCCAATTGATAAATATTTTTTTAATGTTTACTGCAGTCACATAATGAATTACTTGTGTCAGAATTGCAAAAATGGGGGTCACTGACTTCGTTCCAGAGATGAAGCATGTGGATCCTGATTTTAAAAAAAAATTGGCGCGCGTGATTAAATGTGAACTGAGGAGTTTATAGTTAAGTTTATCGAAGGTGAGTTTAGTGGTATTTTGTAGAAGTGGGCCTGTTACTTAAATGGTTCCAAATGTTCCCATCGTTTCTTCAAACCTAACCCTTCAAGATACATTTGAAACTGCCGCACAGATAAACAAAGAGCTGACGGAATTCGATGGTGAATTTTGCAAGAAATTCAAACTTCTAAACGATGCATTTTCTTCGTTTAATATTTGCACTACACAGGTAGAAAATCGGTACAGAAAGTGATTCATCAAAAAAATAATAGGGGTCACCAAACGTCCAAGATCGTTAAATTCAGGCAAAGCTATAGCAATGGTCATCTACCTTATCATTGTTCATTTTCTTTTTCTTTTTTTTGATGCATGGGGTGACGGCTTGGCGTGTGAATTTGCGTGCGCAATAAGGTTGCACAGAAACAATTACCGAGAACGTCCTTAAATTAAAACAGAAAGGCATTTTTTGATACCATAGATTATATTAGTTGCTTGATCGCTAATGGGCCACAGACCGAATCACTTCATGGGTATCGGAGAGAGTGATCCACATTTTTCAGCAAAATAGCCCTTTTTCACGGTTAATTTTTTCATTTGCATTACAAAGTAATTTAACGTGATGTGAGGCAATTTCGGGCTAAAACTACAAAATAGCCCAATATTGCCTCGCATACATGCTAGATTTTATTGTAATGTAAACGAGGAAAGCTAACCGTGAAAAGGGCTATTCAAACTAAATTTTTCAATAGGTTTCCTCGATCTTCAGAACTCGATCTAAATTCGCTGACGTTCAGAGTTTGCTTGAAATATATGATAATTTGTCGACGACCATTTGGCAGGGAATTATTGTTTTATGCTACACAGTTGAAATTGGCAAACTCCATTTAGCCAATCTCCTACAGACTATTTTAAATCGGTATGAATCTGAACATCTTGGCCGAGTAATTATCAGCGCACAGAGTATGTTTTAGCTTCAGCTGTCTTTATTTTCATAAAAAGCGCGTGAAGAAACTTTGAAATCCCGGGCCGTTCAAACTGTAAGATTTTGTTAATATCGTGAAAAGGGCTATTCCAACTAAATTTTTCTATAAATTTCCATGACAGTTCCCCCTTTTTTCTCCTTTAGTGGCTTTCAGTTTCAAATTTTTAAGCAATATTGATTAGCTTTGGACGTGAATGGTCAGACCAGATCTCTTTTATGCAGATCATGTTATTATCTTATGACAAAGCTGACAAAGCCAATAGACCAATTTCGATATATTAGAATTCACCCTGAACAGGTGCCTGCCCTAAAACAATAGACCTCGGTTTGAGGCTCTGGGGAATAACTACAGAGCTTTTGGGGTTTATTTTTCAGTCTCGTGCTGAGGTCTATAACAAAGATATCAGTGGCGTTACGTATTATTACTAATATGCCAATCGGAGAACTATTGGCTGTTAAAACAAAGAGTTGTTTTGTTTAACGTTTTCGGCAACATTTAAATAACAAAAACAATGTTTGTAAACAACAATGAAAGTCTACAATGAAAGTCATTTTTTACTTATCCAAATAGTATCAAGAGATATATACCGTACACTAGGTCCAGTAGCGAGAAACCGATTAGTTTGAGAAATTTCCCTAAAAGGACAAATAATTTTGTAACTCAACCTTCTTTGATTCTTCTTAATTTTTGTTATTGTTATTGCTTTTACGGCTACCTTGTTTGTAGTTATTAAACTCGACAAAGTTATTTGTTGTATGTTCTTGTTTTCTTTTATGGCCATGAAAACACAATAGTTGTTTACCACTGACCCAGGAACTAACCAATAGAATTGTTTTGATTACGTAACTCGTATATGGTGTATGAACGTAAAACAAAAGACTGTGTATGTTCGTGGACCTTCCACCAAATCGTGGCATCTTTGTTTGCTTGTTTGATGTTTGCCGGCCGGGCTTCCCAGCCATTCCCATCTATGAGCTACGCTTCGTTTACCTACTACAGCCATATATAGAAAGTCAAATTTCTCATAGGCGACTTGTCAGTTTTCCAGAAGAGCGTGTTTGCTTATGATAACTGGTAGTACGAAAAGAATATCCTCATAGAATTTTGAAAGCCATTTTGCTTATGACAACTGGTAGTACGAAACGAATATCCTTAGAGAATTTTGAAAGTCATGTTTCGGATCAGATGACATTCATCATCTTCAGTTTCGCATATAAACCAGAACAGCAGTCGGTGTGACATAAACACAACTTGGATAGAAAGTTAATTACTAAATAACAACATGGACATGAATAAATAAAATACAATGGTGTTGAAAACGCAGAAAGACAGACATTATACAAGCTAGTGACAAAATGAAAATAAAAGTTGAAGATTACTGTATGCTATTACTTAACAAAGGTGTTTCTCCCAACCAATGTGCAACGCCTTCTTGATTTTATTTGTAACTTAGAAAGGCGTGGAGGAAATGTCAAGAATTGAGAAACAATCTTATGGTCATAAAGCTTTGTTTTTATCTACGTGTATATTTAAACAGTTTTTTGTAGAATCGATGTTCAATATCTCTCATTTACCTGCTTGTGCAACATAGCTGTTGGAGGGAGTCTAAGTTACTATGTCTAACTAATCACACAGACCCACCCTTAAGTTTTCCCCAGAAATAAAATCGAAAAAGGATGATTTTTTTTCTTAATGCATAACATGACTTTGATTTACTGTTGTCGGAGATGCAATACCGACAACACTGATCTGCCGCAAAATTGGATTGTATATTAGCAAAAAACCCCTAACAGATGTTAGTGTGTTTCGTATAGTTCAAATACCATGAGCAACAATTGTCAAAATTTGAATTTAAATTTAGAGATTAGCATTCTAAGAGGTACGCTACCTACAAGGCAGCCACCATTTTAAATGGTTTTCACTCAGATATTACAGTTAAACGTTTTCCTTGATTGGTCAAAATAAATTTTCATAACGGCCTCAAAAGAGATAACCCATCCTACGAAACCGTGTTCACGCTGACAAGTGTCAAATATTACCAAAACAAATTCTAGATTTTACCAAACAGTTTCAGGTTTGCCCCAACTATAAGGATAATCTAATCGTCGGCGCTGAGAAAGAAACTTGGAAAAAAATCAGCCTTGCAGCCTCTTACCGGTATTTCTGATATAGGTAAACATTTGTTATGCTTTAAAAACTCTCAAAACTGTCTAACATGGACAATCTTTAAAGGAAGGAGTTGACTCTGCTCTGAAACAAGCTGTCTGATTAGCTTATAGTTCCCTGGTGCTTTCGAGTATTGTCTTACTAAAGTTATACTAGTTTTGAAGTATTCAAGACCCGTCAGTAAGCAATGTCTCGTTATTCGACTGAAGTAGATTGGCAGGTTCGTTTAATGGTCACCTGTATCGTCGTGTTCTACACTATTGCTGGAGTGTTCTTGTGTCGTGAATGCTGGCCACTCGTGAAAGATATCTGGCGCTCGTATTTTCCAGAAAAGAAGAAACGGAAATCGTCTGACGCTAACACAAAGAAGAAAGTCTGACGGGAAAGCTGCCAAGTTTGGAACCTCTTTTTCTTGCTCGACACAGTGGACCTACAAAACGTTATTTTAAGACGCTTTTAGCTATTGCATAGCTGTTGGTTATGAACCATTGCGTAATAACCACCTGTGAACTGAATTCGTTTTTTAGACTGATAATACTTAACAATACTAGGATTTTAACCTTCAATGTACTCAAAGCACATAGCATACTTCTTTTAGTTATAAGCACTCAAGGAAACAGTGACAAGAAATGCAATATTGAAATAAAAATATATATAAATAGATAGTTAATACTCTCGTTTGCATTGCCATCTGGCAAGTTTTACATATGAAAGCCGATCGTAAAATTAATTATACAAGCGGTTTCCTCTTCGGACGAAGAATTAATCTCTAAGCTTAGTTCCCTGGGTGAAAAGCAGAAACCTAATAATGAAAGAGAACTGATAAAAATCACCGGTTCGTCCATATATGCATATTCAGTGGGGTAAAATAATCTGAAAAAAAATGTTTCGTCGATATTTTTGAGTGTTTTTAAAAAATGGTGGGACAACTATAGCGATGGCAAGAATAAAACCACCTTGATATCAGAATAGGAAAGTAATCTTTGTTTCATTTGACAGACGAATTCAAACACCGCGCTCATATTGAACTGATATTATTTGACCCCCCCCCCCCCCCCCCCAGATTACTAGCGTTTGCTTTAAGACAATAAAAAAGGTGCTGAGAGGGATTTCGGCGCATGCAACAAATTAAACAAATATCTTTCGGAACTTCAACATTTAAGTCCAATCCAATCCATTTTTGCTTGTTTGTGGAAGGTTAACAATTCAACTCCCCTTTTTCTGTTTTTCATGCAGTAAAATATCTGTTGTTTCTCGTCAATAAATGGTTCAAAGCTCCTATACGCCGAAGATTAATTCGGTGAAAACGAAAATATTAATGTACGTATTCCACACTCGAAACGTAAGACCAGGTCCAAGATTTCCTCGATCTTCAGAACTCGATCTAAATTCGCTAGCGTTCAGAGTTTGCTTGAGATAATTTGTCGACGACCATTTGGCAGGGGATTATTGTTTTATGCTACACAGTTGAAATTGGCAAACTCCAGTTAGCCAATCTCCTACAGACTACTTTTAATCGGTATGAATCTGAACATCTTGGCCGAGTAATTATCAGCGCACAAAATATGTTTTAGCTTCAGCTGTCTTTATTTTCATAAAAAGCGCGTGAAGAAACGTTGAAATCCCATGCCGTTCAAACTGTAAGTTTTTGTTAATATTGTTTCAGTTGAGAGTTGTTTCTTGTTCGTGTGATCAAGGAATTTTAACGCGTTAAAACATCATTTGAAAGTGGAAAGTTGTGCGTTATCGGCGTATTACGTGCAGACCAAAAATAGTTAAGTTGTCTTTACAGTTGGCTGTAACCTTTTAATGTTTTTTTGTCTTTTGCTCTCATAATTCCTGCTATAAAGATGAACCTATTCGTCAGCAACGAAACAAAATAAATTCAGAGGAAATTTCAACAAAGGGTGTAAACGGTAAAACGCAATTTTCTTCTGTCGCTTGGAGGATGTCATTTCGTGACAGAACAACATAACAACTTATTAATTTCCCTTTTTCTATTTCAGGAGATGGAAATTCACAGTGACTACATTATCTACTTTATTAACTTCGTCATCTATGTCGTCCTTTGTTATATGATCATCAAGCAGGCTAAAAAAGACATCTTTGCCCCGAAAGAGACCAAAGAAAAAATGCCAGTTGTATGCCCAATCCACGGATATCCGCGCTTAGATGATACACAGCGATATGAAGAACACATCAGGCGAACTTGAATCGTTGTATACACAATTACATCAAAAGTTAGAGCGTTTAGTTTACTTGCTAGCAAATTCCGTTAGCGTGTCTGTGAAGAAAGAGCGAGAACGTAGAACATCAGCTAACTGTTTTTATTTCTGATGCTGTAACTAAATACAAAACTAAAACAAAAAAACAGAGTAACACTGATACAGTTTGAGCCTAAGGCTTCAGGATATATTTCTCTATTTGTAATAAACTAGGACATTTTAGGCCTAGGAAAGGGAGATAAAATTTCATTTTTTTTTCTCCAAGATCCGAAGAAAGCCTCAAAGTTAAAAGATATTCATAAACAGTTAATTTTGAACAATTCAGTGATCAATTATATGAGTCGCTTTAATAAACTGGTCAGTTGAATTTTATCGAGCACAAAGTTCATGCATGACCTCTTATGTACAATACATACTAGACAACAGCTAAAATATTTCCTTGTGGAGTTTTGAAAAAAAGACAACATAGCCCGTTGACACAATATGGGTAGAAACTAAAAATATGTAAGAATCTTTATGTCACTGTCTCCAGTAAGGTCAATTTATTGAGTTCATATCTCCCGTAAGGAGTGAAATGATGTAAAGTGTATATGAAATAATTCATATTTGAACTGCGGTTGTAGATGCAAGTGAAGTATGATCCTCGCAGTAAATTTTCCAATTTAAGCAATTGGAAAGAAGAAGCCTGAAAAAATCAGGGCTTCAACGGGATTCGATCTATAACTTGTTCATGCCCTTGCCTGCCTGCATGCACGGTTGTCAACTTATCCAGTCTACAAATATGATACCAGAACAACCTGCATGTAAGCACATCAAGACAACCTCCCCTAGTTTATTTCATTAGTTATATTCTCAGACACTTTCTGCTAGGGAATGTATTGACAATGCAACGAGAAATTACAAGGTCATCAATCAATAAGATTGGCAAGAGATAGACTTCTATTTTTTCGTTGGAAAAAGTTCAGTGTTTGTTTTCTTTTCGCCAGCAGCCGAGGCTGAAATATCCCAAATTAAATCCTGTCCCTCAAAGCAAAATCTTTATTTGTTGAACATGTGGGAGAACTCCAAATGCTGAAGTTGTTTACCAAGCAAGAGAAGGAACAGGAACAGCTATGAACACCTTCCACCGCCGCTTTATTACTTTTCGTTTCTTTTGCAATAGCCGGGTCTTATTACAATTATATAAGCTGTCCTGCACTGAGTCGAAAAAAGGAGAACATTTTTTTCTGGGCGGAGATGACGAGGTGAATTCTCACCTCCTAAAAGCACATTTCCTTTTCAAAGTGGTGAACAAGTATCTTTTGCTGAAAATTGAAAATTGACGTTATTGCTTAGTTTCTGCCTTGATGTGTTGTTTCAGCAGTAGAAAAGCAAATGTCTGATACTGTGCAATAAGTTACATACTATGCTCTGTTTTATCAGGAGGTGAGATGCAAAAATTCAATATCAAAATCGTGCAAACATTATTTCGTAACAGGATATGAATGTATACCCATCAATAAAGGAGTCTGGTTCTTTAATATCATTTCCATTCTCTTTGCTAATTCTCTACGTAGGTCTCTTTATATCTGTTACAGCAACAGACTAGTGAATCAAGAAACTTGTGATATCCATATACCATTTCCTAGTCTCCTTGAATCTCGTTTTGTTACCTGGCGTGTCTTCTTGGTGTGATTGTTTTATGTCTTTTAAAGTTTTTTTTCGCAATATTATAGGTAAATAAAAATTTGTTTGCCTACCTCGAAAAGCAAATACGTCTAGAAGTGAAATTTCTCTCACATTATGTTTGTTTAAACAGCCACATGACTATGGATTTTGGCTGCACAGTCTTAGCGCCTCTTTGCAGCTAATACAACATATCAATGCAAATAAACAAGGCAGGTCTCAGGTATAAAAGTAACAGTACTTTGCTGTCTGTGTGACTGAAGCAACCAACAATATGTGGCTGATAATTATTACTGCCGCCCTACTCGGCGCAGCTTCCTCAAGCAATCCAGAAGGTACTTTATTTTCCTCATTTCGCCTAAACTGAACTTTTAAGCAGGAAATGGCTTAAAGTAGAATAGCTAACCGAGATATGCACCTTAGAAAACTAAACATACAAATTATTTTTTTTTTCTGCACAATTTGTACAATTCGAGATTACTTCGATCTAAGCAACGTTGCGGTTAACTAGACTCATAAATGCAAATCAAATTCAGATGCAAATCAAATGCATTTTCTTTTTAGGGACACATTAGGTTATTGAGACCTTTTTTTTACCTCAAACAGAGAACATTGGGGCTGGAAACCCTAACTTGTTTGAAGGGGACATGATCCTGACTCCTGAACAAAGGGCCGCTGCAGAAGCGGGCCAAGACGTAGACGCTCCAGTGTCCCGAGGCTCTATCACAAGGGGCTTGTGGAAAGGAGGAATTTTATATTACAGAATCGAAAGATCATTGAGTGAGTCAACACTAATTGAAAACATTAGCATGTTTTCATGCTTAATATCTACACATTTTTTGTGGCAAAAACCATATGATGATATGCAATATTAATAAATGATTTTTTTTTCTTGTCCCAATGCGTAATGCAAAGGAAAGCACGACATACAGCTTTCCCAAAATGATTTGCACTTCGGATCTTCTCTCTTCTTTACCATTACTCTAATCTTTAAATGACTTATAAGAAAAGAAACCCTTGTCATTTCTACTGTGATCAGGTGGTAACAGCAGAGCGATGACTGCTATTCGAGCTGGAATGAAGATGTGGAGTGACAATACCTGCATCCAATTCAGAGAGGCTCGAGGTGAAAGGAGTTTCGCCAACTTTCAAAACGGAGGGGGGTGAGTGACAGGCGCAAGTCGATCCTTTGATCAATAGTTGAAAGGCATGCATGTAAGCATTTCCTATTCGCTCCTTGGAACGTGCTGCTCGCAGCATAGATAAACCCTGTTCCCTGATAATAAGTATAGGTAATCACATGATCTCCATAGCAATTTGTATGGGTAGTCACCTGATTTCGAGTGCAGAGTACCGTGAAGTGAGTGAGTGAGTGAGTGAGTGAGTGAGTGAATACTTTATGTAACCTCGGATTTTAGAGTAGCTTTATCGTAGCTAATATCACCGAGCATTTCCCACCCCAACCCTCAGTATAACAGCAAAGGTTAGACCACAACATCGGGAACTTCATGCCCTATATTTTTTACGATAAGGGTGTCGGTTCTTTTACGTCCCCTTCTAACCATAACATCGAAGATGCAGGAGACGGGGCCTACGGTTTATAGTCCTTATCCGAGAAGACCTGAACGTCTTACCATTTGGAGATATATTATTACAAAGGCAGCACGTTCTCCTAAGTTACTTTAAGACCCTGAGTGTTGGTCCGGTCTTGTGGCCCTCTCCTTTCCCCTTCTCCTTTCAGGCCATATCTCTATCTCCTTTCCCTTCCCATTTCCCTCTTTTTATTTATTCGCATTATCATGAACTCTTTTCCAACGGTGCTACTTTCTCTTCTCATCTCCATTTTTTTACTCGTTTCTCTGCAATGGTCGCACAATAAAAAACCTGAGCTTGTAATTAGAAGTTTCATGGCCCCATGCACGACCCCATAAACTATTAAGCTTTCATTTTTAACGTGCTTAAATAAAGATTTTCTGTCGGTCTGCATCTCTATCTTTCTGTCTGTCTGTGGACAAAATTTACAAAGTTATTGTGGCCTCAACGTACCAATACCGAAGTGTTAAATACGCAAAGTGCCAATTGTTCCTCTACGTGTATCATGAAAAAATCCCTTGCAAAATGGCTGCCTCGCGAAAACCATTAAATGAATCTAATTTTTTTGTCATCTGACCAGGTGCTCCTCATATGTTGGTGCAACTGGAAGTCAACAAGCGATCACTTTAGCTTCTGGATGCTGGCATGCCGGAATAGTAGCGCACGAAATCGGTAATTACTGCATACAAGGCACAGTAATCTGTAGCCATTGCAAAAAATGGAAATTGCAACAGTCAATAGTTATTCATGACGATCTTGGTTCTTCTCCGACTCATCAGAAACTATATAACAACTAATGTATGGATTATTGGCCATGCTTATTCGTTCACAATAGCTGGATATCAGTCAAGATCTTTTTTTTTTCGAGTTTATGGATTCGAGGCCACTATATCTAGCTATCTTGACCGAACACACCTGGTCTGTAAAGGATTTTTAGAGAGTAATATTAACATGGAACACAGGATCGAGGTGATTTTCTTCGCGGAATATAGCTTGTAAGATACAATCGGACACCGAAAGGACAGAGGCAAGTGTCCGTATTAGAGAGGTGATGACGTTAATTCTGCGGCATTGTATTCGCATTTGTATCATGTACGTTTTGAAAACTAACATTTCGACATGTCCTGGTCTTCAGTATCGCTGTATAATAAAGTGTCAGTGTTTGTGTAGCCGCTGACAGGAAATGGTAAATATCGAAAATTATCGCTCCGCATTATAGAGGTTTTTAAAGAGGAAATGTATGAGAATTTTGTCGGTACATGGGAAACTGTCTGTATTAGAGAGGTGTCCGTATGGAGAGGTTCGACGGTATCCCCATCTTGCCCGCTCGGGTATTCAATCACTGCGCAGGACTTGGCTCATCTTGCTAAAGCATAATATTCATACATTTAGTTAAACTGATAAGAATGGTGAACTGTTTTCCGCCAAGACACATAGATCCGATAACACTACTTGTCTTCTTGCTTTTGCACTGGTAATTTATTTAGTTCCTCCCAGAAATAAAATTAAAGGAGTTAAGTGTCTGAATCAGTAACAGTAAAACAAGAAAATTGTAGCATGTGTTCTTTCATTTCAAATTACTAAAATTATCCTCGCTAGATATAAAACGCCTTTGCAGCCCTCAGTTTTAACGTTTTTTGAATCGTCAGGGGCAAGCAGTATAGTAGCTATTGCTACGTTTTTTCAGTAGCAGGTTACAATAAAATTAAAATGATTACTTATCTTTCCCTAGGTCACGCACTTGGTTTTTACCACGAACAATCCAGGCCTGACAGAGATAAGTATGTCATCATTTATCGACAGAACATTATTCAAGGTATGAATTATTATTATTATTATTATTATTATTATTATTATTATTATTATTATTATTATTATTGTTGTTGTTGTTGTTGTTGTTGTTATTATTATTATTATTATGACTATTATTATTACGAATTTATATTGCGCAGTCTCTATGACGAGATGATTAACTGCGCATTACAAGAATGCATGAAATAACATAACTAAATGATACATACGCTGACTGTTCTTCGAGTCTTTCGTGAAAGAATACTTAACAATTATTCCACTTGCGCTTGTTGGATACGAGATAGTAGATAGTAAGAGATTATGATCCTATTTAAACAATAGAGTGTTTCTGTCGAGGAGCTATCGGTTGATAGTTGCCCCGCGGAAATCTGATGTTCTTTAAACAGAGCATCAAATTTCCAAGGGGTAACTATCAGACCGATAGTTCCGAGAAACACTATATTGTCTTCATTGTTTACCGCTAAATTTTCTTCCGCGCGCTAGTTCAAATATAAATTGAATTATTTTCAACTTTTTGAGACAAAAACCGTAAAAGCCAAATGTAAAATTTGAAAAAGAAAAAGGACAAACACACAAAACTTAATACAATCTCGATTGTTCATTTTCTACAAAACCGCTTGTTTACAGGAAAATTTTCACGGACGACTACTATCCATCCGGGTATTTTCCACGGACGGGCACCGTGTCTCTCCGCGGACGAACGACATCGCGTCACGTGATCAATTTAAACCAATAAGAGTCGGAGCAAATTTAGTGGTGAGCTATAATCTCTTTAGAGAGCCACTCTGAGTAGATAATTATCTCATATCCAACAAGCTCAAGTGGAATAATTTTTTTTTATATATTATATATTAAAAACGCCTCGAAATAAAGAAAACTAAAACTAAATAAAAATTAAAAGGCCCTCAACAATTACCAGTATGTTTACCGTACCATAGAGCATTATAAAATGGCTCACGTACCATGATGGCTAAGCCAAGGAAAACTCTTGAATTGCATTATCCAAAGATACGGTTTTTAATTATGAAATACTGGATCGATGTAAAGTGTATATGAAATAATTCACACCTGAACTGCGGTTGTAGATGCAAGTGAAGTATGATCCTCGCAGTAAAC
>CM042748.1:21805538-21829221 GCA_022496165.2 Catalaphyllia jardinei
TCCTCGCAGTAAACTTTCCAATTTAAGCAATTGGAAAGAAGAAGCCTAAAGCCCTGATTTTTTTCAGGCTTCTTCTTTCCAATTGCTAAAATTGGAAAGTTTACTGCGAGGATCATACTTCACTTGCAAATACTGGATCGTTGTACACCACACTGCAAGCTGCCGCACTAGTTAGCGCTCAGAAAGTAGACTACCGAGCACTTAGATCACACATACATGTGTTTTCAACAGGTATGGAGTTCAACTTCAACAAATACGACCGCTCCAAAATTGACTCCCTTGGAACACCATATGACTATAACAGCGTGATGCACTATGACTCAAAAGCCTTCAGCAAGAACAGGAGACCAACAATTCTACCAAGGAAGCTGGGGGTTAGTAGAGCAACGCAGTGCGCAGGATAAGATAGCAGTGCGGTGATTTTAAACATCACATAAAGGTCGAAGGGGAAAGGCAAGGTAAAGTCTATCAGTCGGGCCAAGTAGTCCGCTCCCCTGGCTGCAACGTACTTCAGTTTCGAAGCATTATCTGTATTTATATTTCCCCTGTCCCCCAGCATTTAATTCGCTGGCACTCGCTTGAATACCTGGGTGGAGAGAGGCACTGTAGAGTCCTGTGTCTTGTTCAGAAACGCGAAGCAATGATCCCGGCCACAGTTTCAGAGTGGAAAAACGTAATAAGCATGAGCCAGTTTCAGTTGACTGTGCGCCAAGCTCCAAGTTTAAAAATATGGCAAGAGTTTCGTCGATCGTAACCTCACTAATGGAAAGCTGGTGTATTGTATTCATGAGGAGTAAATTTTTTTAGGACAAAATTGACCTAAAGAGACATCTTATCCACAAACACTCTTTACCTATTGCATATTTATAACCAACCCACTGAATATATAAGCAAGAGAGCCTCTCAGCAGGCAGGTAGGTAGGTAAGTCTGCATGCGAGCCTAGTGGCCCATCAGGCCGGAGCTTATCCCGGTTTCCTTAGCATTAAGCGACTAGGAGTATTTCTACTCCCCCCTGGATGGGATGCTAGTCCATCGCAGGGTTATCCCCCAGCATTAAATTCGCCGGTACCCATTTATACACCTGGGTGGGGAGAGGCACTGTGAGAGTAAAATGTCTTGCCCAAGAACACAACACAATGTCCCCGGCCAGGGCTCGAACCCGGACCGCTCGATCCGGAGACGAGCGCACTAACCATGAGGCCACCGCGCCTCCCACCTCAGCAGGCAGGAGGAGACTTGTTTTCTCAAGAGTAAGATGCCGAAAAAATTTTATGCTTGCCCAAGTATAAATAAATAAACCGAATGACGTCCTCGCGTACCTCATTATCAGTCCGCCATACTTTCCACCATTGCAGCCTGAATTATTACATGAGCTGGCAAGCAGGTCTAGGGATGCACAGAAAGCTGCGCAGTACGTTTTTACGCTCTGAAGTCTAGAGCTCAAACCCGGACCCCTTTATCCGAGTGCGCGCTAACCATTGTACTACTGCTCCTCCCGCAAGGGCCGAGGAGTTGAAATAATTGAGGTCGGTTATAATTCCATAGTCTCTACAACTGAGGAGGAAAGCCCGGAGATGGGAAAACGTAATTACCGCTCGTGAAAGTTTGCTTGAGTAGGAGAACCCGAAAAAGCTGTAGAAATACTAGCCAGTCAGCTCGTGTTCCTACAGCATTTCTCGTGTTCTCCCACTGATGGGAGAACCTCCACTCGTGTTTCCATCTATAGCTCGCCTGAAAACACGGAACATGTTTTTTATTTCTTGAGTACAAATGTGTAAAAAGTAAAAGAATGCGGAAAATAAGAAACGAATAAAATAATCTAATGAGCGAGTTTCATTGTACAAAGAGTCTCCCTAGATATGCTTAAACAACCATTACGTCATTTTTCTTTTTTCTCTTAGTCGCACATTCTTTGATATTTGTTTTGATTTTCGGCAGGTCAAGCTTGGGAACCGTGAACGCCTGAGCAACATTGACATTCAACAGATGAACTTGCTTTACCGATGTTCTGGGGGTGGTGGTGGCGGTGGCGGTGGAGGTGGACCTAAACCACCCCCTCCAACAGGTTTGAAAAAATAAATAAATAAATAAATGCTTTGATAAATGCTATATTACATTAGCCAATTACGGTCTGTAATCTCAGATTGCTGTGGACAACCAACTGGCATGATGATTTCTTCAAAAAGAACTTGTCATGTGCTCTTTCCCTGATTTCTCCAAGGTTGCCAAGACACTGGAAAGTATTGTGGTTATCATGTTCCCAGAGGAGATTGTAAGAGGATGCAAATTGTAAGAGAGAGATGTAAGAAAAGCTGCGGTTTGTGCTGAAACGAACCGCGCGAACGAGGTGAGTTTCATAGTAAACACATTTCTCAAAGTAGTACCGTAATGAGCCCGGTTAAGAGCGTGTGCCTTTATCAATTTTGAGACAAAGAAATGTCAATTGTCGCTTGTATTATCAATTAACAGTACCGGACTGTTTACTCTGGAGACTACGATAAAGAAATAATTATATGATTATAATTTTCTAGAACAAAAATGGTCTAATTATACAGTGGATGGACCTTTCCCCCGATTTAGTTGGCTAGCTTCTAGACGCTATCAAGAGAGGAGGAAGGATAAAACGGCTCTTTATGCTGTGTGATCATTGCTTTATCGTGCTATGGGAGAGAAATCCAAATATCAGAAGTTATCATTGTTTGTACGTTAGCTACGTTCATTCAGGTCGTTGGGCGTCGATTTTAGACAGCCTTTAGAAAACTGCCCTAATTTGAACCCCTTGATACCCTAAGCCAGCTGCAGTTGACCGTGTTCATGTGTTTAACTGAGCTAATCCAGACCATTGTCTTTATACTCATTTTATAGGTTGGCCAGGGAACACACTTCTCACAGGATTATAAAATGATGATTAGGTTATTAAACTTAAAACTTGGTGTAGACATGATTAAGAAATAAAGGAGAGTCAAACATAATATGCTATTGAGCTTATTTTCAGCGTTCATTCAGAGTATTTAAGAGGCTGTCTCTCTAAGAACCGGCCACTGATTTTACTTCGAAAATTCGATTTTTCTCATAAGCTGGGATTTTAAAGCCCTAACCTAGTCAATCACTAAAATGAGTTTTACTTGATTAAAAATTGTAATTGAATTGAAGTTGAAGTTCAGGCCGCTCGACTCAACTTGCATGCCTGCCGAAACTGGAAAAATAGCATATATTGCCGCGCTCTAAAAAAGTTAATATTCGCTCAAAAGGCCCAATTCTTTTTTCCAACTATAGATATATCACAGCAGTTTGTTTAGTTACGTTGCAATTATAATTCAATGTTGTTCCTTCAACGGTTAAAAGCAGATTTTCTACCCTTAAATCGAGTTTTGAACCAAACACGAAAATAGCGCTACTTGAAGCCAGGTAAGAAATTTACGTGAATTTATCGGCGCACTTAGGCAGTTACTCACTGAAATATTTTCAAAATTTCCTAAACTTTAAGCGGTCGTTAGTTTTGAAAACCTAGTGGGCAGACAAATTTTACTATTGTTTTAAATTAAAGGGGCAGTGTCACCCTATTTGGTAACTTTATAAAAAACTAGAAGGTGTCTTCGCATTAATTGAATTCCAAAAATAACGGTGTACTTTTGTTATTAAAGGCTATTTGAAGGTACTGAAACTGTTTCCTGCCGCCTATCGATACGGATGGCAAGGACGAAACTTGAAAAAATTCGCTAATTTTTTCAGGATTTGATGCTACGTCTTCAAAAATCCTCAAGAAAGTTGTTATGGTTAGCCCTCTCTGATGAAATTCATTTGATATCATCGTCGTAGCTTTACAGAAGTATTTTGTTTATAAGGAAAGCCTCAAAGTAATGATTTTAGCACAGAATTGACCTAAAACTGCAAAATCCTCGTGACACTGCCCCTTTAAGTGTCTTGTATACTTTCAATTCACGTAGCTCAGCACTTTCAAACAGGTGCCACATTTTTAAAACTTGCCTTCAAAGTAGCGCTATTTTCGTGTTTGGTTCAAAACTCGATTTAAGGGTAGAAAATCTGCTTTTAACCGTTGAAGGAACAACACTGAATTATAATTGCAAAATGGCTAAACAAATTGCTGTGATATATCTATAGTTGAAAAAAAGAATTGGGCCTTTTGAGCGAATATTAAATTCTTTATAGCGCGGGCAATATATGCTATTTTTCCAGTTTCGGCAGGTATGCAAGTTGAGTCGAGCGGACCGAACTTCAACTAAGCCTAGGAAAATTCAATTATAATTTTTAATCAAATAAAACTCATTTTGGTTATTGACTAGGTAAGGGATTAAAGTCCCAGCTTATGAGAAAAATCGAATTTTCGAAGTAAAATCAGTGGTCGGTTTTTAGAGAGACAGCCTCTTAAGATCATAAGTGGCCAATACTTAACTGCTAAGAAAAACATAATGAATTAACCCCCTTAATCCCTATCATCTCGGCGTAGGTGGGGGATGCAGACACTATAGACTACTTTTCACACACTTCTATGTCAAGGTTAGTTCGTATGCCTACAAAAACTTCTGGCACTATATGACATGGCCTAGTCCAAAAAAAGATATAATTGAACTCCTTGGTTCTGAAAAGTAAAATAGCATATTTTCCATTGTTTCAGCAGCACACGAATATGATTCGATATAACTAATCAGGGAATAAGAGGGTAGTTTGCAATTAAAGAAATTACAAAGATAGCTTCTTCCAGCAGGCGTTCAATTAATAATTGGGGTTAGCGCCAAGACGATCAGTGGAAAAAGGAGCCAACGAAAGTCTTTCCGCGCCACGCTATTTTTTCGTACACCGTTTCTTGCATTGTGCTCCAACTTACTAAACGCCTGGAGCATACTATTGCAAACAGGCCTAAGCCCCACACATTCAGGGCTAAAACGAAGCCAACCTCAAAGACCTACGAAAGTGTTACGAAAACTTACGCCTCACAAATTTGGAGCAAACCAATTGTGAGTTCATCTGTACCCTGGCAGGAATAATAGGACAAACGATCTTCAACAAGACCATCTGCGAATACAAAGTAATATAGGGTAAATTGAAGAAATTATAATAGGAGTTGTTTTTTGCAATGTTCAAACCAATTTGAACAGAAGAAAGAAGCTGGAAGTTTCACGGATAAGGGATTTGTTAAAGCTGAGCTCATGTTTCATACCGTTTGTAAATAACTGCCCGCATCTCAGTCAATATCGTGCATATTGAATCACGTTTCCCTTTGTTTCCAGCAGGTATGATTTTTCAGCTTTTCTTCCTGAAACAAGGTCTTCCGCGTCTGTGTTCGCAGACAAAATGTTAGGCTTAACTAAATGGGGTGTCCATTGCACTCCTGTCTGTAACTGGGATAAGCTCCGGCATACGTGTACGTGTCACCAGCAGAGAGCGGACATTCGTTTACCTTAATTGCACTGCCGGCATGCCGCAAAACATGTTACGTCAATATAGCCTAACGTCTAATCCATATTATGTATTTGATTGCATTTGTTGATTTAGTTCCAATTTGCGACAGAAAAGGTCAGTCGTATCCGGTCGAATATTATTTGGAATAGGTGGAAGAGTACTCTGAGGGCAAGATCCATAAGAGTAAACCTAAACCAGGGAACGGAAATGTAAATACTGTATACTTTGTTAATCAGGTTAGGAGAAGTACTCGAATCAGTCGCACGGAGTTTGTTTACGATGAACGAGCACTCGATTGCAAATATTTACTTATATTTGAGCTTCCTGCTTAGAATAATGTTCGTAGAAAATATACTTTTACAAATTAGCTTTTGCACTTACAAATTACAAGTTAACATGAGAATATTTTCCACGAAATCTGAAGGCTAATCAAGATATTTTAGTCCTATTATACTTGTGAGTCTACGGAAACTGGGGCCGTCACGCAGCGTAGTTTATACCGGGACCTCTTCAATCAGAATGGTGGACTTTGTCACTGAAATATCTTTCTGTAAAACCCCGGTTGTTGATGGAAAGAGGTTGGTTTTTAGAGGTTGAAAGTCAGCTCGGAAATCATTTAAAGCATCTGTATAAAAGTTTATACGGCGTCGAACGCCGCACTGTCATAATCTTTGATTACTACTAGTTGCGTTCGTAGAACGCAGTTCGTAATGCGGTCTTGAGTCGAGTTTTATGGGAGTGACGTCATGGTAGGTTGCATCAAAGTTGCGCACCGATTTGGCCACCCCGCAGCAGGGGCGAAACGAATTACATCATCCATCGCCAAACCATGTGCTGTATATTTCTTTGGAGTGCGGTTCTCGGAACAGATATAATTTTATATTCGTTTGAAAGGTCAGACCTTTCCTGGGTCAAAAAAGTCTCGGATTACAAAGTTATGCTGAACCCACACGTTAAAAAAAATTCTATATATAAAAAAAATGACTTCAAAGCGATATATCACTTTCGCCTTAATAGCTACCACAAAATCTATTTCCTCAACAATCCTGCTTCATCATGTGGAAATTTCAGCAAAATCGAACAAGACAATTTTTAAAACTTTAATTTAAAATTTGTAATTGACACCTTGCTCAAGTGCTTATCAAGTTCTTGAGTAAACACAGGGAGCCGCTGTGGCCCATAGCAAGCGAAAAACCTGAAAACGAAGCAACGTTTTGGTCCGAGAAAAAAGTTGAATGGGAACATCTTTGTCAGACTTTTCTTAAGTGATTCAGACACGAAAATAACCTCGGCGAGCTACAAAAGAGAACGAAATAAAAACAAAGCCGGTAATTTATTCAAGTTGTTAACATCGTGTCCTTCGTCACGTACAGGTTAAAAAAGCTTACCTCTTGATAATTTTAGCCTTAGAAGCCAGTAACTGGTCGCGAATTACTTTCTATATCCATACAAATGTCCTGACTTCCATCTTTAAAAGATTTGGTCCTGATTTTTGAGCAAATATACATTTCGCCGATGCCGGCTGGCATACTCTCGAGTGGGGGGACAGACCGGATGTATCGCCGATTTTCTGTCATGCTTTAAAGTCACCATGACTTTATTTATACTGGTAGGCAGGAGGGGTGGATAGAAAAAAAGACATCTTTACACGAACGCACTCATAATCTATGATTACTTCTAGTATATTTATATCATTTTCATTTACTAAATGCTGGGACAGTCTACGTAGATGTAAATGACTTGAAGGGCGTGGCATCGACGACATCGATTGCCTGTTAAGTGTTCCGATAACGGGAGTACTTACCGTAAATCGTTTTTTGATTTAGTTGTCAGCAATGGTAAAGTTGAAGTTCTGATCATTAGTTTTCTTGTCGCAGAAATCCCTCAAATTATGTGCTCCGACTGGGAGATCATAACCGGCACGGAAACGAGGGAACTGAAAAAAATATCGGCGCTTCAGGGGTCATCAGACATCCATCATATGACAGCGGACGGATTAACAAGGACATAGCTCTGATCAAACTTTCTCGGGCAGCGAACATCAATGACCGCGTATCACCGGCATGTCTTCCAGAAGCAAACTACATTGTTCCACCCGGAACAACCTGTTACATTACTAACTTACGAGGCGCGTAGCGCCGAGTTGGCCATAATCATCTCATATCCAACAAGCTCGAGTGGAATAATTGTTTTACTAAAAACGTCCCCAAAATATAGAAAACTAGACTACAATAAAAACAAAAAGGCCCAAAAAATCAAGCATACGCTCGCCATTTTTGCAGATCATGGTATAATGGCTCATATACCATGATGGCTTAGCAAATGAAAACTCTCGAATTCCATTATCCAATGATCCAGTTTTTAATAATTGCCGATATCCTAGATCGTTTTTGGTGGACCTCGCTGCGCTCAGGCCGCAAAGGCAGTTACGAAAGAGGAACCAGGTGTATAATGTATGCATATCAACATTATAATTAGTGCACTATCTTTGAGAGATTGAATACGGATCCCGTTAATTAACGACAAGCAGACGCATTTGCTAAGTTTTGGTACCGTGTTACCCAAAATAGGTTGAAAACATAATTAAAATTGATGAAATCGAGCAAGGTCCAACCATTAAGACCATATAGACCATAAAGCGCCGTCCACAGGAGACTGGCCAAAGTTGTAAGTTGTGAACGCTTCAACACAAGAAATTACATTAGAAATGTTATGGTAGAATTTACAAAGCCAGTATCTTGCTATTTAAAGCATGTTTTGACAGGAAGATTAAAATCTTTTCTTTTCAGTCAGGAAATGTTTGCGTCACGTGCGTCATGTAGCTACGAGGAAATTAGATGGAAAGTCCTGATAAGTCACACCAACTGTCACGCAAAACTGTGAAAGAGCGTGACAAGACAAATCAAATATGGTTCTTATAGATAAATGTAACGAATTACACGGTGAAAACTTAACAAATTTTGCAATACGGAGTGGTAAGCTAGTATGCTCATAAAATCCATCATAAAAGAATGGAAAAAAGTGATTACCCACTTCCGGTTACCTCCGACACCCGGATGAAGGGAAGTCGGCCTATTAGTATTATGGTCTATTCTCAGCTGAATCACACATTTCTTTACATTGAGCAAGATGGCGCGTCGCCATCGTAGTCGAAGAGCACCATCCGGGCAAGAAGAATGGCAAATGGCTCGGAGCTGGCTGACCAGTTTAGGAGTTTTACCGGAGTTTCATCGAGCATCATACCCCACTGCATCCGTCTTTGATCTGGCTCAGTCTCTTCGGGATGGTGTCTTGTTGTGTCAAGTGGCTAATCGTTTGCGTCCTAATTCTATACGAGACATCAACATGAAACCTCAAATGTCTCCGGTTTGTATATATTTTCCTGTGATCTTCTAAACTTGAATTTTTTTCTGAGAGCAAAAGGTAGGCTGGGCACAGCCACCCAAGATTATGATCGCTTGTGTTGTAGGTGCACAACTACAAACACCAGTGGTGTTTATTTATTTTGTCAAACTCCACCTTCGAATATCGAATCACAATGATAAACATACTTCCTTCTTTGTTTTGACAGTTTTACTGTTTGAAAAATATTCGAAGTTTTCTCACGTCTTGTTCACGGGATTTTGGCTTGACTCAAGAGGCTTTGTTTGATGCCAACGAGCTCTTCGATGTGTCGGATTTTGCTAAGGTTAGTGTTACACATCATTCTTGAGGAAACTTGATGTCAATTTAAAGCTAACTTACTAGCTTTCCGCTTGCTCTTATAGTCAACAACACAACGGTTAACGAAGGTTTCTGGAATACATAATAATTAATCAGAGAACCCTTAACAGTGACGCTAATTTATCGAACGAACAAGCGCAGGCAGTAACGAAATAACAATTTGTTTTAAAGTATGCAATGTACATGGGGCTGAGCTGGAGTTGAACCGCAGACGTTGACACCGGAACTGATTGTTGAATATAGTAATAGTTTTCCCTCTTTGCTTTTTGAACAAGGTTACACTGGCTTACGTTTGCTAGCATGATTTGCGAATCTGATAATGTGATGTAACTGTGTGTGCATTTCAATCGATGGAACATTATACATGATTTAATTATATCGTACTATTATTGGTAGGAACTACATGTATGCAGATTATCTGTGTTTATTTTAGTCAAAAATGATTCACAGCGTAAACACAGAACTATGTATTTATCCTTGGAAGGATACTGGTTGTAAAACATTTTCATTATTTTGAGACGATATCCTGTGTTGTGTCTGTATACCTCAGTGTAAGTTTTCTCCAAGACTTGGGGTGTTTGACTCTTGAAAATGATTGAGATAAATACATGACCCTGCATGAAACATGCACATTTATCACATGTTAGCTAGCTAATATTGTCCAAACTCTGAATTTTAGCTGGTCCATTAAATGATTCATATTGGGTCTACGACCCTATGTGAATGTTAAGTGAAATGGTTACTTTTGTAAAGGGAATTTTGATACTGTGCATACCAGATTTTATTATATTCATGTACATGTATAGTCTGTGATAAGAAGTTATTTTTGAACACAGACTTGTTGCTGGAAAATTTCAATTTCTGCAAAGAAATGACAAGTGAAACTAGTGGAAGTATACCAACTTTTTTTAGCAAGCATCTTATTGTTTCCTAGATCGATACAATATTCATGGTTACCCTTGTAGAATCACACTATTAATTTGCTATTTAAATGCTATGTAATAAAACTATAGAAATGGCATTTAATTAAGCCATAATTTATAACTATGTTAGCACAAGTTCTAGAAATCACAGATGTGGCTCCAGATCATATCCATAAATCACTGCATAGTGAGTCATGGGAAAATGAGAATCATTCAAAGGAAAAAATATATATATAAAGCCAGACATGAATTGCTAGTGGGTTGGGAGGGTTAGGGGTGTGGCAAAATCAAAAACAATATGTGCAGGTAGTATTGATCTTGTTTCTGTTTTACATGAATATTCTCTCTGCAAGTTTTTGGGTGGATCAATCAAGCAGACAGTTTCCACTCAACCAGAGATTATGTTAATGGGTTACCCTTCGGCCTCCTGGCCCACCTACACCCCTCTAAGTCTTATACTGTAGGGCCTGAAAAATTCAAACTCTTCAAAGACGTATCATTTCCCTGCTTATTTAAAAAATGTACATACAGTGTACATGTATTACTCACTTTCCACCCTTGGCTAGGGTCCCTTTATTGAGCAAGAAATATTTAATTGCTCTTGTACAAAGCTACAGTAACAATGGAGCTCTTGATTATAATAACTAACCTTTAAGAAAATAGAGAATATTTTTTTCCTGGATTAGCATGTGGTTTCACCATTAATATTTTTTCCAGTCAATTTTAACAAACTATGAGACAAATGTGTAAGGAATACGTGGGAAGAAATATCAACAACATGCCAGGGGTTAATTTCCCCCAAAACATTTGCCTTTGCACATACTCCCTTCTTCTTTCCAGAGTAACAACTTACCTTGAGCCTGCAATCCAATGATAAATTGAAGCAGTACCTGGTCAGTCTTCAACTTCAAAAAACACCGCCTCAATGAGCTCTAAACTTGAGCCTACAATATGATTATATGATACTGGTCAGCAGATAGCTTATTTTGACAGCTGTCAATTAATCAACATAGATGCCAAAATCAAAGATGTAGCTATGGTAATGGTGCTTCCCTCTTATTTTCCAAGGTACATGTACATACTGTACAAGTCACGTATTGGCATATGGATGGATGTATAGACATATTTATTACATATTATGTGTGGATATCAGTGTGATAAAGCCGTGACTAAAATGATACCCGTGAAGTGATATGATACATGTATCATTTCACTGCAGTGAACTGATATCATATCACTTCACAGTTTGAATTGTCCAATCAAATAGACTGTAATAATTTGGTTGGACCAATCGGGCTGCACGTTATATTTTAGCTGACGCCTGGCGTCAAAATTTGCAGGAAGAATTCCTTTGCAGTTTTTATCAATGAAATGGCAACTTCAAGATTTGTGAATGTCTCTGATGAAGATATTTCTCAGTTTCTCAAAGTGAACGAAAACAAGAATATGTAACAAACAAATTACAGGGTTCTTCCGAAAATTTGAAGTAGAGGGAGAATAACTTAGAGTAGGCGGCGGACAACGCCGATAATAAGACGTGCAGTGGTATTATCAGGGCCATGTGGAGGAGGGGGCCCACACTTTATTGGGGAGTCCAGCAGCCTCTCCAAGAATATTTTGAAATTGCAATTGGGGTTCAAAAAAGTACATTTCAGTGTAATTTAATTAATTAAAACAATTAATGGTTTAAATTTATTTTCTTAAAGAAAAGGAATTTCACTGAGCAAAAAAAAATATGTTTGTCTTAGTTCAACAGGTTAATTGTCGTCATTCATATCAAACACAAACTCTGAATCTGTGTCAGACATGTCATTGTCATCCTCCATGTCCATGCTATTTATTTTGAGTAGCCGGCACCCCAAGGACGACTAGACGGCAAATTTCGCCGGTTGCCGGGGCTAATGGAGAACTCTGCAAATTATTAAGAGCCAGATCGTTTTTATTCATTCGTTTTTATTACCATATCGCTCACTCACTCGAAGACTCGCTCGTTCACAATATGGTATTAAAAACTCGTGAATAAAAAGGATATCAGGCTCTTAACATGTAATAATCTATATATACGTCCGATCGACAGTCACGTGACAAAAGTTTTTTAGATCAAATTGTTACCAAATTTTTTTAAGGTATGGGGCTCTGCATGCAGGAGCTCCACTAATATGTACGTGTATGTTGCCCATGTTGTGAAGTAGCTGACGTTTACTAGTTGTGGATTAACCTTAGGCTAGTGCTCTCAAGTGATATTTCCTTACAGAGTTAATGTTGTGTAATTTCTCAATTTAGACATCTGTAACCTTCTATTAAAAAACTATCTCCCTTAACCCTTTACTTCCTAAGAGTGACTTATAGATTTTACTCTGTCTAATGCCAGACGATTTTACTTGTCAAAGGGAGAGCTTAAAGGGTTAAAGGGTTAATTCAATTTTCTAGTCCATCCTGGTTTTCGGACTTAGTTAATAAGTTTGTTACTCTTTTTTATAACTTCATGTAACACTTGCAAGCCACTAATAAAATGTGCCTCTAACACACTGTAGTTTGTATATTCACCTTTGATAACGATAATTCAAAGTAATAAGCAATAATATTAGAATACAAGCTCAAGATTTCTATCACTGTCTGATAGATAACAAGGGCACAGCCTGAGTCAACAATTGTGCGTAGAAATTAAGTGACTAAATCCTCTTTCTGACACATCAAAAATGCAAAGAAGTAGCAGTCATTTTGTTAACAACCACACTTTATTTTCTAAGCTACTTACTGTTTACAACAGAATGGAAACACTGACAGTGAGTAACATAGTCAATCAGAGAGTGGCATTTGTGATAGAACATAAGTGTTGAGTATAATAGTTTTATGTCATGGCCACATACTGTAGAAGTGGCTGTATGTCCAGTTGAACCATTGTTTGAAGTCTTTGTTTATACTCTCAAAAATTCACCATCCTTATTCACTTATCACTGTATTATTATATCTTATATTATAGGTTATAAAAACTCTCTCAGTCCTCTCTCATACACAGTATGCAATTACAGCTGGATTTGAGTAAGTTGTTACTCCGAATGTAATGTAGAACTGCATATAATGTAACATTTTGTAAAGAAAGTCTTGTTTGATAGGTGGGTCTAGACTAGTGAAGCTTGCAGAGATCTCCTGCTACTACATGTAGATTAACTGATTTTTAGTATACTGCTAATATTGGTGTGTGGTACATTTATGTGTCATTTCAGAAAATAAATACATGTACATGTACCCCTCCCATAGAATTTTCAACAACCCTCTTTGGAGCAGGTTGCAAAATTATCTGGAGAAGTGCAATACATGTTAAATGGAGTTAAATACAATTTATCTAGTAAGTTAACTACAAAGAGAAGCTGGTATTTGTCAAGCGGTCAGCGGTCTGCTGTGGGCAGGGCAGGCTCAGTGCCCCCACCGTTGTAGTGTCTTTCAGCATGGCGTATCGAAGCGATTTTTGTAGCTGAGCTTGGAGTTATCCTGCCAGTTTTCTTTTGCCCTCCCCCCCCCCCCACTCTCCCTTCCCCTTTTTCCACTGTTTAGCTCAGTGTGACAGGTGCCTGGATGACTGCTTGTGGGGGCTCATGGCTGGGTTGCGGGGATTGCCAGCCATGGGAGCGTTTCACTGTCTAGGGGCTGGTTGATCTCAGTTGAGGCCCCAGACATCCCGGGCACCTATCTTCCATACAGCTTGATGCAGTTGTTAATGGAATGACGTGATACAGTACCTTTCTCCAAGGTCAAGGCTTTTAAACATTTCAACCAGTACCTTAATAAAAGATAGCCTGCAAACAGAGATGGATTTTCAGCTTTTGTTTCATGCAGCTGGAAATTACTGTTTGTGAAAATGACTCTGTTATATGAGTGATTTCCATGACATTAATCCTACGCTTTCTTTCCCTTAACAGTCCTTTTCCACCTGAAGATTCTGGACATGACATTCAAGATGAGGATATTTATTCAAACCTTGAAGATCTTGCTTTGTGAGTATTTGAGTCTTTACATGTACATGTGTGTACTTGTTTTACTGCAAGACCTGTTCTGAAAGATGAATACCGCTGAAACATGAAAGTCTGGTAGACATTCCCTTTCACCCACGAATTTATTTGGGCAGTAAACCGTGTGTATCATGCAAAGTCTTATTTCTTGTTTACGGCAAATATAAAGACTTCTAATCTTCTAGATCTGCTTGTTTCTGTTTTTGTACATATTACAGTGAAGGTATTTTGTTGTACGTTTGTACTTTGGTCTCTTCTTTTCAAAGGCATACTTTATAGACCCTTTTGCACAGTCTGGTCACATGGTACAAAGTTAATTATGGTGGAACACAAGTTGCAGTTTACAGTGTACACAGTGGGACTTTCCAAACAAAGGAAAAGCATGCAAGACTGGTCCAAGTTCCTTTGTTTTGGAAGACTTTGCCACGCTGTAACTTGTGTCCCAGAGTGGTTAATTCTGTACAATGTGACCATATCGTTCAAAGGGCCTATTGGTGCCATCAAAATCAAACTGAGGTTGCTGTACATGTACATTTGATACACTTGATTAGACTCAGACATACATGTCTGTAAACAGACGCCTGTCAAAAAGCAGACATAAACATGGCCCCAAAGGGTTCCTGCTCATGTCGACAACATTTGAAACCTAGAAACGAAAGTGTCAACTACACGTCATTAAGTGCATGTAAATTAATTTGGTTTGTATACAGTCATGTTTCTGCAGTGTTTTAATTTATTAATTTTGTTGGTGGACCTTTTCTGCAGAAATCGTGACATAACAGAGGAGGAAAACCCCTATGATGCTGTAACAATTGAAGAAGAAACAAAAATATACGAGGACCTTGTCTCCTATCAGAAAGTTCCAGTAGGTTTAATGTGTTTTATTTAATGCAGATTTAATTAGATTGTAAATGTTTGTACATGTATGGTGATATGAATGCATACATGTACATACACCCATTTTTAATTTAAATTTTTTTTAAGCCTGTTGCAGAATAGGCAACTTTTGTAATTTAGTTCTAAACGTTTTACATAGCCTCCTAGCCCATGATGTGTAAGCAAATGGTGTCATATACTGTTTCACTCAAACTTTTGAAATGTTACAGAAGCCTGAGCGACAGACCTCAATAGAAGAGAAAAGGAAGTATGTTGTAGCTGAGCTTCTTGAGACAGAGAAAAGTTACGTTGAAGCTCTTAAAATGATTCAGGAGGTAACTACAGTACATTAGAAAACAGTCCTAGGAAAAATGCATGCTGATTGGTTAAGAATCATGTTTTTTAACTCCATTCAAACAGAGAACTAGTGCAAGCTGTTGACGTAATGATGACACGAGCAAAGAGAATTTACATTTTGATAATCAAAGTAACAAGTTGTTTTCTTCATTTTCGTGATGGTGTTTTCTTAAAGAAAAGAGAAGTCAACAAGACTGAATTTGTCAATTTGACATTTTCAGTTGTATGTATGCTTATCAGTTTCTTTCCAAAATTTTGAGCTTTTTTATTTCAAGAAACTGTTTCAAAACTTTGGAGAAACGAGGAAACATTGTACTTTTGTTGACCACACCAAGCCACTGCACACTAATGGCTGATAGTGTGCAATGAGTCAACCAATCAGATTACAGCATTTGAATTGGTATTAATACTAGATACTAATATGCAATAGAAACATGGTACATGTATATGTTTTCTATTTCTTTATTTTTACATAATGGAATTATTTTCTGCTGACATGCACATGTTTTTTTTTTAATTTAATTTTGACAGCATTTTATTAAAAAGTTACAATCAATGATGTCACCTGATGACAAGGCTAGGATCTTTATCAATATAGAGGTAGGTTAAAGTCAGACATCTTTCTTGTACTGTAACATACCAAAATGAGTTACGCATACTCTTCTTTTTACAGGATTTGTTGAAGACTCACACAAAATTTGTGGGAAAGTTAGAGAAAGGCTGTAGCAATGGAGGAATGCAAATTAGTCCTGTTTTTCTGGAATTTGTATGTACACATACAGTACATGTACTTGTTGCTTGCATTGTTTTTAGTGGTTATTTTTGTTATATTTGCTTTACTCAAAAGTTGTTGTAAGACAAGTGTGCGTGTGTTTTTTAAGTTCAGATTCCTTGTCCAACTTTATTAAAGTACATTTTTGTCTTGCACATTTATTTTCTTCTCTAGAGAGATGACTTGTTAAAGTATGGAAAATATTGCACAAAAATGTCAGAAGCACAGTCTTATGTAAGTTTTATTAACAATATTCTTGTTGGTTTAAATAAAGGAGGTGGGTGGAAGGGAGGATTATTGTATTTTACTGCACATCAAATATCAAGAGGCATTAATTATAGTTCCAAGCTCTGACAAAGGATCTTGTGTTGTGTTGCTGGGCTGAACACTTCACTCTATCTACCATGAGTGCCAGAAAGAGCAACCTGACAAACATGCTGGGAGAGGAAAGAAAGGAGGCTAGAATTACATGATTGTATCTCTGATGGACAAAGAGATGGAGAATATTTAGCAATCCTATTACCTGTGGTTCCTTAGCCTCTGTTCTAAACTGTGATCAGGCATTTTTTTTGAAAGGGAGAAGGAAAAAAAATAACGCCTGGTACAATTATTAGACCAGCCGCCAACTGCCCCCTAATTTAAATAAAGTACGGTGTGGTTGAACTGTCATTTACAAGCCAACCAGGACTCGCCGGAAATCGAATCACTATACATGATTTCCACAAGACGCAAAAATTGTCTGCAGAATATAATTTGTACATTTACATATATACATGCACGAAAAAGTCCCCCTGTTTTGAAAGACAAATGTGTTCGGAAGCAGGGTGAGGTGGCGCTCGGTAAAAATAAACCGTGCTGTTATTTATGTGACATTAACTTGCAGTGTATTCTGTACTCCACTCTTTGTCAGGAACTGTAGATCGTTATCGTGAAAGTCAAGACCGCACGAGCAATTTAAAAACTGTTGAATGGCTCCATGAAAATTCTTGGAATGGATCTACAGAAGGGCTACCCAGGAGTCGAGCAAAGAAATATACAGTATCACCGTTTTCATTTTGCACCGCCCATGGAAAAAAAATTAAGATACAGAAAAAAGTCCAACACCTTTGTGGTTTTCAAGAAACCCGCTTAGAGAACAGCCAAAACATCTTCACCTGAACAACACTCTGCCTTCAGAGAATTGTAATTGAAATTTGTCAGGGCTTCAACTCACACAAAAGAAAACTCATCCTCACAAAAACTCACTTTGTCTGCACCATTCGGTTTTCTGACCAGCTTCTGGCCAGAAGTCTTGTTGAAATGTGACAGCTAATTAGAAGACAGCAAACCATAAGTATAGTTTCTCGACCAATCAGAGAAAAAAAACAGAATCTGGTTTTTGAACATATGATCCAACAAGTAAATGTATCATGCCCTCCTTCCCTGCATCTAAATAAAGGGATGAAGGGTATGATTGCTGGCTAGCCCATTTCAGACACTGTGCTTCTGTCGTGCTGAACTAAATTCACGGTAGCGGTTTAAACATTGCGCTTCTGCCATGCTAAACAAAATTTAAAATCATAATGATGGAGAGGTACTTTGGTGGGATTTTGTTCCCACAGGGAGCTACATGTAGGAAAGGAATTGGTACAAGGCTTCAGTAAATCCTGATTTTGGCTCGACTCTGGCATGATATCTGAATCAGAATTGTTTTTTCGCTGTGCTACAGTCAAACCTTATTGGCCTTTAATTTTGCATGGCAGAAGCACAACTTCTGAACTGGGCCTTAGTGTTAGCAAAATAATACTGGTGGTCTAGTAAGCTGTCATGATGAGGATAGTACATGTATTATCTTGTCAATCCCACTTAAATTTGTGGCAATGCATCATATACACATGTTTTATTATAAGGGTTACTGGTACATATGAATCAAGATCTTAATTTATTTGTAGTCCATGCATTGTTATGAATTTACATCAGATTGACGAACTTTCAAGAACAGATCCCAAGTTTCGTGAAGGATTAGAGGTACAGTGAAATTGCAGTAGCTTCACATAATTGTATATTTTGTACATGTTTGTTGACATTGTCTTTTATCACACATGTATATCATAGCTTTAGAGTGATACATGCTATGTAATGTATATCTTTATCACTTCTGATTCATTTGACCAATCCTAAGCTTGTTCAATTTATGATTTGGGCCGGTTCTAAGTGCATTTACAATCTTTATTACATACTATAGGAATGTCAGAGGAGAGCAAAGAGCAAGTTTGCCTTGAGATCTTTGTTAGTAGTACCATTTCAACGTGTTTTAAAGTACCCCCTTTTGATACAGGTAACTGCACTGCAACCAAATTAGTAAACTAACAAGGTTGTAGCGTTTATTCATTGTTTAATGATACTTGAAGGAACATATTCAGGGGTTTCATCAATTGTTTTTAGCAGAAGGGTAACTGGTTCCCACAGGTGGGCGAAATATCTGAACTTCTTTGTAAGAAAAACTTTCTGGTAGATGGTCAGACCAGCCAGGCAAAATAATTTGCCTGGTGCCCTGCCCTTAATGAAACCGTACATAATTATGAACACTCTCTCTTGGGGTGTTTTGTGCTGATGGTATGTTTGTAAAACCCAGAACGGCATGAGGGGTCACTTTGTTAGGTCACAAAGAGCAATCACTTTGTAAACTTCTGCTGTCTACCAAGTTCTCCAAATTCATGTTTCTCGTTTTGTGTCTTTATTTTAATAGGAGCTTAACAAGCAGACAAAATCGACACATCCAGACAAAAAAGGCCTGGAGAAAGCCCTAGCAGCTGTGCAGGTTAGTACATTGTATTTTAAATAACTAGATTTTTTGTTATCAGTTCACCAGTGCATTGCTTTATCTGTTATTGGTGGAAGGGCAAGTGTTTTCAGTTGAGACAGGATGAAAACAAAAATGGGAGAACACGCCAAGAATATGTTGTGTAACACTTGCACATTTATGAACATGCTCACCTACATAAACTGTTTACAATTGTTATAACTAGTACATGTACATGAATGTCAACCAAGAGCATTACTTAGTAATTGTTTCTAGTTATTATATAATTATCAATTCTGTGTCTATGTAGGATGTTGCAAAGTTCATCAACCAATTGAAACGTGATGATGAAAACTCAAGAACTGTTAAAGATATTGAAGACAGGTGGGTGATTTATAGAAGCCTATTAATTAATTATTTTAGTAACCAAAACAGAATGTTTCTGCGTTACATGTATGTGCAATTAAGGAGACAAACATTTTTTGTTTGCCTTTTATTATTATCAAAAAAAATTATCAGTGCTTTATAAATCAATTTAAGGCCATACGTGTACATACATGTTTACTCTCATTGGTCAATAGGTGTGTTTAGATGAGAGCTTCCACGTTTACATAGCCTCATCGTAACACTCAGGGGGTTTGGAGAATTCTCATCTATAAAACACTCGGAAGCTTGGAGAATTCTCAAAGGTTACGTAAATTTTCCCTTGACTGCACCTCACATCTGCATAATTGTCTTGAATTGTTCCAACTTCCCTCAAGTTTAGATGAGGCTATGTAGACACAGAAAAAGTCCCCCATTGCTTAAACAGTGTAGATGTTGTAGGTCAATTTGTTTCAACCTAGGTCAATTTATTCCAACCTAGGTCAATTTTTTTCAACCTAGGTCAATTTATTCCAACCTAGGTCAATTTGTTTAAACCTAGGTCAATTTGTTCCAACCTAGGTTGATTTGATATAAATTACAGTAAGATTAATTTGTATATATTTAGGGCAGAGGTGCATGTACTGTAGTGTAATATGGGTGGTATATTCACTTTTATAAGTATGTCTGATTTAAACAATTTAAGGAAATTTATTACTACTACAATGTATATGTAATTAAAAAAATAGTGGAACTTGCATCCAAGTCTGCATGGCTCAATGGTAAGGTATCAGGACATGAATCCAAAGGAAAACCAAAGGTCTGTGGTTCAAGGCTCCCAAGGTAAGCATTGAGATAAAAAGAATACAGGTTGGGTTGTTGGGAAAGCAGGGAGGGAATAGTAGGTGAGGTAGGTAGAAATTGACCTAGGTTGGAAACAAATTGACCTGCAACATATACATGTATGTATACACATACATGTATGTCATTTTGTCCCACCAGCTATAATTAGGTGACTGCCTAACCCTAAATACTTGTATGCATGTGTATTAAATAGTGTCTTGGGATGAGCCACCTTTCCCTAACTACCCGGTAGTCTCCTCTGAAAGTGCAGAATTGTTGACTTAAGAAACAACCAAGTAATAAGAGTTAACCTACTAGAAAGTTTATGTAAACTGTCAGTATGCTTGCACACTAATTAACAATTTTTCGGGCTACGGGTCAATAGCCCATGAGGCAAAGCTGGTGGTCCTTGAGGGCAAAGGGTCTAATTGTTTTAGTATCACCTAACCAGTCGGACAAAAAGGCAATAACAAAGTTAGCAAATGCAAGTTGAAGAAATATTTATTTGGGGGAAAAAATGAAAGAAAAACTGGCAAATTTTGCTACTCGATGACTATTACTATTAGTCCCCTAATAATGTAGCCAATCAAAATGCAGCATTTGCATTATTTCACTAGTTAGGCAATAGATGTCATTCTTTTGACATTGTACATGATTGTATGTAGCATTGCAGAGGTAGATATATATGTAATTATTAAGGTAATGCAATTCGAGAGTTTTCATTGGCCAAGCCATCATGGTATATGAGCCATTATACCATGATCTACAAAAATGGTGAGCGTATGCGTGAGTTTTTGGGCCTTTTTATTTTCATTGTAGTCTAGTTTTCTACATTTTGGGGGCATTTTTAATAAAACAATATTATTCCACTTGCGCTTGTTGGATATGAGATGACTATAGCCAACTCGGTGCTACGCGCCTTGCTGGCTATCTATCATCTCATATCCAATGCGCGCTCATGGAATAATTGTTAATTATTTTTCACATTTAGTGTATATCAAATTCTTATGTGTATTTTTTCTTTCTTGTTATCCTAACAGCTTGAGCAGTGAAGTGGTAAGATTTTAAATCAGTCATTAAATAAATTCATGTACACTGTAGCTGGTAATAAACAGTTGGTTACATACATATTTAAGTGGATGGACTGTATTGTATCAGTTCAGTTCAGCTAGGGATCTTTTGCTCCTAGTATCTTGATTATACATGTAATAGAGCCTACAAATACTTTGTGCCAAAATTGTAGATTCTGCTCTACAGCTGTAGGTACAGAACAATTAGATTGATTTGAGTACTTGAACTTTAGCAGTTTTCAAATTGATATTATTCTCCTTTTTTGTGTGTTTGTGCCATTTCAGAATATTAATTTATTCAGCTTCGGGCATCTTTTAAAAGATGGTGAACTTCTCATAAAAGTTAGTGATCAACCACCTAAGAAAAGGTATGTGACTTAATTGAAGGAACGATTAGACAATTAAATAGTCATTTCTTTCTGGTTAGATTGAAGGAAGTTCGCTAGGATGGTTAATTTACAACATATGCATTAGACCATTTCATCATATTCTACAGGGACATTTTAACACCGGTTTCATATGGGTCCTGGAAAACCTGCAAAGTCCTGGAATTTTACTGTGGCATAGTCCTGGAAAACGGCTATGGGTCCTGGAAAGCTCTGAAAATCTGTTAAACTCAAGTAAAAAAAATTAAATGCATGGTAGACAGTAAGGAGAATATAGTTATTAGCATTGAGATCTCGGAAGTGAAAGGCTTTAATGTGGATTTTAGAGCCCTGGAAAAGTCCTAGAAATTTGTCTCTGAAAGAGGGTATGAACCCTACTGACAGTGTAATTTTCAGTTACTAACCTGGAACATCTACTGTAACCTAGAACATGAATAATGTTGATAATACTATGTATTATTTTGCTACTGTACATTTCATTGTTTTGATTTGCTTTACAGACATGCTTTTCTCTTTGATACAGCTCTGATTATTTGCAAGACAAAGGTTAGTTCTTTTTGTGGAAACAAATACTGGAAACGATTAGTTTTATGAATTCCTCACAAGAATTGAACCAATGACTTCCTGAACAGCAGGCAGCATAAGCTAGTTACTTTTTTGTATCCACATACATGGACATAAATTTATTTATTATTTTATGATTATTTATTATATCTTTTACTGCAGGGAGACACATACCACCACAAGCAGTCCATGTTTCTGCAGTACTTTGAAATCCAAGACATGCCATCTAATCCAGTAAAGAATAAGGTGAGGGTTCGCTTAAGTTGTAACGCATATATATAATATATATAATATCTCTTTGGATCCAGTAATTATTAATTTGAGGAATGATACTGTGAGTTAGAACATTGTAAGCTAAATTGGTGATTGTTGTTTATTTTTGTGTTTGTCTTGCAGTTCTCTCACAGTTGGTATATGAAAAATCTGGAACAAGGTATACATTCATTCATTCATATTCTGTTCATTATGCAAGGCTATAGTCCTAAGGTTCAGCAGTTTAAAGAGTAGACGTAGCTATTCAGTAGAGAAGTGTTTAGAAAACCGACTACATGTTTGCTATCCTCTGGATAGTGATAAGACCTGTGGATAGGATTGCCCCTCACATTAACTGACCATGATACTCAGGGTGTAATGTCATAGTCTTACTGAGGTTCATTGTATCACGAGTATGCTTTTTCCCTGTAGAACGAAATTCTTGTTTAATGTCAACCAAAACAGAAGATATGAAAAACAAATGGATTAATGACCTTACAGTTGCTATGTAAGTATGTCCATATTTGTTTTTGAGTGCACCTTTGAAAATTATCATTAATTGCTTTGGATTTGGTGAGATTTTAAAATCCTTGTACAACTTTCTCTGGCCAATAACAGCAAAAGTAATTGTTTAGCCCCACTTCTTCTATGATATTTTTTTTCCAAGAAAATGAAAATTGCATAACTTCGCGTTTCTTCAAAATATATGTGAGTTTGAAATTAATACAGAACTATTTTGTTAAGGAATGGACAATGTCTAGCGTGCGTCCATCCAATTCGGGATGCACCCGGATAGTTGGGAGAGCACGAAGGTAGCGTTAAAGATGCGCGAGGCCCAACCCAACTATCCAATTGCATCCTAAATTGGATGGACTCTCGCTAGACATTGTCCATTGCTTTTATAACATAGCAAGACATTTTTCACGCTGAGAAGTCGATTTTTCTGCACTGATCAAATTGCAAATTCTGCACGTGCATGACCACGTGCTGTTTTCACTTTCCTTACACGTGCACGTGCACGTGTTGTTTTCACTGGTAGCATTTTGTTGATCATTCGACGCTTCCGATGTTTCTGCAACCATTTCAGACACGTTTTCTAAATCTTCAAAGTCGTCGAGAAATTCTAACTCAAACGTTGGGTTATTACTAGCCATAAGTAACAGCTAATTTAAGTTTTACTGGGAAAATGTTGTGACAAAAACTTTTGCTAGCAAGAAATTTCACTGACAATGGCGTCAGCCTGAACCATCTCTAAGAACCGTCCATTTCTTTTTCATAAAAAAATCAGCCAATCAGAGCGCGCGCTAACATGTAGCTATGTTATAATCTCTTATGGTTTT
>CM042748.1:21838014-21869865 GCA_022496165.2 Catalaphyllia jardinei
AACTCGGAAATAGCCTGTTGTGTGCTCATTTGCCTGGCCTATAAATGCAAGCGAGGCTGGAAGTGACAGAGCATTAGAGTGCAACCAAGTTAGCGAATTACACAACAACAGCAATGAGGTCTGTTTGAAAACAAGGTCACCTCTAGCTAAAGGCCAAGGCACCGAACACACAACTGTAAAATGGACTATTGGAGAAACCGCCACAAACGAACGGAAAGGAATTGTTTTTGTGTTCATTCAGTACTTCAACCGCAGACAATCGTAATACGACCCTGATTGGCCCAGAAATTGTTCGATGGAATGAAGGATCTTGGTTTAATGCTAGAAGTGTTTATAAGTTTTGGTGCCGGGTCTGCAAACTCGTTTGGGTGAACAGAATCATGAACATTTCGACAATGATTTGTGATTTGAAATCAAACCAAGACAAATTGCTGTGGACAGGGTCGCTATTTTCACCACACCTGAAGACGCAAGAATGTACCGTAATCTATAAGAAGGCATTTAAGCGGGAAGGGAACAAAAACGCATCGTCACACACCCTAAAACCTCACGAAACGCGCCTTCGTTGTAAAATAGACGATAACAAATTGAACGCTTGACTATTGATAGAACTCACTACCGCTACTTGAAAAAAAAAAGAGATTACTATAGACAAAGAAAGTTACACTTAAAAACAATCGAAGTTTATATTTACTATTTCTACATAAAAATAACGGTTGACACAAAAATATATCGTAATTGTGTTACTACTACTACAGTGGAAGCAACTGGATGTTCCATTCCAAACTTCCTCTCTCTTTCGTTGTTACTTTGGAGGAGTTTCAGTTCACAGTTCGACCATTGACGACCTCTTTCCTTCAAATGTGTACTAGAAAAATAACTATTTTAAACAGATCCGAGCGATAGAAGGAGGACGATTCTTTTCACGCGTCCAAACTTCAAGGGGGAAGCAGAGGCTGAAAACAATCTATTTGCTGTAAAGTGGATATCGGTGAATCCTAAAAATGTTTCTAAATAATAACCAGGTTGTAGCAGTTGTTCTAATCCGTTTATGTGCCATAGTCGATAATTATCAACATTAACAATGTCTAAAAATCTTCATAATACCATGTAATGACTTCTTAAAAAATATTTTCGGGAGAAACTGTGTGTAAGTAAACGCGCTTCTTAAAATTCAAGTCCTTGGTTTTTTTAAACTGTATAGTATTTGAAGATAATGAGGCAAAATTTAAGATTAATCACTGGACTGCTGGGTATTTAAAATTTTTAATTCAGAACATTAATTTCAGTCTTCCTAAAGCTCAGTTGTTTCTTCGCATTTTTCCTTTTCCTCATCAGTTTTGGGTTCATTCGCTTTCTCTCCAGCTTCACTCGGTTTCTCTTCGGCTGTCTGTTCGTCGGCTTTCGGTTCTTCGGCTTTCGGTTCTTCGGCTTTCGGTTCTTCGGTTTTCGGTTCTTCGGTTTTCGGTTCTTCGGCTTTCGGTTCTTCGGCTTTCGGTTCTTCGGCTTTCGGTTCGTCGGCTTTCGGTTCGTCGGCTTTCGCCTCATCGGCTTTCGGTTCGTCGGTTTTCGGTTGGTCTGTTGTCCCCACCGCGGGTCCTCCTATTCCACAAACTAAACGACATAAGAACAGTCAATAGTTGTGACCTCAACCTTGAAGGGATTCAGAAAAAATAGCCAAATCAATCGCCGGCCACAAAATTGTTAGTCGTGTGTTGTCGGATCTTCGAAACTCCACGGATGTTACTCAACACGATTCTCACAAAAACCTATAAGATCGTTTCAAAGGTGGAGCTGACATTCTGAGACACTCATACAAGTCTTTTTCTCTCCATCCATGTTTTCTTAATTTTGATTAGCAACTCACCTTTCTTGATGGTGTCTCGTATGCTCGTCTCCACATAAGTGTCATACTTGTCGCTGAGTGAGATGGCCTTTCGGAGGGGGTCTGGGATACTGCTCTCCACTGGTTTAATCATCTACAATAAAAGGGGGACGGAAGACGGTATTGGCGATGAAAGCAGGATAGTCTTCTAAATCAGCCGTTAAATGTACATGAGGCATCACGAAACATTTAAGAAATAGAAAACATGTACTGTGTTTCTATCGATTTATACAAACACGAGTAGAAGTTTGGAAGAACGAGAAATGCTGTGGGAACACGAGCCGCAGGCGAGTGTTTCCACAGCTTTTTCGAGTTCTCCCAAACTTTCACGGGTGTTTGTATAACTCGATAGAAACACGGAGCACATGTTTTCTATTTCTTTTAGAAAACACCACGACGAGAAAAAGGAAAACAATTTGATAACTTTTATTGTCAAAATGTAAATTATCTTTGCTCGCGCCATCACAACAGCGCGCACTAGTTCTGTGTCTCCATCGAGTTATACAAACACGATTTTTACCCAATCAGCGCGCGTGCTTTCTTAAGACTGTTTTCTAAAACAACCTAATTAGTAACTTTATACAATTTATTTTGACGTGGCACCTAGCCCAAATGGCTGATGGATCACACGGCGAGAGGCTTAACAGCACAAAATATATGTTTTGTATATATTGCAAGTACATTTACCTTTTAAACTTGTAAGGGCAAGGGTTCAGCTTAGGCTACAGTAGCTATTGATAAATCCTTGAGACATAGAAGACAAGAAGGATATAACCAGGCTAATTTCCAGTGGCATTACTTACTGGTTTACAGACTTGATCAGTCAAGCTGTGGGTGTGTGGTACCAACATGCACAGCATAGATTCCATCAGGTACTCGTCAAGAACAATTTTCTGGTCCTCGTCATACTTCTGTTGATTACAAGAAAAAATCAAACCACATAAGAAACTTTGTTTTTATGGCACACGCACAAGACATGTGGTTTTCTCACGACTGCAAGGAGACGGGCGATGACTTGCCCAGTCTCGAAGAATTCTCCTTCGGGATCCTAGTGACACGAAAAATGAGCAGGGTCCTGGTGACGGGAGCGCGTCACACAAAGAGAAGCGATGGAGTGGGACAACTTACCAACAACACTTCTTCTTTGACAACTTTCATAACGTCTGCGGCAGTTTCACCATTTGCTTTGGCATCAGTACCAGCGATTCCTTCATTAAAACGTTCCTCAAATGTAAAAACGGCTGAATCCAGAAACTGAAACAAGGTTTGTTAAGTCAGTGTTAGAAATTCAAGATCTGTGTACTGGCCTTGCGCGTCGAATGGCGCAAAGTGAACGAGTGACGATGATTGCATCAATGGAGCAAGAAAGACGTGCTGAACATATAAGCTTTAATATGTAAGAAGGTTTTCTAAATCAAAGGTTAAGCTACGTGTACTTCTATGCTCTCATCTGTTTGATATGTTCATTACTACGAAAACAACCGAATCGTGGAAGGGGCTCGAATTTTTGTACAGCGACCACTCGCACTTTCTTCTGCTAACCCGCCCACATTCCTTTGTGTTGTTGAGTTGACTGTAAGCGAAGGTCAACCTTAAGATTAGGAAAGGGAAAGAAGGGTTAGAGATACATTTTTTAAACATATTTATCCACTCCTTTCCCTTACTTTGACCTTCTTTTACAGTCAACTTACAACAACACAAAATGTGGGCGGGTCAGCCAAAGAAAGTGGGAGTGGTCGCTGTACACTTATTTGAGCCCATTCCATGGCTCACTGATTTTCGTAGCAATTTATTATGCCATTCTTACGTGCACGTTCATTCCGTTCCATACCAAATGACCTTTATGCCTCCTTACCTGAGCCAGCTTATCAGTTCCTATGTCTGTCACCAGATGACCATTCAAATTGTTGATGCGTTCTCTAAACTTTTCGTGCAGCGTACTTACAAAACGAATATGAACTAAAGCGTCATACAGCACAGACCACGAACGTGGAGCTTTGTCCAATGTCAGGAAAAACTGAGAACAAAAAATACCAAAATGAGATAAAGGTGTGATACATCACTACCATTGCGCCTAAGGCTTCTGTTGGTTGTGTTGATGGTTCAGTGAGTAGTACAGTCGCCTATAAGTTTCATAGTGAGTGCATCAGACACCAGATCGATTGAGGAATTCTTGAGAGGCAGCTGTAAGCACATGTACTATTTTTTGTGTCGCAATTTGTTATAGACCCTGCTGTCAGGCTGAATATCCCAGTGCTAGTTTGCTTGAGTAAAACAGCCATTTTAGATTCTAGCTTAAAAAATTCTATACCGATGTTGTGTCTTTTTACGGAGATCTGGGTACGTTTTTTAAGCAGTGTGTGGTAGTTTGTCTGAATGGCTGTTACTTGCATTCAAATTTAAAACTGAACAACTTGTAACCGATCAGACACACCACTACATGGATTTCTGTAGAGTTATGCAATTTTTCCGGTTTTCTTTGTGTTTGAATCTACAATAGATCTCCCACGGGGGAGGTGTGTAGAGCACACAAAGCTCAGCACACTCACTGGTGTCCACCTTTTGTTGCTTTCTAAACTTTCAAAATAATTCAATTTATGGCGGCTCAAAACCGTTTCCAGCACTTTTAAAGACTTTTTTGAGGGGCCATTATAACCACTCTTTGTCTGTTGATGCTGGAAACTGTTTAAACTTGATCTAAAATTTACAATCTTACAAATAATATGTGATGTACAGTAATGGAAACTCTTACTGAGGGCAAAGATGCTTCAATTTCATTAGTGCTCTTGGCTTTCTCAATCACTTCATCCACTTTCTTGATGAAAATTTTCCTCAACTCTGCCAAACCTTGTTCCATCTGTCAAACAAAGATATTTTCAAAAGAAGAAAATTCAGCTGAAAAACCTAACAACAAAGCTTACATGTGAATCAATATTGATAATTATTTTAATGTAGCTAAATGCAATTAAACAGAGTTAACAACAAACAGCGAGTGCGTGTTCCTATAGCCGTTAGCAGTGGTTTTAATATGTACGTGCACCAGGATTCCATGTGCTCCTGGAGTAGGACTGAGAAATGTTGCCAGCTTTCACAGTGATAGCATTTACGATGAGTGTTGTTTTGCATGGGAGCTCCTCTTGAAGCATTCCACCTCCCTTTCCTCCCTCTTTCCACTGCTAATTCAGTGCGCTTGCTGCCTGTCTCTCCTTCTGCATCGGGGCTCATGGCTCAGTTTCCAGGATTTGCCAGCCAATGGAGCAGTCTTCATCTAGGAGCTGCCTGCTAATGGTGGAAGCTCCTGGATGTCCCAGACACCCAACCTCCATTCAGTTATGCCGTTGTTAATAACAAAATGTTAATAACAAAACATTTATCAATGTTACCTTGTTAGTTGTAAGACCAAATGAAAACCTGGATGCAACTCACAATACATTTTCTATTGATTCACCAGAATGCAGTATTAAAATATAAATTATATACAGTTACTGTCATCTTTCCTTAACAACTTCTTCCAGGTACATGCATGTACTGTACTATTCACATTTTGATAAGTGTACAAATTATTGTTACTAACAGTCAATACCTTAGGTTTTAGCAGGTCAGCTATCTCTTTCAACATCTCTTCCATGTCTTTCAGAACTTTTTCCATTGAGCTTTTCAAAAGTTCTTTAGAGAAATAAATTTTGTAATTAGTCATTGTTGTCATAACAAATACCATGATTAGTTATAATTTAAATATTGTAAATAATCTTATTGTTAATTTTAAGCGCCTGAGATCATCTATTTATGGATCATGCGCTATATAAGTACTTAATTATTATTATTATTATTACAAGACAGCTACAGTGCGTATACATGAATATGGACCAAATGTAGAGTACAGAGTGTCGATGTCCCCCATTTCCTAAATTATGCTTTCTGTTTTCCATGAGAAATAAAGGAATAGTAGACATCAACATGCAGGCTAACCCACATGTATGTGACAAATTAATTTTAAATAAATAATTATACAGTAAATAAATAATACACAGTCATATGTTAATGCTACTGTATGAATGTGTAATACCATTTATGTCTTTTGTCACAATTATCAGACAGAAGTACACATACATTTAGGAATCGATTCTTCCTTCCTGATTTCAGCATGGAAATCTCTTTATTCAAATACAAGAAATGTCAAGTCCTTGAAAGCTACTGATAATAATGGGGAGAGGTATTAGCCTCAAACTGTCATGGCTTTCTACTTGACTGGTTCATTTTTGTTGCTTGTTGTTGATCCACTGCACTCAATGAGTATAGTGCATGTGATGTGATAACAGAATCAGAGACAGATTCCATTAAAATGAAAGTACTTTAGGAGATCTTTGTGGATGCCTCCTTACCAATGATATATGGGTAAATGTCTACATAGTCTACAGAAGACGTCATTCACGCTTTGCACATCAAACATACTCTAAATGCTTAAAAATGCTTGTTTAATCTGCAAAATGTTTTTAAAGTTCTGATCTGTGTGCAATATTGAAGGAGATATTGGCTTTCTAAATCAGGAAAATTTCTGGGTGGAAATGTGCAAATTAATGTGTGAATTCATGAAAATGTTTGATCATTTCAACATGACAAGAATGGTAAACTACATTGGGCTCAAATTTCTATGGACAGTTAAATATGTTATAAATGACCCTTCAATATCAGGAGGTGACTTTTTCATAGCTTAATAGGAGACTGAAACACTTGCTACGCTAATTACACAATTTTTGTTGGCAACACATGTCCAGTAAACAAAGATGAATGCCAAAAGTGTACAGAGACAATGCCCAGACCAGATCAGAAAGAAGAAGGAGCAGGTCTAGCAGTGTTCCAGATGCACCTGCAAGAGGGGGTTCTGAGGTTTAAAAACCAATTGAACAAATTCAGCTGCCTGATCCAAGGAACAAATAGTAAGAAAACTTCTGACAGATGATTTGGTGAAGTTCATACATACTTGTACTTGTTGAAATTCCTTACGGACAGCAGTACTGTACCTTTAGTTAAGAATTTATTTTATCTGGAACCCTGGTCTACACTGTTATCAACACATGTACCAAAAATTAACAGCACATCACATGCCTGACAAGTCCCACATGACTTTGCGTTGCACTGCAGCCAGTTCATCCTTCTTGCTTTTGATAGTTGGCTCAAGGACCATTTTCATTTGTTGTGAAGATTCCTGCATTCCTTTCCATGATGGAATAACCATGGCCATTACAAGAGAATCAAGTGTCTTCACAACCTATCATAACAGTACAATTCAAACAATTTCATGTTAATGGATCATTTAATGTCATTTAACTGAAACAGTGCTGATCCTAGCAGTATACAGGATGCCTGTTGCATATAAATGACATTGCTCTCCATGAATTCTCATAGCTCAGTGGATAGAGTGCCCGTCTGGTGTTTGGGAGGCCATACTGTAAGTTTGATTTCTGTTAGGGACTCCGATTTTTCTTTGTCCCACGCTCAAGTCATGTAAATCAATTTGCTTCTCATATTAACAACTTTCTACAATGTGTACACTATAGGAATGGCATATTTATTATTATACATTATTTTTAAAATTACATGTACTGTACATTACATGGCTGTACACTGTACATTTATAGTTACCATTACAATACTGATCAATAAATGAAATCAATACACACATGTAATTCAATCTCATTACGTAGAAAAAAAAATCATAACAAATTCTTAGTAGCATATAGTTAACAAATATGTAAAATATTATCTATGGTATATTAAAAAAGACATAATTATGCACATGTACGAACCTGTTCTCTGATCTTTTGCTTCATCGTCCAGCCTCCTGGAATATCAGCATAAACATCAGACATTACTCGATAATTGATCCTGTCCACAAGAATATCACTGAGAACCTATCAAAAGAAATACAAAGTTTTCTTGGATCGTGTATTTGATATTTTGAGTATTGAATGTTATTTTGAGGTGTGTAAAGGCACGCTTGGAGGAAAAGGAGTTTCGCAAATGAACATACAGTACATGTGTAGCTAATAACATGTTTTAATTGCTCACATACAGCTGCTGGCAGTAGATAACCACTTGAACAACAGATGTGTGATGCACATATACAACACATACATGGACACTGTAAGAAGGTGATTATGCCATCTGCTAGCGATTTGTGTTCAAGGCAAAACAAATTCTTTATCTGTGCAGTCATGGATTAAGGATGTCAGCAGTTTCTACTGGCTATAGACATAACAGACTTAATGTGTCCAGTATAGATACAGACAAGTACGTATACTACAGGGAGATGTTTTCACATACTTGTTCCTCTGTGCCTGTAACTCTGTACCTCCAGTACGTCTTCCAGATAGCAACTTTGAAAGCTTCACGACCCACTGGATCCTCACTCTTCAATCCTGGGGTGAACAAAAAGGGAGCAGAAAACAGCTTACACAAGCATCACTGAATACAGTGAAAATTGATGTTCACCAATGGTTTAATATTAATAGCAAAGTTAAAAATGTTTTTATGTATGACTAATTTATTATACATACAATGACGTACAATCATGTACAATGTGGGTACAGTAATCAGTGCCTTTATACGTCTACTTAAGACCCTCTTCCCTCTGATTTGGTCCCCTCTGTAACAAGCCTCCTTGAAAATTTCAACTTTTAAATTAAGATGATAAATGTGTACTGTACATCCAGACAATTTGCCAGGCTGAACAAAAAATCATTATAAATATTTCGCTAAAAAAGAAAGAAACTTAATGTTCAAGACTAACTTACCCGAAGCTTTTCTGCAGCAAACTTTAAACATTTCAACCCAGGCTTTTTTGTCTTCCTCATTCTCAGCTGTGATTAGATATGCTCTTCTTCTTGAGTGACCCAACTCAAATGTATGCTCAGGATACTTCTCTGGAGTTGCTATCTCTTTCTCATCCACCTCTGTAACAAAAGCAGCAGAATACACCATTAAAGTCAAACCCTTAATAAATAACCACAAGTTTTAAATTACCATCGTTTTCGTTGATACGGGACTTTGGAAAACAAAACACCCGCAGAAACATTTCCATGATTTCCTTTAGTCTTAAGTGTTATCAACAGATCGGATCAAAATCCACCAATCACAGCCACTAGTGTGACCTTGAGACCTTCTTTACGTCAGGCTAGCGGGCTGTGATTGGTGGATTTCGATCCGATCTGTTGACAACACGCAAGACTGAAGGAAATTTTCAAAATGTTTCTGCGGGTGTTTTGTTTTCCAAAGTGGTGTATCAATAAAAATGGTGGTAAAGCAGCTACACCCAGGTAACAGCCAGTTTCAGATTCAGTTTCAGTTTTTATTGCATATGATTTACACCTGCTGCCAGTAGATAACCAGTCATCAAGTCACAACCAAACTACTTTAAAATTGCTTTCTGTTGTGATTTTTAAGTGGCTAATTTTAAGGCACCAACAGTGAAAGGGCATGGATCAAGGAAAAAAAAGGTGTACATGTGTACATGTGCAAGGATTACCTTTAAGACAGGATAAGTTGGGAAGCAAAAAAGCATACAATGTACATGTGCATTGAGGATTACTGGTAATTCACTGTTTCAATGTTAGCTTTTTCCCATAACATCATTGAGCTCAACTGTAGTGAAAAAAAGGCTGCAACTGCCTGTTAATTGTGCCAATAAGGGTGTGTTCTTTTGTCTACATGTAAGTTATTCCTATTAAGGACCACCCAAAATTTATTAAACTGGCCAAAGAGACATTATTGACAGCTATCTAAGAATTCTGTCAGACTAGTAAAATCCCCATTTAGGTATAATTATATTAATTGCAATATAAAATATAATTATCTTACTCATCATTTTTGCGAGGTTTTTTACTCTTTCTGCCATTGTTTCATCCAGATCAGCATTTACTTCATAACCACATGGAAAGATGGTGCCTTTGGGCTTAAATCCTTTTTCAAATGCCTGTTTTCATCATAAGATGCACAATTTGTGATTAAAAGTGCAAAAACCTCAGTATCTAACAACAGAAACTGAGAAATATTACACTGTAAATTGCAATATTAATGTTTGAAGTAGCATTTCACAGTAGACAAGTAGAGATATTCAATTGAGGCCTTGGCCTACAGTGCTGCATTTTAATCCCATGTTTCCGCTGTTCCATGACATCATCAGGAAATGAAAGAAAATATGCAATAGCATGTAATATTAAAGTGGAGTATGTGGTGCGAATGACAGAATATATTAAGGGAATGGGGGGGGGGGGAAAATGGTGATGGAGTATACAATAATATGGTATAAGTATGAGTGATCAAGCAGTAAAAATAAAACAGTTCAAGTTAAAATGAAATAAAATAACGAGATGAAATAAAATTAAACTGAGAGTTTAATACATTCTTACAGAAAATTAATATACAATATAAAAATGGACAATTGTTAAATGTGGCTAAATAATTTAGGCTAAGTTAAACGCGAAACAATGCTGGCCAGCGGTCGCTCCCTGGGCTTTGGTGTGGGGTGGCCTACAGTTCGGCTTCAGATGTCAAGTCATTCCATGTTTACGGGATAGTTCGCTGAGTTTATTCCCGGCCCGCCCCTCCCTCTTAGCATGGTAAGTATTAGGTAAGTATCTTTGTTTCCACTGTTCTAACAGTGTGACAGTGCCCGGTGGTTGCCGCTCACAGGGTTGTCAGGGATACCCTGCGCGTTCAGCTAGGAGTGACTCATGGCCCCACCTTCCTTATTTCAGGGTCCATTCCCCAAGCCTATCTACTGTGATGAGTTTAATGAGCATAATATTTGAAAAAGAAATTAAAAATACTTCAAAGTAGCTCAAAATAGAAGGTCCCTGAGTTGGATGCATTTTTCACAGTAATTAAGCTCAGGCTTCCTTGGATGTAGAATGCCTTGAATAATCGCAAGCTGACAGGATCATTTTCTTGTGTGATTATTTTGACATCAACACTTTAGATGTTTTGGCTGTTAGTTGCCCTTGACATGTCGCAATGTGTTTTTTTACGGACGAGTTGTTGTTGTTCAGGTGTTTATATCACACACTATGGAATATTTTCTTTCTTTCCCTGATGATGCTGTAGAATGGCAAAAGCTTAGAATCAAAATACAGCACAGTAGCTCAAGGCCTCAGTTTAATATCTATACTTATCTGAGTGTAAATTGTGTCTTTCTCACAAAGTCAATTCATCCATAGTATATAAATATAATTGTACAAACCTCTTCACTTTCAAAGTAGTCCACAGAGTAATCAGGATTCACAACAAAGTAACGCTTCTTCCAGTTCTTCACCAATGCTCCTCTTTTGGTCAGGTATCCCATCTTCAAAGGGCCCTTAAAGCTATCCCACTAACAATAATGATAAGAAAGTTAATCAGGGCTTACTTTAAGCACAATTCATGGAAAAGTGATGATTGACAGAGCAAACATGTACACACATGTAATTAACTTTTGCCTTTAGAAGAGATTCACTAATAATAAATTGTACATTTTTACTCACTGATCGTTGCAAAAGCTGAAATGTTGGGTTTTCTTCTGCAAATGATTCAGCATCTATTTCTTTCAAGGTTGTCTTTGTGTATTCAACTCCATATGCCGTATTGTAAGCTATGGTGAATTCCTTAAGAAATTCTTCTGAGATTTCTAAAATTGCATGTAGATTAATAATGAAATCAATAATGGATTCTTTCTTATAGCTTTCCTAAATAAAAATTTCAAACCTCACACTTTTTCATCATTATGTTAAACTTAGTATTATAGTTCAGGACCTCATTATGCAGAGTTCATAATGGTAATTGAACTGAGTGGAGTGCAATTTGGTCTGAAATCACACACGTTATTTCAAAATCAAATTTGAAATCACAAGCACAATTTCAGACCAAAATTGCAGGACCCAAAGTTCAATTGCCACTTTATTAGATCCACTTTGAAATTGCACAATAATAGCCAAATTTGCCAAACAATGGCTTATTTGTCTTTCATTTTCCTGCAATGTGACTGGTCAGTTTAAAAAAGCCTTAAAAATCTGACTGGTTGTTTTGTTTTACTGTCCCATTCTCATTGGCTGAAAAAAAAGATGCGATTAAGAGCAAAAGAAAGCATGATTCATGAATAAATTACACCACTGAGAGCCAATCACATTGCAAGGATAGCCAGTGATTGCAAAACAGATTTAATAAAGGAGTAATGTGCTTGTAAATATCTTGAATATTTGAGATTCAGTATGTACACACTAATCTCCTGGACAGTATTCCACTCAGTCTAATTACATGTACCGATCACATACATTAGGGAAAGAAAGATTGCTCAATCCACTGGTCACTATAAAGCAATGTTATGGTACTGCTCTTCAATGGAATTTCAAAATGCAAAAACAACTATATACACCATAAATACGAAAAATATTGTAGTTAAAATATTCCATCATTCAATAACCAATTATTATACAAATGGATGGGGTCCAGTCCCCTACTACTGACAATTACGTAAACGTGAAAACAATCTTATCTGCCAATATCATTTCCTCCCGGATATATACCTGCCTAAATCCTTGTATGTCGAATTTCTACCAGTATTTGCCACAAATGGGAATGAATTAGAATTCCAGTTTAATGCTTAAAAAGCTTGTTGTTCAGTCTGAGTCTAGTAACTGCACAGTTTCACCAACTGAAAATAAGCTTACATGTAACTGAACAAGCGAGTGTTGTTTGCCAGTATCGATGTTGTTATTAGCTAACATGTTATTTTCATCACTCAGATGTGATATAAGCTTACTTTCATATTTGTACAGCTTATGATTAGGAAAAATAAATACCGCCTAGCTTCTATGGTTAAAACTGATTACCGTCGGGAGTTTTCAGCAGAACTTCAGATGAGATGGCCTTGACTCAATATGTAAGCCTAACCCGATTTGAATAGCTTACAAGCATTCTACCGTTTCATGACAATAGCAATTTATTGCCTTCGCAAAACTTGTGATGGCACTGACTGTTGCGTTGCCTGGCCCATTCATTATCCGTAGGCTCACACTGTGTAGCTGCTACGGTCACTCGATTAGTGCATTAACTATCATTGCCTGAACTTCACTTGTCATTCCCGAATTCCCATCACGATCACTAAAAGACACTGACACAAATGAAATTTACCTTCAATTTGCTGCTTCCTGTGTGAGTCAAGAGGAAGTAAATTACCCATATCCAAAACTTTGTGTTTCTTGCAAGAAACAACCTTTAGAGTCAAACGCAATAGAGTGTCGGAGAGCGGACGCTTGCGAAATCGACCTAACTGCCGGTTGGAGATCGGATTTATAGCTCACGCAAGCATTCCAAGGGGCGGAGCGGAAAACGCACTGAAACATCATTAAACGGAAGAGATCGTGCTACAAGAGATCCTTTTTTAGACACAGAGTATTGTTTTAGTGTTACATGACATGATATAATCTTGTAACGTGACCGCAAACGCGTCAATCTTGGGGTGCTCGGGAACAAGGGCGGGTGGGAGCAATGGGAACCTCGTTCTCTAGGTTGCGCCTCATCTAGATAGTCAGCGGCTGCAGCAAGAAGAAAAAAGACATTACATTTCATAATACACGACGGACTTATTGCTGAGCAAGATAACAAAGATGGCGGACGGCAATAAAGGAAATGCGCAAAACCCGACCGACCTAGATACAAACGAAGGTGATTCTAACGACGTCGAAGAAGCAGATGAGGTACATTTTATTCGTTTTGTTTCTTAAGGTTTACTTTCATTGTTTTTATTGTTACGTTTGAATCAGTGAAATAAATACATGTAGTATCAAAGCTCATCTTTACCTTGATAAGGAGATAAGCTAAGATTTGGGGTCTACCTCGGTGTGAAAACCTGTGTGGTTTTTCTTTGTTTTGTAGCTATTTTTATGGATAGGGTCTATTATGTTGACTTTTTTGTGTTCTTTGTTTTACATCACTGATGAGCGTTACAGGTAATTACGGCTCTTCGGGTAGAAGACACAGTACACTAAACAAAAGAACGCCGCTAAACAAACCTATTGTCTCCATTGTTTTCCTCGTTCTTTTGTCCTTTTGTCTTCTATTGTTGTACGTCAGCTGTGTCTTCTACACGAAGTAAGAGCCGTAATTACTTATAGTTCTATTACATCGTAGTTCATGATTGTATACATGAAAAAATTACTCAATTCTGATTGGCTGAGAGCAGTGCAGTTCAAGTGTAACACCGGTGCAAAAAGTGTAACACCAATGCAAATTACACATTTTAATTCTGGATTATGATTGGTTGAATCGAAAGACAATGGGAAATTTTCTTTCGAACAATAATGATGAAAATTTGTAAAAAAAAATTGAAAAAAGTTCTCGAATGAGAAAAATGGCTTTAAGAAAGATCTTCTGGCACTTCCTCAATGCAATTTTTCATGTTTTCGTGATTAATTAGTAATCATACAGTTTTTCTCATTCAATTTGGAATTAAATAATATAATACTTATAAGCTCTTCAAAAAGGTCTCAACTCCAAATTTAACTCGAAACCATATTATGATTACCAATACTGATGTATTTACTGATTTTTAGGCCATACCGTTTTAATCATTTATTTACGCATAGCAGGTCCACATCAGCTTTCGCTACCATCCCTCAACCTGCACTGTTAAATAAAGTATGAATGTACAGGTTCCTTTACCTCAAGGATGGACCAAGATTTGACTGTAGCCTTACATTATTTACATCTCAATGTTTCTTTTAATCAGGATTTGCAGGTTGACCTTGAACTAGGTGAATTAGATCTCACTTCTCAAGATGAATTTATTTTGGATGAAGTAGATGGTAAGTAATCCTAAACAGTGCTAGACTAAGTCCAAAAGTATATGGTAGTGCTTGATGCAAACTTAAGTAAACTTACATGTAGATTAGGTAAAAAAATCTGTATAATAAGCTCAAACTTACATTTTGCCTCCTCTTTATATATTAAGCTTACATGAAATGATAAAAAAAATGATTAAAAGTTGTTAACACCTCAGTGAATTAATGAACTTTGCAAGCCACAGAATTGAAACACTGATTTATATTAAAGCTGTGTTAATATCACACTTAATTATTCTTTGTACATCCTTCAGTACATATACAAGAAAATCTGGAAGACGAATTGGTTAAAGAAGCTCTAGAGAAAGTAAGTTAATTTAGTTACATGTATGACAAATATGTCGGAAAATTTACGTTCTAACTAACTGTATCAGGATTTTACACAGAAAAGACTAAAAGCACTGTCCAAGGAATGTACATACAGATTCAAACAGGTTTCTGGGGAATACATTTGACATGTACCTCATTGATGTACCACTTATCTTCAAGCTGAAAAGATGTGAATAAAATTGTATCTTTTTATAAATTTGTCAGATGGCTGAAGGTACATGTAATGGTCAGTACTAACCTGGAATTTTCCTGTGTATGAAATTCTGACTTCAAAGTCAGGGGTTTTGAAGAGGTTTTGGGTAATGTGTGGGTTTGGTGTGGGTTTGGCATGACTTTGGAATCAGAGATTTTTGTTTAGCCGATGAAAAAGATACCTTAAAAAGCCATTTTCTTGACCTTTCAAATGAATATGAATTTGTATATGTTCCGAGATGAATTTCTAGTGAAAACAAATGATTTTTGAGGAGCGGTGGTTTTTTAATTTATTTGCAGGAAAACGGCCGGCGAAAAGGAGTTAAAACATTACTTTCGTTTTAGCCCACCCATTTCAAAATGTTTTGACAGTTCTGCTAGCATAGATATAGTACACTTACAAATGCTTTGAAACTGCCCACAATCGTGTATCCAGCTCAAAAATAGTACATCCCAGTCTTTGATTTAAATCAATAAAAGCACACAAATATTACATACAATTTTATACACCAACCTCTGGTCTTATTTGTCAGGGAGTTGACTTAAGGCAGTACTCAAGGCAAATTGAAGGTGACTTACATGAAGTGGAAAATGCATCCATTCTGGACTGTATCCTTTACCTTTAATAGTTACCACCTGCTTAGACTGAGTATGACCGCATGACATGTATGGGTGTTCAAATTGATTAATTTTGTTATTATAAAATTTAGGGTTACAGCTTGTTTGGCATGAAATTACAAGAGATGGTTTTAAAACATTATTTTGAAAGTCTGTGCAAAAACTAAATTTTCAGAGGGATTGGGTGGGGGTTTCAAACCAAAAAACCCTCTGTGGATGGGTCAGTGGTATTTATTTTTGTGTGCCATAGAGATAAAAATTTTATTTCACATTAATGGCCAAGCAGGGGTTGCCTTGCATTATAAGTGCCAGGTGTCAGTTGATCTGCAGAGTGCCTGACAATATTGTTCATTTTTTGCAGCCAGAACATTTTCATCATTCCAGTGGCTGCGTAATATCATACAGGTCAACAATATACGCCTTACAATTATTTAAATACTTAAAAGGAGTGAGTGTTTTTTCTCTTGACCGCGATGTAAAAGATATCAAAGAGAGTGAAAATATTGCAAGTCTCCACAATCAGATTGCCTCCTGTGATACTATACTTGAGGTAGGCTGTTTTAATCCACAACCTTTAATTGTCAACTATAGCTTATTACAACAACACCATAGTCAGGAAGCAAGAATGTGTTGTGGAATTAGTAAAAAAAATTAGCAGAGGAAGAGGAAATCCTTTGTTAACTGAGGAAATACACCATTGAATGAATGAATCATTGAGAATTTCTATGACTTCCTACACGGAGAGCAGTGATGAGCTGCTACATGTACAAACATTTACATATGCAGACTGAAGTGAAAATTAAAGTAATGAATTACAAGTGACACAGATGGTCTTATCGTAAACACAGAATTAGCAGAAAATGGGTAAATATTTTTATTGTCTATTAGTAAGTAACCTTTTTGTACTCACCAGTCTACACATCAGGGTGTGACTCCTGTTCAAGGGCCTTCCAGTTCATTCAGCCATATTGTACCCTCTCATGCATTACAAGGCTTGCACATCTTTATTTGATAATCCATTATCAGTTATGTAATAAATTCTTCCTCTAATTCAACAGAGTATGGAAAAAATGCTCACAAGTTTCCAGGTATGCATTTTATATATGGTGAAATACCACTTTTTGGTCACCTTGTTATTATGGTCACTTTGTGTTTTCCTGACACGATGCACATACATTTTCTTACATAATAAAACATAAAGTCTGCATGTGAGCTGAGTGGCCCATCAGGCTGGCACTTATTTTGCCTTGAGTAGCATGAATTGACTCTGATTATTTCTACACCCTCCAGTATTTAATGCTAGTCCATTTGATTGCAATGAAGGAGCCCTCTTTTTATTCACAGATGCTGCTGTGCCTTTTCATCTTTATTGTATTTAATTTATTTATTTATTAATATTTATTTTAATATTTATTTATTTATTTTTTTATTTCTATTTCGTTTTTCATATTTGATGATTGTTAAAATTTAGCATTTTATACATACAGCAGAGTGGTACACATTGTCCTACTGACTGTTGTCTGGCTGAAGCATGATGAGTGCCATTGATGTGCACGGTAGGTCGATGTTAACCATCTGACTGTTTTTTACTCTTCGTCTGTTTATCAGGAAGATCTTGGTAGCATAAGTTCTCAAATCCAAACTCTTCAAGAGCAGTCTTTGTCAATGAACATCAAACTGAAAAACAGACAGGTTAGTAAGAAATGTCATTGATTTCTCACTTCACAATACCTTTCAGACAGAATACAGTGTAGAAGCAAGTTTACACAAACGGAAATTACTGTCAGTGGTTTCCATGCCACTTACCACAGAGAGCCACATAATAATGGACCTGTCTAATGTTCACAATTTACTGGTTAATTTCATAGCCTATCATTACATGTACGTGTAGGTGTTCTCAGGCTGAACAACCAAACCTTATTTAATAATATTAGTGGTGGCAAAAAATTTAAGTTTGGATAAAAATGTCTTTTTATTTGTATAAATTAAGGAGCTCCTTGTTCTCTTCGTTCTCTCTTCCTCTTTTCTCGTTCCCTACCTTTCCTTTACTTAACTTTTCTTCTGTTCCTTTTCCTTCCCTTCATTTTCGCACTTTCCAATTCTCCTCTAGTCTCTTCGCTTCCCTCGCATTCCTTCTGTTTACTCCATTATTTTTTCTTGTTTTGTTTTTGTTTTTGTTTTTCATTCTTTTTATTTCGTCGTTTGCCTCCCTTCAGGCTGTCAGGGGTGAGTTGAGTCAGTTTGTGGACGAAATGATGATCACAGACTCCATGGTGAAGTAAATATTACACTTGCTGTTCTTCATTACTATTTGTGAACTTAAACTAGCTCCTGCTAAACTGTTTCCGTTTGCAAATTCGCCGATATTTTTGTGAAGCAGAGGTTTTCAAATTTTCATTTCCAGCAAATGTTGATAGAAAAAAATTACTGAATTAACTCATGCCAATGCGCGTCGGCGTCCACATTTTATTATCATCGACTTCACACTTTCTCCATTATTTGTAGCTTTTCTTTTCTTGAAAATCCGCTAGACTAACAAAAAATCGTTGACGAGTTTAAGTGGACGTCACCACAATCTCCGACAAAAATCAAGGCTAAAAAGGCTGGTTTAATTATTGCTTAATGCACATTTAGTAGTTGCTAAAAAAGGTTTGCTTGGCGTCGTTTTGGTATGAAAGTTAGTCTCACTCACTGTTTCCTTTGACACTGGGAGCTACAGTAACTGTCACATTCTCTTTAGCTTTTTGTCTTGAGTCTTGATTCTCGAAAATGCGAGATAATCATTAAACCGGAAATCTTTAGGTTATGCGCTCTCGATGTGTTTGCTTTGAGAAATCCTGTGTGATGGTGGCGTCATGTGAACTTGTCAATCTATGTGCTTGCTTTGTACAAATAGGCGTTCTTCGGTTTCAAAATACAAGAACGATATATATTTAAAAAGCTGTTGGAAAACCCATAGAACAGGAATGAAGTTCCCTAACAAGTGTAGGCTAAAAATAGTATCAGTAGTAATATTAAATATTTAATTAAAAAAGATTTTAAAAAAATAAACTAAATATATAAAAAAAATTAAAAAGTAAAAAAAAAGTGTAAGATCAGTCATGGTGATCGATCTGAAGACAAAGCAGCTTTAACTCTTGTTTGGACTTAGAAACTGAGTCTTTTTTTTTATTTTTATTCTTAAGGTGTATACAAAGACTGTTTGCTTTCGGGGGGGGCAGGTTTACGCGTGTCGTCATTGAAATTCTCGTCTCGTTTTTCTAATCTCGAATAGCCTCGAGTCTTAATTGACTCTCAAAGATCCGACGTAACCATTTGAACTGGGAACCTGCCGTTATGGGTGATCTGTGCTTCGAGAAATCGTGAGCGACTTTAGATACAGTCTCTAGCTTCAAACCGTTAGCTCTCTTATGGGTGGGTTTGCGATCAATATAATTATATTTCAGAACCTGATTTGCACCAATATGCACGGGCAGTATGTTGACTCTCTTCTTGTGGAGTGCGTTACAGTGCGTTACAACTAGGACTAGTTAGGTCAAGCACCATGGCAGCTTTCGTTACATAATTTAAATAACACCTGAGACTACGTGTGTCATGCTGAACACTCTCGTCTCGTTTCTCGAATCGTGTTTGGAATCACTAGTAGTCTCAGGTCTTGATTTTCGATGATCCAGATAATAATCAAACTGGTAATCTCTCCGTTTTGTGCTTTTATACTCGTGTGCTTCGAGAAATCCTGTTCGGTTTAAGCTTCAAACTGGTGGCTGTCGTGCGAACGAACTTGCGAATAGAACCTGTGAGCTTGATTTGCGCTAATACGCGTTCCGAAATGCACGGACGATATTTATATTCTCTTGGATAGGAAACATTAAAACAAAGTCTAAATGGTTATGTATACAAAGTCTGTTTGCTTTTGGTGGCGCAGATTGTTCAACTTCAAGGCCACTGTAAATCATGACGGTTTTCGTGACATCAAGCGAGCACGTGTGGCCTCCTGTATTCATTGAAGTTTGAAGTTTAATTTTACAACGTGTGGAAAATTACCCGAATTTCGCTTCATTTGATTTTTTTTAACGTATTGTGGTGTGTTATTCTGTTCTACAATGTACCTAACGAAGCGGAGCATGATTTATTAATTAGATCGTGATTCCTTTTTTGTCAATATTAACTTAGTGTAACTTCCTGTGATGTTAAATGCTAAGTCAACATACGGAACTAACTGAACAAAGACGATTCTGAATCGGATGGAAACACGTAGCTGCTTTCATCCGACCAAGATGAGAAATATCTAAAGTGCTAAGAGCTCGAGTAAGCCTTTGTCACATGCGAATAAAAGGGAATAGCAGATATTAAGTGACTTGAAATCCTGGTTTTGCTTTTAGATTTTACCTTAACAGGCTGAAACGTGTCAAACTAACGAATCATTTAGGACGTGACGGAGTTGCTTGTTGAATTAAGAGATGTTATAAAAAGGTTTGGCTATATGTACATGCAACTTCTGTCGTCCTGTCTGTCAGCAAAGTGCTTATACCATGTTCAATTTGTCTAAACCAAACGACGATTTTTATCTCACATTAATCGACGACAAAGCGTTCTGGCAGAGTTTAGCTGTGATTGGATTTATCCTAGGGATCGTTATCATCCTAGGAAACGCGACTCTGCTTTACGTAACGTTCAAGGACCCTCGTAAATCAATTCGTGTGTTGCCGCCGGTCCTGCTGATCACGAATTTAAGCGCGTCTGATTTCCTACTGGGTTTGCTGAACGTTTTTCTGGTGGCTTTGAGAGACGCATACCGATCAAGTCTTGTGCATATGCCGTTCGTGGAAGAATTTAAGGCGGTTATGTACACCGTTCTCAGCGCAACTCTGTTTGTGAGCAGTTACTCCATAATAGCCTTGTCGATTACTTGTTATATAGCCATCAGCAGGCCAGTGGAGTACAAATCCATCATCACGAGAAGGCGTCTCAAGATTTATATAGCTGTGTTGTGGCTGATATCCATAGTGATGTGTGGTATTCCAGTGACCAGTATACCAGAGAGGACATACACGTTGATTTATCTTCACACTCACACCTCACTTCCCGCCATCTTACTGACGCTGATCTATTTGAAGATATTTCGTGCTCTTGCGAGGCGAACGCGCGAACTTCAACACGACAGATACGACTCGATTGCGAGTCACGCACTGGTACGGGAACGAAGAATGGTGTTTGCAATTATCATCGTTCTGACGCTGTTCTACATCACGTACATACCACAATACGTGACTCTTCATCTGTTGTACTTTTGCAAGGCCTGTCAACGGTCGATAACTTTCCACAAGATCGATGTCGCGCTTTCTAGATTTCTGTACATTAATTCTGCCATTAATCCTTTTATCTACGCATGGAGAATTCCTAAGTATCGCCGAGCATTTTATGACTGCTTGCAGAGTTTTTTTGGTAAAGGAAAAGTGACGGCTTGGCGCGGATCAGTTGTTTCCTGCGCAAACCGAAGACAAAGTGTCCTAAATGCTCCAGGTGCCCGGGAGGGCCTGGTGATAGTTTGTCGGAGCAAGAAAAGGACTCCGAGTTAGCCTACGAGCAGACTGACGTTGCAGCACGGGTGAGACTTGAAGCACAACCGCGCGCGAAATCGAGCGGCCAAGCACCTCTTCACCAGACTCCTTCCTGCCGGATCGCTTTGCTCTTCGTCGCTCGCGCGCGAGACTCAAAGGTAGTCTTGCTCGCCGGCCAACTCCGAGTGAACAAAGTGTATTATCAAGGAACTGGGGACGTTGATTTAAATAAGACACATTGTCACGCCATGTTCAAGTGACCCCCATGGATGTAGTCGACTTCGCAATCTTAGCAGCTTCAAATACCACTTTAAAAAAAGTTCTTGTTATTTTCAATTCATATTATTGCTTTCAATTGAATGACAGCAGAGTTAATCTGTGCCCGAAACACTTCATGTGTAAAATGCTAATTTTCTTCACTCCCACCGCGTTTATGGACATAATACTTAACTGCTACAGCGCAGAAAATTAGAGTTCTCTGGCACTCAAAAAAATGCCAGGAACAAAATACTGTAAACAATTATTGCACTACAAACTTAAAGTTGTATTTTGTCATATTGTAAATGTAACTGAAAGCGCGGAGCTGTATTAGTTAAATAAACGTGCTGATAAACAAACCTAATGTAACGCTATTGTGTGTTCGGAAATCGATAGGCAGAAAATATGTAAATGGGGCACGGTTTGTCATGTTACCGAGTGACTCACTTTGTTTAGACCAGAGCTCTCTTGAGATTCGAGACTAGCATTTTTATGTTACGTCTTCTTCGATTGTTTCACCATAATCGAATTCCAAATTTGAAGAGACCGTCTTAACTACAGTTAGCTTGAACTTCCCGAACTAACACACTTTACATTAACTGGATGCCGGCTAAAAGCGAATTTATCTAGTGATGTATTGAAAGACTTTTAGAGACGTAGCAATGCTCTGTTATAAGTGTATTTAATTTATTTCTGTAAAAGGTTTTCACTTAAATTTTGAAAATCTTACAAATTCGCGCGGAATTACATATGATCACAGTTGGTTTTCCTCGAAGTTTGCTGTATTTCTATCTTGTCAAAACAATGATCCTTGGGAGAGGGTCGAGACAAGGTTTTGTAAATGTTCTAACTCAATTCATTTTTGCAATACTTCTCCAAAATTAATAAGCCTTTTTTTCCACGGCAGGAAGAAACAGGCATCTTTTAATTGAAACGGTCTTTTCTTTCTCGTGCCTTAGGCACATCTGTGAAACGCCAGTGACAGAACAGACCTTCATAGAACAGCTGCACGAGTTGCACCACAAGATCGACTTTGCTAAAGAGCAGTCTTTTAGAGGGGCTCTGTCTGTCAGTGATGTCGGAGATGTGTTAGAGAAGCTGAAAGTCAAGGTAATGTAGCGGGCTACATGATCGAAGTTCTCATTACAGTCGAACAGTGGAATACGACGTGGAAACGGTTGAAGAGATTTAAATGGTAGTGAAACGGGTTTTGTCGCGTTGAGACGGGTTAAATGAGTCGCTTCTATTTATTTCTACTGGTTGATTTGTTTGTCGGAAATGTTGACCTTTGTGAAAACTTTGGTCACGTTTAAAAGAAATTACTCCCAGTGGGGCTTATCAGGGCCAATGAAAACAAACAATGAAACAAGTCACACTGATAAACATTACTGGTTAAAAATCCCAACTGGCAGGAGACAGACCAGTTGGACAAACATGGCTGGCAAAGTGAACTCAGGACTGCCGCAGAAAACTCCAGCTAAGTTGTCAGAGAGGGCCTTGAACCCGACACACTCGGATTTCAAGGCCGGCGTCCTAACCAGTCGGCCACGCTGTCTCCGAGTTTTATGAGGATGTGGAAACCGTCCTCGTTTAGTTCGGCCTCTGTGTGTTCTTTGCGTATTCAAACAGTTGATGGGCAGATGGGATTATTTTTCACAAAACTAAGATGGGTAAGCAATATCGAACAATCCTTTCAACCAACAGAAAACGGCTCCTCAAAAAAAAGCAAGGAACGGAAATCTAACTTTGGAGCGGTTTTCACTTGAGCGTAGATTTAGTTTATTTTGTTTCTACATTTAATGATTGCCCAAAAAGTCATACACCACTTTATTAACCAGACAGAAGTTAAACCAAAACCAATCGTGACTCGCTCGCCACGTTTTCCCGCGTACCAGCCACACGTATTTGTCTCTAGATGTGATTGGCTAAGAGGATTCTTTGCGTCATGCATTTGTGATTGGTCAAAGAGATAACTTTGGTTTTGGTTTTTGCGGCACTTCATGAGCCTAACAGCCTATCAAAACACCGATAAAGCGTCACGTGCATGAGCTTTATATCCGATAAAACACTCCTCGTTAGTATTCTTTATTTAAGAAATAGAGAACATGTACCGTGTTTGTATCGAGTTATATAAACACGAGTGGAAGTTTGGGAGAACTCGAAAAAACTGTGGAAACACTTGCCTGCGGCTCGTGTTCCCACAGCATTTCTCGTTCTCCCAAACTTCCACTCGTGTTTATATAACTCGATACAAACACGGTACATGTTTTCTATTTCTTTTAGAAAACACCGCGACGAGAAAAAGGAAAACAACTTGTTAACTTTGATTATCAAAATGTAAATTCTCTTTGTTCGCGCCATCACTACATCAACAGCACGGGCTAGTTCTGTGTTTCCATCGAGTTATACAAACACGATTATGAACCAATCAGCGCGCGTGCTTTCTTAGGACTGTTTTCTAAATAAAGAATACTGATAAGGCATAGCTTGTTTTTCTTGTGTGCTAATATCTTCCCCCCACAATTTGAACCTTTTTATCGGGTCTAAAACCACTCGGCTACGCCTCGTGGTTTAAAACCCGATAAAACACTCCTGCTCGTTTTTTAAACATTACTTAACTGTTCAAACGCGACATAACACAGTTGGCTTCGATTGAATTGATTGGTTCTAGCTGAACGCAAACTTGTTAAGTAAGTAAAGAAGACCCGTTATTTTTTTCAGGGTTAACTATGTCATCTCTGTAAATAAAGCTGCTCCGTGCTGAAAGTAGAAAAAAAATTGCATTAAATTGTTAACTTATTGATTTTTGCTATTTGTTACTTGGACTCCAAATTAAAAGAAATGAGAGCTTGCGATCGAATTATTAGAGCTTTCTAATAGTACACTATTTCTTTTTATTTTCAGGCTGTACAGAAGATCAGAGACTATGTCTTACAGAGAATTTATCAATTTCGTCGCCCAATGACCAATTATCAGATTCCACAAAATGCCTTGCTTAAGTTTAGGTATATTCTCCAGTTTTAATTTACTTTTGTGCAGATTACTGAAAAGTTAAGGAATGTCGTTTAGGTTGATCAAGTATTTCTTACTGTAATGTCTTTGCTTGTACCACTATAACTATTATTAGCAACACAAGTTCAACTACACTTTGAAAAAAATGTAACCACTTGTTATCCGCCTTCTTTCAGGTACTTTAATGAATTTCTAATGGCACATCATCGTCAAGTTGCCAGAGAAATCAAAGATGAATACATCGACACAATGAGCAAGATTTATTTCTCCTATTTCAAAACGTACATCTCCAAGCTTCTCAAGCTACAGGCAAGGAAATTGCAATATATTTTGTTTTTTTGTCAGTGGACCAATAGACCAATTTCGATATATTTAAATTCAGTCTGAAACAATAGACCTCAGACAAACTCTGCATTTATTCCTCAGAGCTTCGTACTGAGGTCTATTGTCTTAGGCTGAATTGTAAAATATCGAAACTGGTCTGTTGTCAATCACAGAATCTCATCAGCATTTACCAGCACACTTCATGTAACAAAACAACCTCTGTAACAAAACTCGCGGGCTCAGGCATTCTACGCCGAGGCCAGATTGATGCTGTCACGTGCCAACAAACTCAAGATCTCATTGGCATCTCCACAATATCATGTATGAAAAGTAAGTTTAAGAAACCACGACGGCGACGCCGAGGACAACGTCGATCACAAAATGGTTTTATATTTTACCTTCGAATCTCGCGATACCCTGAACTCATTTAGTTTGTTTCTTACTGTCAAAATTATCTCGAAATTGAATATGGAACGCAGCGTTAAATTCGAAATATAAATTTGAAAAATTAGCGGTAGTGGTTCACGTTCTCCAGACAACGCAGCGTTTGGTCATTTCACGCTGTCTTTTTGCAGAGGACGGCAAAGAAATGTACCAAGATAAGATAAGATAAGATAAGATAAGAACTTTATTACTGTGTCAAAATCTCTAGCGTACAACGTACGTGCGCTAATTGGGGACACCCAACTACCTAAGCTAGAATTACTTTAAAAATTACAAAATGCGAAAATTTATATGTATGTATGTGTATTTTCATGTTTAAAAAGATTGGCCATTGTTCTGCTCATTAAACCTTTTGTTTAGCGACGTTGCCATTGCAGTCCTGGTTTTCTTTAACTCCCTAATGAGAAACAAGTCTGCATACGAGCCAAGTGGCCTATCAGGCAGGCGCTTATCTTTGATTTCCGTTAGCATAAAGCGACTAGAAGTCACTCTACTCCCCCATGAATGGGATGGCGATGCCTTGCCACTGCGTTACATCGTCGATTCGGAACCCACTTGTACACCTAGGGGCAGAGAGGCACTGTGTCAATAATGAGTCTTGCCCAAGAAACACAACACAATGTCCCCGGCCAGAGCTCAAACCTGGACCACACGAGTGCTCTAATCATGAGGCCACCGAAGTAATTTGAAAGGTAGATTATTAGGATCTGATTATCATTAACTACCTTGGCTCTATCTCCTTTTCTTTAAACAGTTTGAAGAGCTAGCGGATAGAGACGACCTTATGGGAATAGAAGACAATGCAAAGAGAGATATCCTTTAACGAATTCGTAATTTCCAGCTATCAGGCTCTCTCAGGTCAAAGGCAGCGAACGACGGGAGAATGGAGGAAAGAAAAAACAATAAGGCAATTCCTCCCCCTCCCCCAGAGTCAGTTTTGTGTAACAACAGGGAGACTACGGCCTTGTTGGCCTGAATTATTAAGGAGGTTGCTATGAGAGGTCTGTGTCCGACATATCTTGTAAATCAAGGTTTAGCTGTTAGATTCCTTAATTCCTGTCACGTATCTTCTCTGGAAAAGTTGCCTTGAAAAACCGTTCGACAATTTTTACACTGGGAAGCCGTGGCAGTGTTCTAACATCTGAGTTAGAAGAACCCGTTATTGTCCCTCATGCAGCACAAAAAAGCGAAAAAAAGGTAAGGGGTTTCAATTAATCTATTCATTGCAGCCTTCACATTTTCAATATGAAACGGATGTATCTCCCAACGACGAAACTGCAATTACGCGTTTCGTTCGCTGATCCTAGTGACTGGTTCAACAGGCTCCGGCTTGCAATATGTTTAGCCAGTGAGAATGGAGATGTGTTTTTGTCCAATCACGTGCAAAATCAGTAGAGCTGTTTCCCGCGCTTTTGCGTTCTTTGTTAACTCTTTGTTTCTACAACAGTAATGACGGTTCCTCTGTTTAACTGAATTTGATTTAGATAGTTTTGCCTTAGAGGTTAACAAGTCGTTAGCAATTTTATCCTGTTACACCCCTGCGTAAAGCTACTGTAAGTTGTATAAAAGGGAACGATGAGTTAATTATTTTTATTCTTTCTTGTTTTACAGTACTCGTTTGAAAGTCTGTTTCGCAGTATGCACTTCACACTATTGGATAACAGCTGTAGAGAATACTTATTTTTAGCTGATTTCTTCATGGTTGAAAAGAACGCAGCAAAGGATCTGTTTACAGCAGTGTTCGGTAAAACACTATCGTTATTTCTGGTGAGTCTTATGGGTGTAGTAAAATGCCTTGCAACATTTATGTCTGTGAATGAAATCCTGTGTTCGAAAATGGCGCTCCTTCCATCCCCACCCCCCATCTCTGTTCAGTACCACTGGCCTACATTTTGCTCTCACCAACTCTCCTAAATCTGGGCCTATGCCACTAACCAGCATCAGAGCCCGAGGTAAATATAGTCCAATTTCTGAGTTCTCACTCCCCTGATCTATTTTGGCGTTGACCCCAGGTGGGAGAACAGAGAGTCAAGGATAAATTGCGCACTTATGTCCAGGTTTGAACGCAAGTATTGTGTAATTAGTTGTTCATATTTGACATATTACTTCATGTTTGACAGAATTGTGTGCGTTTTTGTGACTTTTACCATTGAGGACACTTTGTCATGCTTATCATAAGGAATTTGAATCTCGTTAGCTTTCATTCCTGGACATATCTGAAATTGCGTGCCTATGGGCGCACGCGCTGATTTAAATCCTGGCCACTTTACTCTTGCCTGAGTCAACCCGTATATAGCCCCCGGAAGGTAGAGGTCAGGAAGTGGACCAGGGTGGAGACAGTTGAGATTGGGCTGACTCAAACAATCTTTTAATTTGACGCCGCAGAAACAAATGGACACGTATCTTGAGAGTTGTTTTGATGCCATTGGAATCTTCCTGTGCATTCACATAGTTCATCGATACAGAATACTAATGCACAAGAGAAGTGTTCCTGCACTGGACAAGTGAGTTCTATTTCTCTAGGAATTCGGGTTCTCTGAAAACGTTTATCGCGCTTTAAAGTGACGAAACTTTCGTTTTTCTTGCCCTGCTAGCTTTTCATCCCTCTATGATATCTTCTTTTTATACCCAAATTAAGGGGAGTGGGGGCGGGTCCCTCCCTTTGTTCCGCCACTAATATTAGTAGATCGTTAACTTGTTTTGAAAAGTAAAGTTTAAGCTTAGAGAACTGTTGGAGACAAAGGAATTTTTGATAAGTGAATAAAGATGGTGAATTTTAAGCTCGGTAATGAAATGTGAAAAGTGAACTGAGCAGCACGACACGAGCGTGGGACAAAGAACAAAATCTGAAAGGAATCGAACCCGCTACGCGAGCTCATGGAGAACAAGGGTGTGACAGACGTCCTGCATACTGTTAGGATCAGCACTGCCGAAGTCATCATGAGTATTCATAACTGAATTAAGGCGGTGAATTTTAAGCTCGGTACTGAACCTAGCAGGACACCTGTCACATATGAACTCAGTTAAATGACCTCGCCTTCTCTGTGACGCACGATAATCATACAGAAGTGCTGTACATTTTCGGTTGTTTATCCTAGATACTGGGATACAGTGTTGGAGATGTCCTGGCCTCGATTTACCTATGTAGTGGAGTTAAATGTTGATAGTGTTCGGAACACAGATCCGCAGAAACTTGGGGTTATTGATATTAGACCCCATTATGTAAGTACTAACTCCTTTTTATTTGGCATTTTTATTCACTTGCTTCGTTAACAAACATGCTTGTCAAACTTGGTTCGTTTTTATGAGGTCAATCGCGTTTATAGCCGGGTGCCCTCCACAAAAAAAATTCGTACCAGCGTTGATTTTAGGAAAACTACCTATACCCACATATCAATATCAAGGTTATAAACTCGGAAAAAATATGCAACGTTTTGGCCGTGCCTTTGATGAGAAGAAAGAAGCCGGAAAACGGAAAACGACCGATTGTCCGCCATTCTCGCGAATTAATCGGTTATCAAACGCAAGCAGCAATGTTTAAGAAGTACAGTGTCAATCAGCAGGCATCAATCTCCAAAGTGTGCGGGAATTCCAGGGCAATAATAGTATAATAGTCAAGTTCTCCTTGTTGAAGTTCACCATCCGATGTAAGAGTACAGATATGAGTACGCACGATCCCTTGCTGCTGTTGTTCAAAGTTTTCTTTTCTTCGAGAAATTCTGCTTTTGCCTTCTACTTAGGTCCTGGCTTCGATTTTTTCGTTGTGCAAGGACTTTTCTCTTCCTTTTTTTAGCACGTTTCATGACCTCAGTGAGGAGTGGTAGGTAGCATGGAAGAAAGAATTAATTCGAGAACACAACTGAGTAAAAACGTGTAAACCCAAAAACGCTAATAAGGCCCTTGTAATAAGAGCCACTAGAAGAAGCCGTTTCGAACACTGAAAAAGTCGTTGCGCTATAAGGATTATGACACCTAACTGTTGTACTAACTTTTATTAAAAAATCCTTTTCTAAATACCTCGCGCACGTTTTAAGATTTTACTTTTGTTTTCTGGGGAATGTTTGATTTTATAGCGACCTTCTTGTTTTGGTGACTTAAAAAAAAATTCGACGAGAGTAGCACTCTCAAGTTATTGTGTAACCTCAAGAGTGGCTCCTATTAAATTCGACTTAATTGTTAATTTTAAAACACAGACACACGTACATATTGTGTACCCATTTTTGTTGTTGTTGGCACTGAGCGTTCAAGACACCACTACAGTGGTTATATATATATTCGTTTTGGCAATGTTTAAACCCTCTTTTTTAACATGGGATACTTACCGACAATGTTTTAAAGATTAGGTGCCATCTTTAAGATTTCAACGCCGATTTAGGTCTTAGCTATTGAAGTTTCGATCTTTAACCCTTCCTCAGAGATTAAAGTAGGTGAGAGTGAGGTGTAAAGTATCTTGGGCGGAAACACACCTTCTAAAAAATAATGTTTTCTTTCGAACCTGTTCTTTCGATCAATTCTCTTATTTGTCTTCCAGATAACTCGTCGATATGCAGAGTTTTCTGCCGCCATTGTTAGCTTGAACGAAAGTTTTCCGGATGAAAAGGTACTGCCTTTGTCACCTGAGAGGTTGAAAAGAATGTTTTCTGATCTGAACTGGTGTTTTTCCATTTTCTCAGGTTAACAAAGTTCTCGCCGCTTTACAAGTTGAGGTTGAGAACTTCATCTTACGAATGGCGGCAGAGTTTCCTCTTCGGAAGGAGCAGCTAATCTTCCTTATAAACAATTACGATATGATGTTGGCTGTTTTAATGGTAAGTATGCGAAAACACACCAAAGTCGATTAGTGTCGCATTGAGGTCTTTCTTTAGCAAAGTAATCGCAGGGTGCAGCAAAAAAAAAGAAAAAGAAGACATTCAATCCATTCAAATATCGAAAAAAGTGGGATCGAGACAAGCCAAGTTAGTGTTTTTAGTGGGACAGATAGAAATACTTCAATTTAATAAAGAAACAGGTCTTCTTCTATTTTGTTGGGAGGGGGTGGGTCGCTTGGAGTGGTTTTGGGCCTTAAACATCGAAGCGTTCTTTGACCACGTTTACAGACCTATATGTTTTTTTTACTGCATTCAGGAAAGAACATCAGAAGATTCTAAAGAGGCAGAAAGTTTCCAACAGTTACTCACAGCCAGAATACAGGAGTTTGTTGAAGAGGTGCGTCATTGTGCGTACCCTGACAGTCTCAACACACAAATTCTTCTTACTGTTCTATGTGCATTTCTTTTAATACTACTTGGGAGAATTTGAAGTCATGATTGACAATTGCAGTTACAAAAGAATTCAGGCTTAACGGATTTTTGTTTTGTGTATGACTGTGATGATCACTGATGTCTTTTTCCGCAGCTCCGACTATTGCATTTCTAGCTTTTTGATTGGCTAAAAAACTCCGACTATGAGCCATTAAAGTTCACCACTAAATTTTCTCCGATTCTTATTGGTTTAAATTGATCACGTGACGCGATAGTGTTCATCCGTGGAGGGCCACTATCAGCCCATAGTGCTCGTCCGCCGAAAATACCCGGATGGATAGTAGTCGTCCGTGAAACTTTTTCTGTAAACAAGCGGCTTTCGTAGAAAATAGACAACTGAAATTGTATTAAGCGGGTTTTGTCTGTTTTTTTCCAAATTGAATATTTGGCTTTCACGGCTTTCGTCTCAAAATCTTCACAATAATTCAATTGACTTCTAACTTATTTTTGAACTAGCGTGCGGAAGAAAGTTTAGTGGTGAACAATAAAGACAATAGAGTGTTTATGTCTCGAAACTATCGGTCTGATAGTTGTCCCTTGGAAATTTGATGTTCTTAAAACTAGCATATTTGCCCTCGAAGCTTCGCTTCTCGGGCAAATATTTGTTTTAAGAACATCAAATTTCCGCGGGGCAACTATCAGCCGATAGTTCCTCGACGGAAACACTCTATTGTTTAAACAGTCCGAGTTTTACGTCATATGGAAAATAGTGCGCTAAAAGTCTAAAATTTTTCGCTTTGTAAAATTGTGGAAATAAAAATTGGCGGCAAAACCGATGGAAAAACATTGGGATCAAAACATCCCAGTCTTCCCGCCAAATTCTAGCGTGGGGGCTGACTCACTCTCTGTGATGGTTCACTCGGACGAAGACCTTGTATCCGATAGTGAGGGCTTGGATACGGCTTTAAAGCCACCAGTACGGGCTAATGAGCCACCAGTTCGGGCTAATGAGCCACCAACCGAGGTTTCTGAATCTCAAATCGGGGCTAATAAACCCCCAGATGAAGTCGTGAAGCGGCCAAACGGGCCAAATGTGTCTGCAAATGGCGGTGACC
>CM042748.1:21878799-21898730 GCA_022496165.2 Catalaphyllia jardinei
CCCCCCCCCCCCCCCCCCCCCCCCCCCCCCCCCCCCCCCCCCCCCCCCCCCCCCCCCCCCCCCCCCCCCCCCCCCCCCCCCCCCCCCCCCCCCCCCCCCCCCCCCCCCCCCCCCCCCCCCCCCCCCCCCCCCCCCCCCCCCCCCCCCCCCCCCCCCCCCCCCCCCCCCCCCCCCGTCCGGTCGTCCGGGACAAGTAGATTTTCCCTTCGGGCAAGTAACTTTCTTTCCTTCCTTGCCCGACGGGCAAGGACCCAGGCAGGCCGTTCGCCGACTAAATTTTTGAAAACGATTTTGAGAAGAAAAGGTAAGCTTTAAGCTCAAGGGTAATCAAGTTTTTAAAGTGAAGCTTGACGAAAATTACAATTTATAGCGTTGTTTTGTTGATTGCGTGACGCGCGCACACGGCTCAGAAGTGGTTGCCTAGCACGTGATCAATATCTGCCCCGATCAAATTTCTTTTCGGGACAAAAATAGCCGCGTTGGGAAAGAAAACGCTGTGTTTATTTCTTAATTTTAGCAATTTTCTGCGAGCATTTTTTAGTTTCTCTGTACAAAACTTAGCTCAACTACGATATAGTTATTAAAACTGTAGAAATTGTGCGCGAAAACTGAGAAGTCGCATATTTCTACCGCCAAAACGAAGCCAGCATTTTGGATGCTGAAATCCAGGTAAATCTCTCTGTTTTCGGCGAAACATGCAAGTTGGCTCCGCCGCGTGAAATGAAAAGTGTTAAATTGTTAAAAAGAAATGGATAAGTAAGTCAAAAAAATACTTCTAGAGTTCTTGAAAGATGAGTTAGAATTGTGTTTCTTTTAAACGAAGACGTTTTCCCTCGACTGAAACTATTTTTCATCGGTGTCTAAATGCCCGGCAGCCGGGTAAGGTCTTAAATGGACTAACTGCCCGGCAGTCAGAAATATTCACCGAATTCATCGAATGTAAAGCCAAAATAATTTTTAGGGTCGCTTGACATTTCTTAAGATTTACCAAATACTTTCAATAGGTTTGATTGAGGATTTCAGTCGGAATTCGGCGAATATTTCTAACTGCGGGCATTTAGTCTATTTGAGACCGTGACGGGCAGTCGGATAAAGACCATTGTAATTTTATGGTATTGCACCAGCTTGCAGAATTCGTCCACTACAAATCCATAATAACTTTTCGAATCGCTTGGTTATTCCAAATAAACATCGCATCTTCTTATTAGGTCCAAAAGAAGCTTTGTCACGCTAGCAATCCGTTAAATATCTTCAACTGCTGATGTAAGCGTAATTTTTTTTGGCAAGCACCATGACAATTTTATAGCATGTACAAGCTCGGTTATTTCGTCATCTTGCACACTAACATAATTTTTGGGATCGCTCTGCATTTCTAAGAAACATTAAATACCATCAAGTAGTTTGAAAGAACCTTTCAGTGGAAATTCTGTGAAAATTTCCGACTGCCGGGCATTTAGTCCATTTAAGACCTAGCTTGCCCGGCTGCCGGGCATTTAGACACAGCGATTTTTCATTCACTCAGATGAAAAACTATGCTCTCGCCGGCTTTTGAAAATTCGACACTGTGCCTGTATTTGTCAAAACCAAAGCGGGAAAACGATTTGTTGTTAATTCTGCGTTTTATAAATTTCTCGCGCTTCTCTTCATAATGATTTCGTGGAGCTAGACAAGATGCAGGCGAACAATCAAAGGGTCGAACACGATCTTCGACGAATTGAACAAATTTACTCAAGGTTGTATAACAACGAAGATACCCAGCGTGCAATACAAGAACTAAGAAGTAAGTAAACATAAAAGTGATCAGTACTAAGAAGACTGCAGTCAAGATGGCTTGATTACATTAAAACACGCCTGTAGTTTGACTTCCATTATTAATGAGTTTGAAAACTTGGGAAAGCGGGGAAGTACCCCGGGCAAGCAAAATTTGAGGGTTACTTGCCCAATGGGCAAGGTGGAATTCAAATATTTTTCGAGTCCTGAATTGTTCTTTGCACACAATGAATTTTACATCATCTGACAGTTCTTCATGTTTTGATGGTACGTAAGACGGATCTTTACTAGGTGATGGAATTTCTTTGGTGATTTCTTCTTGGGGAGGCTCTACTTCGGGAGATCTAGAAGTCACAACCTCATCTTTCCCCTCGGAAGATAGGCAGCCACTAGAAGTACTAGGTTCTAAAGGTATGGAAGCGTTAACTGCTGAACTACATTTAGTATTGGGTCCCGCAACATCCACGAAAGAAACATGGTGGGTTGTAGTGACAGAGGCAATATACTGCAAACCAAAACAACAACCCCATGACCATTTAGTGCATACAGCAGTTGCGTGAGTTTTCCTTCCTTATTAAAAGCATCTGGTTGCATGTAGCTAAAATTTTTATTCTTACCTCTTTTTTTAATCTTTCTTGAAGACGCTGTTCAATCGATAATCGAGGCTTCTTTCTTGGACGATGGTCAAAAATTGTTGGGACAGCATCCGGCTTTAACGTACGTTTTCCTTTTGAGCTAAGTAGTCCTGCTCTTAGATCACGTTCAAAGCAGTCTGGCTCGAAGTGAAAGGAACATAATCGGGTATCTTTGGTAACCGCAAGGCCAACACGGGATATTTTTGCTAGCCACTCTTTTAAGAGAGAGAGTTCTGTAGGAAAACGGTGGAAACGTATTCCTTGTCCCTTACTGACAAATCGAGAATCATTCGAACATCCAACAGCACAGCAATACACCATTGTGGCTAACAGAGGAAGCGATCGATATCAAAGCGCACAAAGTGAACTGTAATTGTTGAGTAAGATGGATAACTTTATTTATGCCAGAAAGCTGACGCAAGACGGGGAAAATTTCTGCCACATAGATAAGAAAAAGTTGCGAAAAAACATTACCAGTTGCGCAAGAAACGTGACGTTCACTGTAGCCTCTTGCAGGCGTTTACTTGTTGTTTTCTGCGCTGCGACCTGACTAACTTATTTGAATGCCTTTCCATTATTGAGAAAAGTAGACCGAACGCTCAAATTAAATATCACAAATCCCAAAACAGATAATTTATACAAAATAATAGGAAAGGGATTCACATAATCTTAAAAGTGAAACAGCTGGGAAAATAAACCATCAAGGAACAAATACTTTTGCGTCGAAGTACTTCTATGATTCAAACGCTCGCAGTAAGATATCGATGGTGCAGAAAAATTGTTAAGATATCACGGGCCCAGAGAGCTCTGTAAAGGCATCTGTCTATCTTATATGCTGAAAATGTCCCCTCACGGACTCAGTGTTTGAGACAAACATTAGTCAAAAACATTGCTTCTGTATACAGCACTCTCGCATGTCTTCCCCATATCATACGTCATAACCTGCACAAATGACCGCTGACTCATCTATTCTGCGCCGCAATGCAGATGGCCCAAAATCGGAACAAAAACAATTTTTTTAGGTGGAAAAATGACGGATAAGCCAGAAAAAAAGTTGAAAACATTATTGTACATGGTCTAAACTGTAAGAAAAAAATACTTATTTTTTGCCTTCAGTTCCTCTTTAAGGGATGGTAAGTGCCGATACGTTCTTCAGATTTAAATTATACCCTCACACTTCCAGATCTTTTCATTTAAGGTGGCCGAACACAGTTTTCGTGCGCGCTTTTGCTGATGCAATTTAGCCCGTGGACAAGGATTTCAAAAAACAAACATGCCGTCAATGGAGCGATCATCTTATTTACTCAACACCCGCACTACATGTGTTATTTTTCTCTATAACAAGGTTTGAAATTACAGGAGTGCACAAAATAACAAAATTGTTAAGATTGAAAGTGAATTCAGTGTGAAAGGCACAACTTAATTTCAATCTCTGCGGCAGGTCTGTAAATTTAACATATACAATCCACCTGGAGATTAAAAAGTTGCTTAAGGTGGTGTTAAATTGAAGAGACCCTTTAATTCAACACGAAGGAACGTTCAATTCGTTATTTTTAAAAAAAGAAAACTAAAACTGACATAAAATGGAATGTGTTCCATCTGAACTAACAACGTATTTCCAACTTTTAAGTCTGGGATCCACTTAAAACGAACCGCCGCTTAAAACGTTTAAAAGCTCAGTCATCATCGACGTCATTTGCCGACAACGATTCATACTTGTAATTAAGGAACCACAAAATATTCATCATAAATCGTTGTCGGCTCGAATAACAAACAATTAACAGCAGTTTACAATGAAGGTATTTTAAAAATCGCAGCTAATAATGCGAAAACCAAATTACAAGACTTGAAAAGCTTTTGCTAGTGATTCGTATTCCAAATGACGCGGCTCAAAATTATCTCATTTATATGCACAAATACCAAGTGTTTTTAGGCTCCTGTTTTCTTTCATTAATAAGAGACTATTGTTGACCCAAAGAAATAAAAATATGTGCCTCTTTCATGGGCCTATACAAGAATAGAAAGATAAACAAAACTCGACTACGGCGTTAACACAATGGAATCGAGAAATCTGCATGCAAAAAGATTTAACATAAGAGAACACAGCTTTGCCGGTAAATGTTACAGGTCAGTGAAGAAAGTGCGATCGGACAGCAAGAGCAGGAACATGCAACAGAATGAGAGCTCTACGTTAAACTCGCTTACAACGTCCAATGCAAATGGAAAGGAATTTCGTGATCACTGGGCTTGGTATTTCTACGCTTACACATTCACGATATTGTTTGGCATTTTCGCGTTGAGTTGTTTTGCTATTATTGTTCGCCAGTGCAAGCAGCCTTCTAGCAGTCGGAATGTTCATGGTCGCTTCACAACAGCACAACTTTTTGTTGCAGCAACACTAAAAGTAGTCGCACTGCTTTGGAGCCCTTTAGTGTTGAACGAAGCATCGAAGGACATATTCACAACAGCATTGCTCATAGACTGCTGTTCCATAGCACTGATTCTCTCTGCGTTCAGCATTCTCCTTCTCATATTACTAGAAACGACTAAGACTTCACTAGCCCCTCCGCGACTTCAGAACATTTGGGTGTTGCTCGCCATTACAGCTGCTCTAACGTCGGTTATGCTGACATTTAACCTGCTGGTTTTGTACGCAGACAGGACGTTTTGGTACTTTCTATCATATCTGGTCCTCTTTATCTGGGGAACACTGACCTGCATTGGCTACGTCGAGGCAGGGCGCAGAATGCGGAGGAACCTGCAGTCCTCGCGAGAGATGGGAAAATCTTCAGGGGAACGAAGACTGAAGAACATTACAACACTAGTCTTCTTCGCGCCATGTATAACCGCGGCGATGTTAATTCTGAACGTCTGTTTAGCTGCCAGCGAATACGGTATCTTCAAACATTTAGAAATGACCGCCAACACATTTTGGAGCAGGTATGCAACCATGTTTCTGCTAACGTGCTGCCAGCTTGCCATTGTCGTTTTGATCTTTGGAGTTGTCATTCGAACAAAGTCTGGAAAAGGTTCCGTGGATAATGCTTCAAAGGTACAACTTGGGACGTTCGAGGAGGAAATACCGATGGAAGAGAAGTGCAAAGACGAAGCGCCGAGTGGTGAGACGCACAACACAAGATAAGAAAATACAAATACCCAAATATAGTATGTAGATACTCTTAACTATAAGAGTGAGCCTGTGTCACCATAACGTACAAAATGCAAAACTATTGCTTGGACACAAAGTGAGAGCCTGTGGCACACCTCCATCGGGAGTTAGAATAATGAATAAGACTATTTATTTTGTTACCTGTTACCTATCTTCTTCGCGCCATGTGGCATATAAGGCCTCATTCATATAAATGGTTATAAGATATTCAGGTTGCATGAAGTTATAAAAGAGATCTTTATTTTTCTTGCAAAGACTTCTCAGCCAGAAGGGTGCGAGAGTTTCTCCGAAGTACATATACTTTCGGAATCTATTCTGTCCATTTTAAACGATGGACTGAATAGATGCGCAAGTGATGAAGTAAACGAGAACAACTGTTCAAAGGAAGTGCAAGGAGTGTAAGAGTGTGATAAAAATGAATGTCACTGTGGTCCGACTCCAAGTCTACTCGCCGCGATGTACGGGCATTTATTCAAATCGCGTGCCATCTTTTACTTAAACGGTGCCCGGTGACAAGTCAGAACATGCCATGGGGACACGGCAAGTCAAGTAGCTGCGTGCAATAGACGTTTCAAATTTTGGCGTGGCGGAACATGAGATTCAATTAGTAAGGAGGCCTCCATTCATCACAATAAATGTACAGTTAAAATAATAGGTGAATACGGCTCTTATTTTCATGGACCATAACAACGGTATTAAGATAACCCTGGAGACGGGATTTTATTGTTCGTCCTGTTTGTAGAGAAAATGGCAAAAGATGGACTGTGGCAGGTCTAATTTAGGAAGGGAGAACACCGAAAAGGGACATCGGACTGCCACACGGCAGGAGCCCATCACTTTTGATGGGCTCCTGACGGCAGGAGCCCATCACTTTTGATGGGCTCCTGCACACGGCAAATATGTAAACAAATATGTAAACCAGTTAATAGAATATTTTATGTAAGATGAATTTCTTCTTTGTTTTTTATTGTTATACTGATATTTTTAACGTGTTTTAAATAAAAATCCCATTCATTCATCCATCCGTCCGTCCGTCCGTCCGTCCGTCTGTCCGTTCGTTCGTTCGTTCGTTCGTTCATTCATTCAGTTTAGGAAGGGAGAAGGGGCAATAACAGGATTGTAAGAAGCCGAATAAATTTTTCTAACACTAGTTTATTTAGTTTTTTCAAACGCAACAACCAGTGACGTTTGCTCTTTCTTCGTGAGAAATTCTGTATCGTCGAGTGGTGGAGAGCTATGTCAAAAATGTCAACATGATCCGGCTTTTTAACATAAAATGGACTTAATTAAGAGTTTATTCCAATAGAGATTCCCCCTGATGCAATGAAGCTACACTTTGTCTCGATATCTTTGAAAAGCCACCGCAAATTAAGTGCAAACAGTGCATTACAACCTGCACACTATTAAAGGAATTAGTACTCCGCTATCATTGGAAGGTTAGCAATGACAAGATCACGGCGCTTCTAACTTAAAGGAAAAATACTGTTGTGTTATACACATAATAAAAGGAGAGGAGCCGACAAATACTTGATGACTAATTTCTTTGAGATCGATTTTACAAACGACGAAAAGTCTGGTTAATTGATGGATTTAACTAACCCACTGGAGTGCAGTGGATACAAAAAAGAAATGATGCTATATATCCACTGAACAGTGATTTAACTAGTGGAGAGCGTTACCCATCCTTTGTTATTCTCTAGAGCACTCTTTTTTTTATTCTTGAGAGTGTTTGTAGTGGCCGTAATTCGTACACTTTGTGTAAAAGTTCTCTTCAGAGCTATTTTCACCTGTTGTAATTTCTTTTTGTAAGTTGTTGCATTGTAATGTTTGTAATAGCGAAGCGCACAGTTTCTAGAAATTGATTACATCTCCAGAGACCCCCCACATGACTCAGACAAGAATTGCAGTTCTGTAGAAGGTTTTGTATGAGCGCGTTGTCTTCTAGACCAGAAAATCCGGCAAAAAAGGAAAGATTGGTGGTCTAAGATTTTGGTTAGCGAAAAAAAATGTCATAAAGCAAACACTGCTGCCGTGGGTAGTGTAAAACAGTCTCCGAGGTGTCCAGAAAAGAGCATAAATGTCACAAATTGCACGAGGATCTTACAAAGCCGCAGTGACATGCGGACAGATCCCAGTCAGGCAGTCGAGAACTTTTAGCGAGGCGGTTGCGACTAACCGATCAGAATACTTCTCAGTGAAACGTGTCACGAAGAAACCTATCTGTTGTTTATCCTGTTCTTCAAGAGAAGACTGATCTTATGCTAGAAATTCCCAAACTCGACCAGCCGAGCAGCCCGCTCTACAGAGCAGAATTTTGTGTACTGCGCAATTTGGAGGACCATGATATTAATAGAGCCATTTATTCGACCGCATAAACAAAGCTGTGACCGTAAGCAGATCTCAACTGCATATTTTTCGTAGCTATATGCTTGGTGCGATACGTGTACTAAATAGCGCAGGGAGTAAAACTGTTTTTTATGTGCGAAGACGGAGCGGGCCAGTTTAATCACGGCAGCGAATCGGATCTACGGTTGTTTGTTTATGAGTTACTTTTTTACCTGGCTTGCCGACTTTCTTGTGGGTGATGCACCTGAATGCCGGGTACAATAATAATATTTTTCTCTGTCATGGAGGTAAGGAGTGTGTTCGTAAACAGTCTTCATACATGAGTAGCCCATCATATTTTGCCGCCTTCCTTCAAACTCCGTAGTTTTATTATTCTAAGGTACATGTTGTGGGTTTTCTCCAACATTTTAAACTAGAGAGGCCATCAAATTGCGAAATTAGTCGCTGAGTATCGCGTGGAAGAGTTTTCAAGCGCCGTTGTTCCATACGTCGCTCTCAAAGAAGTAGCCCATGAATTGTTTGTCTGAGTCACGACGGGGGGTAAATTTTCGTGACGTCATCTATGCGCTTCGTTATTGCATTGCATAGTACCTTAATTTCAATGACTAAGTTAAGGTTTACATTTTTTTTAAAAAAAATACCGGGTTTTGTCCTCCATGTTGTTTCAGTGGTGTGACTCGAACCTGCTATTCTGAAGAGACTAGTAATTTATGTATGCATCTTGGAACACTCAGGCGCCTTAGCCAGTAAAGATATTATTCAAGGCCTTCCTTGGCTTTTTCTAAGATTTCCAGCTGAGATAACCTGCTTCTCTGAAGCCTCTTGTTAGACTCCGCCATTTCCCAGCCAGTACTTAGTGCTTCTTCAACAGCTTTCGGTCCCCTGTTTAAGATAAACGCTGCCAAGTCCGTCTTTCCCTCTTGCTTTGTTCGTTTGCCAAAGCCAGCAGCTCGGTACGGGTTTTAATACTTTTGCCAACAACGATTTCCGAGACCTCAAAAACACTCAAATGCGAACGGCGCAGATTCTTGTCAGGTCGTCACTTCCCGGCTCTCGCCTATGTGTGCGGTGTGACGGCGCTTGCAATATTTTTTTTCGGAACGATATTTGCATTGGCCCATTACAATGAACGTGTAATGAACATTTCCGGTCTTTTCAAATCTCAATTCCCTTAACAGGCTTCGATCAATGGAAAGCTATTCACATTACATGCACAATAGTCAATTTACAAGGCACTATTTACATCCTTACAATAAAAACAAAACATATATATAACAAAATTAGCATGTACCATTTGAACTGGGACTATAACTCCTACTTTATCCTCCTATTTACATGGCTATTAACTATACAAAAGTTGGTTAAGTGTTACACTGAAGATCGGCTTTAAATTCAAGCAAATATTAATTGCAGCTAAAAACTCGCTAAAAACAAGAAGATTACGCTAAAATTAGATTGTACAAAAGATCGCCAGTGGTAGAGGAAAAAAACAAAAAACAAAAAATAGGGAGCTAGAAAAAGGGAAAGAGGTAGAGAAAGAGAGATATGTATAATTGTTGACTCTGATCAGTGCCTTTCATTCCTGTTAACATCATTGCTTCGGCTACTCAGAAAGTTTTTCAGAAATATATTTATGCTTGAGATTAACTATAAATTCATTTACCGATACCTCGTCATGTCTTAATTTCTATTTGTACAAGTATTTGGCATATAAAAAGGTGAAGTTTGAATTTCTGATAATGTTTGTTTCTTTGCTTAAAGTGTCAACTTTCATACCACAAATTCAGTTGGCGAAAGACTGACGGAGGTGACACTTTCTTTGTTGAACCATTTTATTACTTCTAAAAAGAATAATTGGCTCCAATTACAGCTATGGAAAGTGTGAATTATAAATTTACATATGAAAAAGAAGGTTTTTGACGAGCGTTGAGGTTTTATTTTTTTCCGCGAAAACTCCACCATTGCTTCTAACGAAGTAAACACGATCTTATTTATCACCGTCAGCGCATTCCATGGGTGACGTCAGACGTAATACCTTCTTTAGAGCAATGAATATTCCCTTTGAAAGTGAGCATAAACAGAAATCACCTTCTGGCATTTTGCACGCAAAACGAAAATACAGCTTAACTCTGGATAATTTCAGCCTTAGTAGCCAGCAACTGGTCCCAAATTCTTTATCCTTGCAAATGTCCTGACGTCCATCTCCGAGGGATTTTGGCCCAATTTTGACCAAATAAAAATTTCTCCCCGACCTGCGGCCATTTTCTTTGTCTCGATAGTAAATTCGCTAACTTGATAAAACTCTCCTGAGGGGGGATATGACGAAAAGAGCTGAGAAATGGCCTGTAATTGGCTGATGATGACATCATCCGGTGACAACATTTTTGGCCGAGCAGAATTCTGATTCAAGTCACCGACAAAACGACAAAAAAACCACGGGTAGATCTAGAACCGCGCCCGCTTTCGGCTGCGCGGTAAAAAAAACAACAGCGTTAGTTTCGCGCGCTTGCCTTAGGGACGAGGTTAGTAACTAGGGAACTTGTTTTTTCAGCGAAAAAATTCATCAAATGTTATTCTTAAATAACAAACAACTTAGTGACAGTGATTTGCAGTTCAAGGTATCTTAAAAGTCTCATTTAATAATAGAAAACCAAACAGCAAAACCTGACCTACAACAAATCCTCTAATATCGATTATCGATGCGGTTGTTTGAGCGAAATCGTTCATATGCACAAATACCAAGTGCTTTTAGACTCCTTTTATCATTTATTAATAAGAGACTATTGTTGATGTGAAGAAGACAAGTTATGTGCCTCTTATATCGGCAAAAACAGGGAAAAACATGAACAAAAATGTTTCACCCAGATTTCAGCCTGGTTCACGTTTTGGTCTTCTCGGCCTCCACGCTCTTGCAATGAAAGATTCTTAGATACATTTAAAAGCAATAGAGCACTTAATCAATGTTGTTTTGTTGCCTCGGTTTAATAAACTTGGATAAATCCAGTCATATAATCATCTTTATTCATGAATGGATTTTGTTTTTCGCCGATACGCACATCGTAACCTGTTAGCATAAAGTAATGTCCTACTATTCATTTACAGTGAAGAGCTTTACTTTTTAGCTAAGTCGAATCCATGCGGTCACGGCCAACGTTTTTGTCGCAGTGTCGCTAAACGTAGTCGCTTTGGAGCCCGGTCTTGTCAAACGAAGCATCGAAGAGAGTATTCACAACAGCATTGCTCATATAGACTGTAGTTCCATGGCGTTGATTAATTCTCTCTGTGTTGAACATTTTCCTGCTTGTATTAATAGATACCCAGTTCTCTGTTGACATCTGCTATCTTCATGTCAATATTTTAGATTTCTTCTTGAGTACTCTTTAGCTGTATGTTGTCCTCTAGTTCACGAGCGCGTATCTATTAAGATCAGCAACCAATATCTCCTTACTCTGAGGGTTGTCCAATATTCCAACAAATTCAGTTAGCACTGTATTGTATTATATCCACATAACAATAGATTAAAAATAGATTAACAATACAATACAGCTGAGAACGACGCAAAACAATAGAATACAATGCAATGCTATGCATAAATTTGTCAGAGTATTGGACAAGTATGCTTACTCTTTATGACGCATTTTCTTTCTTACATTTGGGAGAATTTGGTCACTTCTAAATGATCGTAACAGTTCTACAATTGGATTAACTTCTGAGGGCCTATCAATTTTCACGACTGTTTAAGATGGGCTTTTATGAAAGGGTGGCCTACTTCGTAACGTAAATCAGCTGGACCACATATCAAAACATAGAGATAGAACAAAGTTTAATGCATGCCTGTTAAATTGCAAAATGACACATATTTTGTTAATAGCACAGGTCAAAGGAAACGCACAGGTTGGTTGTCAACTGTTTATACCCTCATTCCAGGTCTTTACACGTCGATGTTTGATTGACTACTGGGCGTGAAGACGTTCACCCTAGCCCTCTTAGAACTGGAACTTCTTGTTTAGACAGAACAATCGATTTACTAGTATTAGGATCATCACATTCGAAAATCGAACCGCCCTTAGAACAAATGCCAAAACCATAAAGCGCATAGCTTGCCCTATGTTACAGTACACTGTGAGATCGAGACTGGTTGAAAACACTCAAATGAACTCTCCTGAACAAGGTTTGAATCCATAGCAGCACACAAATTAACAGAATTGGTTACTTTATTTCTCTCAGTCAAGTCTGTATATTTAACATAGGTAATCCACCTGGTGCCGAAGGCGGTGTAAAGAACCTCTTTAATTCAATACGAACGAACAATGAATTCATTATTTTTCCATTAAAAACTTATAAATTATAAATAGCATCTGTTCCACCTGTACTAACAATGTCCTCCACCTTTTACGTTTGGCCCAATAAGTGGCCCTTACAAAGAAACGGAGTTGGAAACGTTTCAAAAGCTCGATTATCGTCGAAATCATTTGCCGACCACAATTCCTAAATAATTAAAAACAAGACAAAAACACAAAAACAATTAAAATTCAGGCTTCGCGTGCTTGCCTTGGAAACGAGGCTGGTAACTAGGGATCTGGTTTTTTCCGCAAAAAATTCGTCATAAATTGCAATCATCAAATGTCATTCTTGATTTAAAAAAAAAAATGACAGCAATTTAAAGTGAATGGCCAGCAGGCAAAGAAACATGCAACAAAATGAGAGCTCTACGTTAAACTCGCTTACAACAACCTTTTCATCTTCATCAGTTCCAAAAGCAAGGAGATTTCGCCATCACTGGGCTTGGGATTTCTATACTTACACATTCGCGACATTATTTGGCATTTTCGCGCTGAGTTGTTTCGCTATCATTGTTCGCCAATACAAGCAGCCTTCTAGCAGTCGGAATGTTCATAGACGTTTCACGACGGTTCAGCTTTTTATTGCAGCGTCGCTCAAAGTAGTCGCACTGCTTTGGAGTCCTTTACTGTTAAACGAAGCATCCAGGAAAATTTTCACCACAGCAATTCTCATAGATTGCTGTTCAATGGCGTTGATTCTCTCTGCGTTCAGCATTCTCCTTCTCATATTACTAGAAACGACTAAGACTTCACTAGCCCCTCCTCGGCTTCAGAACATTTGGGTGTTGCTCGCCATTACAGCTGTTCTGACGTCGGTCATACTGACATTTAACCTGCTGGTTTTGTATGCAGACAGGAAGTTTTGGTACTTTCTATCATATCTGACCCTCACTGCCTGGGGAACACTGACCTGCATTGGCTACGTTGTGGCAGGGCGCAGAATGTGGAGGAACCTGCAGTCCTCGCGAGAGGTTAGAAAATCTTCCGAGGAACGAAGACTGAAGAACATTACAATACTAGTTCTCCTTTCACCGTTTATTACTGCAGCCATGCTAAGTATGACTGTCTGTTTAGCTGCTGCCCAGTATGGTATCTTCAAACGTTTAGAAATATCTGCCAAGGCATCGAATTGGAGCAGGTATGGAATCATGTTTCTGTTAAAGTGCTGCCAGCTTGTGATTGTGGTTTTGATCTTTGGTGTTGTAATTCGAACAAAGTCTTGGACAGGTTCCGTGGATAATGCTCCTAACGTACAACTAGGGACATTTGTGGAGGAATCGACGACAGAGGAAAACTGCATTGACGAAGCACCGAGATTCTAGTTAATTGTGTAGATACTCGTCGTTATACGAGTGAGCCTGTCACCCTCAATTAGCGTATACAAAAAGGTTCAGAAGTATTGCTTGGGCACTAGTGAATCTCCATAGAGCATTAGAATAATGAATAAGACAATTTGATGGCAAAACGATTATTTGAATGGTCATAGGTAACTTACAATAAAATCTATCTTCCCGCAACGGCAAAGCCAATTTGTTACGAGGTAGAAGTCCTGCACAAAAGCCAGCTATCGCTGATGTGGCTTCTTCCATATATATTGTATTTTATTTACATAATCAGGACGCTAAGTAATATGCATATTTTTAGTTAAATAATGCAAAAATTGAGAATATTACGAGTGCTTTGTGCTTCATATCAGTTTTTGGTTATGCATAACTCATACACAGTACGACTTAAAGAAAAGAAGATATTACACATGATATAATTATATACACCTTCTCATATAAATATGATACATTTTATTTCAATCGATTTGTTTATAGTTTGAAGATAATTTAAAGACTGAAATTTGCCCTATATATCAAAAGAAACACTGATTTTAGTAAGTCAGAACTCGCCTATGCACAAATCGTCTCAAAAAAGTAAGGAAAAAGCAGCTTGACTGTGACGTAACTATGACGTCTACGCAGTCTATATGCAGGTTATTTGCATGCTCTCTTTTTGAAGAAGAATTCGTAAACCACTCGCCTGCGGCTCGTGGTTTACAAATTCTTCTCGTGTTCTACCAACATCCCGTGTGGTTTATCAGCTTATAACCCACGGAAACTTGTGGTCTATTGCTTAATTAGGTAAATAAAAACCTGGAATACCTAGTTAAAGTGCAAACGTTGATGTGGCATAATGTTTAATGTGCAAAAACGATTTAACATAAAAGAAAACAGCTGGTTTGTAAATATTACTGGTCAGTAAACAAACTGCTAACGGACAGCAAGCACAGGAACATGCAACAAAACGAGAGCTCTACGTTAAACTCGATTACAACGTCCAATTCGCGACACTGTTTGGCGCTTCGCGCCAAGTTGTTTTGCTATCGTCCTCCAATGCAAGCAGCCTTTTGGAAAACGGAGCGTTCACGGTAGTTTCAGAACGAACCAGGTTTTTGTCGCACCGTTGCTTAAAGTAGTCGCACTGCTTTGGAGCCCTTATTTGTTAAAGGAAGCATCAGAGGGAGTATTCACAACAGCATTGCTAATCGAAAACTGTTTCATAGGATAATTTGGTTTTATCAACTGAGTTGATAATGTGAATTAGTATCACCCAACTAGTGGACTAATGCAAATCCTGCATTTTGATTGGCTACGCTACTAGGGGTCTAATAGTAATAGTCATCGAGTAGCGAAAATCGACGAGTTTTTCTTTCGTTTTTTCCCCCAAATAAATATTTCTTCAACTTGCATTTGCTAACTTTGTTATTGCGTTTTCTGTCCGACTAGTTGGGTGATACTAAAACAGTTAGACCCTTCGCCCTCAAGGGCCACGGGTCTAATTGCTCCGACGAAGGGCTAGCGCTCGAAACGTCAGCTTCCGAATCTCTTTACGGTGGCCAATTCACATTATCAACTCAGTTGATAAAACCAAATTATCTTGTAATACTCCCACCGACGCAGTACCACAGTTTCTTTAGAAACCTATCCCCTTTACTGTTTCATAGCGTTGAATCTCTCTGCGTTTAACATTCTCCTTATATTACTAAAACGACCAAATATTCACTTGCGTCTACGCGGCTTTACAACATTTGGGTGTTGCTCGCCATTACAGCTGTAACAACGTCGCTCACACTGACATTTAACCTGCTGGTTTTGTACGTAGACAGGACATTTTGGTACTTTCTGTCATATGTCGTCCTCTCTGTCTGGGGGACACTGATCTGCATTGGCTACGTTGTGGCAGGGCGCAGAACGTGGAGGAACCTGTACTCCTCGCGAGAGATTGGAAAATCTTCAGCGGAAGGAAGACTGAAGAACATTACAATACTTGTCTTCCTCGCGCAGTGTATAACCGCAGTGATTTTAATCCTGAACGTCTGTTTAGCTGCCAGCAAATAAGCTATCTTCAAACATTTAGAAACGTCTGCGAGCACATTTTGGAACTGGTATGCAACCAGGTTTCTGCTAAAGGGCTGCCAGCTTGCCATTGTGGTCTTAATCTTTGCAGTCGCCATTCGAAAAAAGTCTGGAAAAGGTTCCGTGGATGAAAAAACTTTATCTGAATTTGTCACTGTTTCGATTGAAACATTATCAGTAGTAGAAAGGAATGACCAAACATAAAAGGGACCAAAGAGGTGGAAGCTCAAGTTCGGGAACTTCGCCAACCGAATTAAAGAAAGTTAAAATGTCCGAAGAAGCTGTCGAGATAAGTTCGTTAAAGGATTTAATCCAGAACTTGACGGAAAGAATGGAAAGTAATTTTGGAAAGCTACACAAGGAGCTGAGCGCTATTAGACAAGAGATGAAACACGAAATAGATTCAGTAAAAGATAATGTTAAAAGCGTAGAAAAAAGTGTCGAAGAACTATGGGCTACTGTGGAAGATCTGAAGGAAGAGACAAAGGCTCTCAAACACACCAAAAATGCACAGGAACAGGAGGTGGAAGGACTGCGTTCGCTGTTAATGAACGCCAAAGCAGAACTCAAAGAAGAGAGGGAAAAGATCATCGAACTTGAAGATTACACTAGGCGTGAGAACTTAAAATTCCACAACATCCCAGAGGCAAACGATGAAGGTGCGACTCAATCGTCGAAACAAGTTATTCTCGACATCTTGGAGAAGCAGCTACAAATGGATACAACGGACATCCGATTTCAAGCAGTCCATCGTATTGGCAGGCGAAATGAGAACAGAAATCGCCCTATAATTGCCCGCTTTGTCTGCTGAGAAGACAGGGACCGTGTTTTTAACAGAAAACAAGCGCTTAAAGAGAGCAGAAGGTATCGTGACGCTTACATCACTGCTGATTATGCGAAGGCAATACAAGAAGAACGGAGAAAACTAATAAGGGCAGTGTTTAAAGTGAAAGAACAAGGTCTTCAAGCAAAAGTGGTCGGTAGGTTTCTCCACATTGGAGAGCAAAAGTATAATGTAACAAATGTCCCTGAGGATCTTAAAGATAACTAACAAAACAAAATTATCGACAAAAAGCTAAAAACAACTCTGATTAATAACAAACTAGATGCTATAGTGATCGCACACTTTACAGCGGAGGTTTCGAGATAACTACAAACAGTTTTTGGTCAACAGAACTTTAATTCACTCTGTTAATAATAGAATTAAGAGATTAAGAAAGGTTAGTACCTTCTTAACCTATTCCCATTGGCATCCCAAATGTGGAAGAATATGTTGGTGTTTTGTATCTGTGGTGCACTGTGTGTTCTCGTATCCCTTTTCCTTTTCAGGGGCAGTGAAGTTTGTTTTTATGACTTTTTTAGTGATCTTGTTTATTTTTCAACTGTATTTAATTCATGTGTAACTGGTATCCATATTTTGTGTTTTAAACAGGTTTCTATTATGCAACTAAACCCCCATTTTATGCTCATTTACACCTCTGATTTCTCTTCTGTTTGTTATTTCTGCAATTCCACTGCCACACAGTGAATTGGATTGATCAATTATTTTCAAGTTAATCTCACTAAATGTAAAAGGTTTGAGTAATTTCCGGTGCCGAAAACGTAATGCCGACTTTGTATTTCTACAAGAAACACATTCCACCATAGCAACAGAGAATCAATGGAAAAATGAATGGGGCGCAGAAATTATAACTTGCCACGGTAGTTCTAACTCACGTGGTGTTGCAATTTTGATAAAAAACGGGGTTGATTGCACCATCCATCGTAAGGTTTTAGATCCACTAGGGCGCTACCTTATTCTCAAAGCTCAAATCCAAGAGAAAACCTATGTACTGATAAATGTATATGCACCAAACAAAGACAAGGACTTGGTGAAGTTTTTTGATAATTTACTCTCAATCTTGACAAACGAAAACCTAGATTCTGAAGATAATATTATTTTAGGAGGAGACTTTAAATTGTCCACTTAACCCGCTACTTGACAAAAAATGTGGGATACTTACCAAAAGGAAACTAGTCACCTCTTGTATTGATAGCTTTCAAAGTAAATTAGACCTAGTGGATATTTGGAGAATCAAACACCCGGACTCAAAAACTTTCACATGGAGTCAAAAATCTCCAAGGGTTTTTTGCCGGTTGGACTACTGGTTGATATCAAATAATTTAAGCGACTTTGTTGGATCAACTGAAATAGTCTCTGCGGTCCAAACAGATCATGATGTAATATCCTTAGAATTCGGAAAGTTAGAGAGTGAACTCAAAGGCCCTGGGATCTGGAAAATGAATTGTTCCTTACTCGATGATGAAGAATATGTAAACAATGTAACCGAAATGATCCCCATATGGATACCGGATGGACGAAAAGATTTGTCAGATGACCGCAATGTCTGGGATTGGCTTAAATATAGTATAAGAGCACATGCTGTTCAGAATTCACAAAGAAAAGCGAGGGAAAGAAGCAAAAAGGAAAGTAATCTTGAAAATGAATTAAATGAGGCAAAAAGCGCTTTTGAAAACAATCCAAGTGATTTAAATGCGACTTATTATAATGGTGGTCCCCTGATTCCCTTTACTAGGGCTAACGCCCAGTGGGTTATCCATGGGTTAAATTAGCATAAAATTTACACTTCAGAGTTAATTCTCTGTTACATCATTTGTGTTCATAGTGCTACGCGGCACAACATTCACATTATTATAATGAAGCTCGGGAGAGGCTAGAAAATGTTTTAGAAGTGAAAAGGAAAAGGTGTCATTGTACGCGTCCGTGCTCGATGGCATGAACATGGAGAGAAAAGCAGTAAATATTTTTTAAATTTAGAAAAAAGGAATCATGTTAAAAAAACACATACGAAAGCTACTCGTAAATAATGTAATCACAACAGATCCTCTGAGGATATTAAAAGAGCAAGAACGTTTTTACAACAAATTATACAAGAGTAGTATTAATGGTCCGGATACTGCTTTGCGATTGTCCGCTTTTCTGAATAGCTTGAACATTCCTAAACTTTCGGAAGAACAGAAAACTTCGTGTGAGTGTAAAATTTCTTCTGAAAAATGTTTTCGTATTCTTGATAATTTTCAGAATAATAAAACCCCAGGCAATGATGGCATTCCTATTGAATTTTAAGGAAAATTCTGGTCATTAATCAGTGAGAGCTTTGTTAGATGTGCAAATGAATGCTTTGAAAAGGGCGAGATGTCACGCTCACAAAAACAGGCTGTTAATACTTTCATTGAGAAAAAAAGGAAAAGATCGCTCCCTCCTTGAAAACTGGCGTCCAATATCCCTTGTGAATGTAGATGCGAAAATTATGTCCAAAGTACTTGCTTCAAGAATAAAAAATGTTTTACCCTACATTATTCACCACAATCAAACAGGATATGTCAAAGATCGTTATCCAATAATGGTGAGACCAGTGCCATTAAAGTAACCATGAGATTCTTCAAGCACAGCAATCCCACTCAACCTGTTGAGATTTTACTTCACAAATCGCCACCGATCTGTCCGGTTACTACTATCGCCGAGTATCTATGCGTTAGAGGGCACCTTTCTGGTCCCTTATTTTGTTGTCCCGACAACTCCCCAGTCCGCAGATCACAATTTCAGTGTTGATTCCCTCAATCGGGCTCTCTCCTTTTGCAATCGTGAAACTGATCGGTACAAAACTTACAGCTTCCGAATCGGGACTGCCTCATGGGCCGCCGCTCTAGGTTTTTCTGATTCGCAGATTAGACGCTTTGGGCGTTGGGAGTGAACACTTTCCTAAGGTACATAAGGACCCCATCCCTATAATCAGTAGGCCACTGGCCAAAACTTCAAGGGACATCTTTCAGTAATCCGTTAGATTCCTATCTTTCTGCGTTGCCATGCAACAAGTTTGAGCATTAGCCACTCTTGATTCTACCTTGTTAACATTATTTTACTTATCACTGAGTTTGCGCAGGGGCCAATGTCATTAATTCAAGCCTTAGTGTTGTTTTATTCAGTACGTAATTTTAGTATTCAATGAGTTTGAGCAGGAGCCAATCTCATTGTTTAAAGCCTTGGTGTCGTTTTATTCAGTGAGTAGTTTTAAGTATTCAATGAGTTTGAGCAGGAGCAAATCTCATTGATTAAAGCCTTGTCGTTGTTTCATTCAGTAATTTAAGTATTCAATGAGTTCGAGCAGGGGCCAATCTCATTCATTAAAGCCTTAGTTTTGTTTCGTTAGTACTCAAACAGTTTGAGCAGGGGCCAATCTCACTGATTACAGCTATGGTGCTGTTT